>BSBM01000893.1:14687500-15287500 GCA_027924585.1 Larix kaempferi
ACTTACCTGGTTGATCCTTAACATACATTCTTAGCAGATCTTCCAATACCCGATTAACCCTTTCAGTTTGTCCGTCCGTCTGAGGATGGGAAGAAGTGCTGAAATTCAATGTTGTGTTTAATCCTTTAAACAAAGATTTCCAGAAATTTCCTGTGAATTTAGGATCCCTGTCTGAAATAATAACCTTTGGGACACCATGTAACCTAAAAATATGCTTCAGAATATATCAGCTATGTTTGCAGCCTTGTAAGTGGTTTTAACAGGAATAAAATGTGCTGATTTACTCAATTTATCTACTACCACCATAATTGAATCATTCTGATTTTGATTTCTGGGTAATCCAGTAATGAAATCTAAGCTGATTATTTCCCACTTCCAACTAGGAATAGGAAAAGGTTGCAATAACCCAGCTGGATGCCGATGTTCTGTTTTTACTTGTTGACAGTCCAAACATCTAGCTATATACTCAGCTGCTTCAGATTTCATATTAGGCCAAAAATAGTCTTTTCTCAACATGGTGACAGTCTTCTGGTAGCCTGGATGCCCTGAGTAAGGGGTTTTATGAACTTCATCCAGAATTAACAATTTAACTTTAGATACATTAGGCACATACAGTCTGTCCTTAAACAATAAAAATCCATCTTTTTTTAGGCTATAACCCTTTATTAAACTTTCGGTAGGTTCTTCTTTAGCCGTAGCTTGTAACTTTTGATAAATTTCATTTGATTTTATCCCTTCAGACAACTGTTCATTTAAATCAGAGGTATAAGTGCTGCTAGCTGATATAAAATTTAGCCTTGCATTTCTGCTCAAAGCATCAGCCACCTTATTTTCCTTTCCTTTTATGTGCTGAATTTCGAAATCGTATTCACTTAAGAAGGCCAACCATCTTGCTTGTCTTGCATTTAAGTTAGGCTGATCTAAAAGGTATTTTAGACCCTTATTATCAGTCATTAAGGTAAACTTTCTGCCTATTAAGTGGTGTCGCCACATCTTTAAGGCATGAATAACAACAGCTAGTTCTAAGTCATAAGTGGCATAATTCTTTTCGTGAATCTTCAGCTTCCTCGACTCATAGGCAATGACATGCCCATCCTGAGTTAACACTCCGCCTAGACCGTCATTACAAGCATCGGTGCAAACCACGAAATCCTTATTAGGATCTGCTATTCTTAGAATAGGCGCAGTTGTTAATAAAGTCTTTAATTTCTTAAAGCTTTCTTCACACTTCAAGTTCCAATCAAACTTCTTGCCTTTCTTTTGCAAGGAAGTGATTGGGTTGGCTATTTTTGAAAAGCCTTCAATGAATCTCCGGTAATAACCGGTAATTCCCATGAAGGACCTAACATCTGTTACGTCTTTTGGTACTGGCCATTCTTCAATTGCCCGGATCTTTTCAGGATCAACTGAAATCCCTTCCTTAGTCACTACGTGACCTAAGTACTGGATTTCATCCTTGAAGAAATCACACTTACTGAACTTTGCAAAGAGCTGCTGTTCTCGCAGTTCTTGTAAGACTATTTGTAAATGTTCTTTATGTTCCTCTTTCTTTTTAGAATAAATTAAAATGTCATCGATGAATACGACAAGAAATTTATCTAAGTATTTATGCATTATGTTATTCATTAGGCACATAAAGATGGCTGGGGCATTAGTAAGCCCAAATGGCATTACGACAAATTCGTAATGTCCATACCTCGTTCTGAAAGCTGTCTTGAATATGTCCTCTTATTTAATTCTCACCTGATGATAGCCTGATCTCAAGTCTATCTTAGAGAACACCGTAGCTCCACGCAGCTGATCAAACAGATCATCTATGCGAGGCAACGAATATTTTTTTTTAATTGTCATCTTGTTTAGTTGACGGTAATCTATGCAGAGTCGCATAGTTCCGTCCTTCTTTTTAACAAAGATTACTGGTGCTCCCCAAGGGGACACACTGGGTCGAATGTAATTCTTATCTATTAACTCCTTTAACTGTGTTTTTAATTCGTTAAGCTCCAGAATATTCATACGATACGGAGCCTTTGAACTGGGTACAACACCTGGTACCAGCTCAATTGTGAAATCCAGTTCCCTCTTGGGAGGTAATCCTGGAATTTCCTCCGAAAAAATATCAGTAAATTCGTTTACTACAGGGACATCCTCTACTTTTATCTTACTTATTTCAGACTTAACTGCCTCATCTGTAATAGTTACAGCATAGGCTTTGCACCCTTTTCTGACTGCCCTTTTAAGTTGTAAAGCAGAAATCTGCCTGATTACTATTTTCCTAGGAATACCCCTAACAGTTACAGGCTGTTCATTATTATTTACACACGTAAATTTTTTATCAAAACAGTTTAAAACTACCTTATGCTGTTCTAACCAGTCCATACCAATAAGTATGTCATACGAGCCAAGTGGCAGAACATTTAATTTAACAGTAGTTTTAAAATCATTCATATCTAGAGCACATTCCTTAACATAACAGTTCACCTTCCTTTTTGCCCCAGTGGCTAGTTGTACTGACCAAGAGTTATCAAACCTTTCAACAATCAAATTACACTTTTCTACTATCTATGGTGAAATATAACTAAGGCTAGCACCTGGATCTATTAAAATAGTTACAGGGGTTTTGTTAACCATACCTCCTACTTCCACCATGGAAGTTTGATAGTCAGCTTGGCGGTTCTCCAATGCTGCATTGATTCGGGGCATAGTCCATGCAAAGTCTCCAACAGTCATTTCATCTTGTATAGTATGAATATTGTTGTTTGGTTTCTTCCGATTTGGGCAAACTGAAGCATAGTGTGGGCCATTGCACTCCCAGCACTTAACAGGCTCCTTTCGTTCAAAATTCTTTGTGTAATTTCCATGATTGTTAGAAGCCTCCTTGCTGCCCTTGAAGTTGTTGGAATGATTAGCAGCTCCATTTTTTCTTCCCTGGAAGCTTTTACCATTAAAATGGTTTCCGTTCTTGTTATTCTTGAAATTTTTCTAGGGTACAAACTCCTTTTTCCTGTACTCAAACTGATTACTGTTCTTTTTAGCCTTCCAGTTGGCTATCCCTTATTTCTTTTTATTCTGTTCAAAACAGAAATTAGCTTTTCGCATAGCTTCTTCCATAGTTTTGGGGTTATCATATTCGATTCTGTCCTTTATATGATATGGCAGGCAGCTAAGAAACCGCTGTACTTTAGGTTTCTCTTCAACAAAATACGGCACATATCTTAACAGACTTAAGAACTTACTGTTTAAGTCCTTCATTGTCATAGATCCTAGCTTTAACTCATAAAATTCCTTGGCCCTTTCTTCATAGTATTGTTCGGACATAAATTTCTTTTTGAAGTACCTTTTAAAGGTACTCCAATTGACCTCTTTTTCTTTGATCCCCTTGACCCTTTTCAAGTCTTGCCACCATATGTTCGCCTTTCCCGAAAGGTTATAGATGGCCATTCTTGCCTTCAACTGATTTGAATAGTTGTATATCTGGAAATATTTTCTCATCTCGGATAACCAGGATTCTGCCTCTTCTCCTGTTTCAGATTCTCCATTGAAAGTTGGGGGTTTTATTTTCTTGAACTCCCCAGAAATCTCATCATAAGGCCTGAACTTCTTCTTTCTGTTATACAACTCAGCCTCACTACTGTCACTAGTAGTGTGATAGCTTGGTTGTCCCCTTCTTCCTTCAGAGGATGAACTGCTGTCTGATTTAACTAGTTTCACCCTTTTAGATCCTTTTTGATGACTAGCTTCTTCATATTCAGCTCTTTTGCTTCTTCCTTCAGTCTGAAATTTTTCTATCAAAATTTGATTTAACTGCTCTTGAGTTTTCAGAATCCTTTCATTATCCTTCTTGATTGTTTCTATCTCAGTCTTTAAACCCTTTATAGTCTGCATCAGCTATGATGAGTGAGCAATTACCTCCTCTATCACAGGTTCTCTGGACATCTATCTTGTCTCAGTGTTTGGAGATTCCTCCTCAGCATATTCTCCCAGCTTTTCCATACCTGTCTGTTAGATTCAGAAAAGGAAATTTTCTGCTCTTTTTCATGAAACAAAAATACAAAGTTAGTACATAAATTTTCTTTTCTTTTATGGTTCTGCGGAAACTAGTTGGGCCACATCAAGACCTAGTATTTGAACCATGCTCTGATACCACATGTCAAAACCCAAAAATTCCAAAAAATGTTAAAATTTTAAAATAGCAAATAATGTTATTAAATGCAGTCGTTTAACTATTTGTTTAGCTTACGTGATCGTAAATGTATCTGAATGATCTTTTGTTATACTTAAATCTTACTTTACGTTACTGATTGTTTTATTGTTTTGCAACCACAAGGGGGAGTTGTAATAGTAGAATGGGCTTACTTAGCTTTCGAGCTAATGCATCAAATTGTATTCCTCTTACAGGTATACAGGTAATGTGCGGTCGCTACATTTAAATCTTTAAAGTATTAAAATTCAGTTAGCTGTACCAATCGTTTAGTAAAGTATCTAAGCATGCTAGCCAGGTTATCAAGTGTTTAAAGGTAGAACCCTTCCTGTGGTCTTTTTATAAACTTGCTGATAGAGAGTTAGAAATGTCTAAATAATATGACAGCTACGTTTCTGGAGAGTCAATGAATTAAACAACTCTGTGAAATATTTGTTCTTTGATGATATTACTGTATTGCAATTATGCTTCATAATTAGCACTGTGGATTACAACTGGGTGATCATAATTAGATCAAATTTTACTCGCTCATTGTTATTACATCATATCGAGTGTTTAAGTTTAAACATATTTTGATTTTCAACTGCAATTGTGCAGGATCAGAAATGGTCAATATAATTTGCTTGTTTCGCAATTAGCATTATGATAGTATAATAGTAACAACTAAATCCAGTATCATTTCATTATCTCATAGACTTAAGAAAAATATCTATGTCATATCACATGAGGTTAGGGTGATTGGCAATGTCGTGATAGGTTTTTATAAACCACCTATAGCTTACATTACATCCTTATCCTTATAACTTTTATAATGCAAAACACTTCCTCCATGTCTAGAATACTTCAAGACTGAGTTTTGAATGATGTTTCTATTGCATGAATTAAATGAATACAAGGCAACGTTTTCATTATATAGTATGCTAGGTTCAAGGTATTATTCTAAGGTTTGATTGTTTAAAAGGGATGACATAAGAACTATGGTATTGCTACCATTATGGATAACCATACAATAATTCGTTTTACCCATACTATAGTTTTTTAAATGGAAAACTCATCGAAATATTTGACACTATTGACAATTGTATGGTTCTATTGTTTGTAGGGCAAGTGTTATTGTTCACTATGCAAAGTTCGGAGGCACCATTTGTTTAATCATGAAATATCTGGTAGTTTTAAACTATAGTGTTACGACCACCATGGAATATCCATTCAATGATTATCCTATGATCTTGGTGTACCCACGCTATGATTTTTAATTGAAAAGCAACAATTGAAAACACATCGAAGAACTTTGGACGTAGACCCACTGCATGAGAAATATTTAAAATGATACATGGTGCTTTCAGAACCAAGTGTTTATGATATTAATCCGTTGACCAAACCCTACTTGTCATTTTTCCCTTGTCTTCGGGCTCGGTCGCTCTGTGGAACCTCCTGGTCTGAGTTTTGTTGTTACAGGGTGCTAGCAGCTTCCATGCTTCCTCAAACCTTCGTATTTGTCCACTGTATCATTTGGAACTCATTGTATCTTTGCTATCGACATATATAATTTCATTAAACTCCTAGGGTTTACCTGTGCTGTTGTTACTGTGTGCTAGGAGCTTCTATACTGCTCCCAGCTTTCGTACTTGTTTATCGTATCGTTTGGGAGTCATTTATTTTTACTGTTGGCAGTTGTGAGTTCATTATGACCTAGGGTTTATCCCTTTTGTTACCATTTTTAACCCTGTCTCGCCGTGGCCATGACTCTCGGCTTGGTTCCGTTTGAAGCTTCCATTGTGGTAAAATACCCTTGCTCCTGCCAGCTCGAGGTGTTCGGTGACAAGGGTGGGGTTTACATTCACTTAGCTCGTGGTTCTCAAGCTAAATACAGTAGTAGAAACTTCCTTCCAAACGCGGGTAAGCTGCTGAACTACTCTGTCATTTTTTTAGTTAAAAGTTATGGTTTTTTATATAAATACCTTTGTAACTAGTACAAACTTGTCGTTGCAGGACCTGGCTGCTCTCGAAGGTGTGCAGGACATAATCCTCGGCGGTTGGCTTAACCTGGTAAGCCTGGTCGTTTTCCATGGCTTTTCCTCCTTGCTGGTTGTTAGGGTGTTTAGGGTTTTGGCTTGAACGAAGTGACCTAGGGATTACGGCAGCCTTGTTAAATCTTTTAACTGTGTGTTTTAAATGAAAAGTTATGGGTTTAACCCCGTGTTGTAATGAAATGTTACGGTTTCGGTTCATTTTGTAATTACTAGTCTAGTTTTGCTTTTGTGTTAAAGGACTTCTGTAGATGTAATACTGTGTATAAAATATAGATAGATGGGAAGAATCGGGAGCCTATCTGTGGATGCTGTTATGACCTTGTAGTTTTAAGACTGGGCTCTAAATTTTCACTCAGGGTTTTCACCCAGGGTTGGTAGTACGTTTTGTTATGAATTTTTCTGTGTAATAGAACTTTGATAAAATGACATATTAACAGTCTCCTGTATATTTGAGCTGGTGTATGGCGTGAATTCAGAATCCAAGTTTTTAAAATCACTTAAACAGTGAACCTGAGCTACGGCCGTAGGTGAATTTGTTGTATTAATTCTCAACGTCTAATTACCTGTAAAGTTTGGAGTGATAGGGTTTAATCCAAAAATACAGTAGTGATTTTGTTTAGATGCTGTTTCTGTCGATACGATTATGATTCTGTGGTTAAAAGAAATTTTAAGGAAAGAAAATACTCTTTTTTTTAAGCTCGACATCGAGCTAAATATTGTTCTGTTAACTCTTCTGTTTTTAAACAATAACTAGTTTATTTAACTTTGGGTAAATTCTTTGTGATGATCTTTT
Organism: Larix kaempferi; assembly: GCA_027924585.1. NCBI lineage: Eukaryota > Viridiplantae > Streptophyta > Pinopsida > Pinales > Pinaceae > Larix > Larix kaempferi. The sequence goes on from BSBM01000893.1 coordinate 14,694,525, forward strand.
GTTAGGGTTTCTGCACAAGTGTTTTGTTTGATAGGCAATGACTGGGTAAATTTTTAACTAGGGTTTGTGTATTAAATTATTTAATAGATTGTGACTAGTTGAAATCCCTGTCTTAGGGTTTGTACCCTGTTATACATAACATGACCGTGGCTATCATTCTTCTGCAAAAATAGTATCAGAGTATAAATACTGTAATTGTTATTGTTCAAGGTTTACTATTGTTCCTATTATTGTTTATTAAATTTTATAATATACAGAGTACAATTACTTTATATGTAAACCCTGCTTATCTGTTCAACAAATATAATTAAACTAGGTTTATAATTATAACTATAAATTATTACATAAAGTATTAATAGTTTTATGCTTAAATTATAAATACATTATTAGTAATACAACAAGGATATTACATCATACTAACGATACAAAAGAAATCACAGTAACTCTTAACAATCTTACTACTGATATTCTGAGATATGCAATTTACTAAACTAATTAATTACTACTCAGACATATTAACAATAACTACAACATACATTCATTCATCTTTAATAAACATAAAGGCATAAATGGCAGAACCTGTCTTGATCTGTGGACAAAAACAGTAATGGGAGGCTGTTCCTCCCTACCAACTCCTGGAGAGTGCCCAGACAGCACTTCTCAGGACCCCCGAGCTTGCTCTGGTCTCCCTGGATGGAACTAGGTGCAGCAAATAATACACTCAGCCCAAACAGCTATAATGGAACCAAGTTACTGCAACATTCCTCTCAAACAACTTCCTTACTGTAATTCCCTCTTCCTCAATGGGATTCCTGAATAACATTCACCTGAATGCATTATCCCTCTAGAACAATTCGAACCCTCAGCTCAGTTCATTGAGTACTATTTAAAAGATTGCCTAGGTCTTTGTTGGGTTAACTGTCATTAATGAGCCACCTGCTCTGATTCCACTTCCTTGGGGAATCATGACCCCAAATATAGGGAAGTTGCCACCTACAACTTAGGAAGTGTTTGAGGATGCTGCCACTTGTCTTTTGCCTTTCCACCTAGTTCCATCCACCAGTTTGACCAGTAACCTCTTTTTAACAGCTCTCCCATGCTGTTGTCTCCATAATTTATTTATTAATAATAAAATATTCTGAATTACATACTATTTCTAGTGACTCTGCTGAGTCATCAATTCCTACTTAGCATTAAATTTAACATAATGTCTCAGGAATATAATGAAATAATTACATAATTTTTACAAAATTGGGGTATGTGACAGACTTAAAATAATTTTGATTTGATGTTGAGACGGGAGACTCCAGATCATTGTTGTGTTCACCAAGAACACATGTGCAATCAAATAGAAAATAAAGCACACATAATTAACAAGAACAAGAATGTGAGTTGAATTTCCAAGTTCTTCTTTCATTGATCTTAGGGTAGTTATTAATACAACAAAGATATGGTTGGAGCGGTTATACATTAGTTGCAACTACTATTAGTTAACCAAGTTAATGATGACAATTAGGAATCAAAGGGTCCCTCTAAAATCTCCCCCAGCCCAAAAGTATTCTTTGTCCCGAGGTGAACAAGTATGCAGAAACAATCGTGACTTGTGATTCTTCAACATCCTCCTTCAATCTGGTATCAGTTAGTCGAAGCCTCACCCTTTAAGATCATACCAGTTTTCATCTTCTTCATAAAAGGAACTTAGGTCATTTGGCTCTTTATCCTACACCATTTATCCACCTTCAACTTATAATGTCGCAACTCAAGAGCTCCTCTAAAATTCTCTACAATTATGCACCAGGGGAACACACATTCAAGTGTCATTTGCGTCATCATTTTGTCTTTAAAGTTCTTTTTATGTGTGGTGTAATATATCTTCTGCTTGAATGCCATCTTTGTCGTATCCTTTGTGACGATTTAAATTTCCTGCAAGTTTTACTAGTTTTCTTGCTCATGTGCGCCATCTTTGTCGGGGTCGACTTCCTTTTGAATTGACTAACTTGAATCAAATCGACTGAAAAGAGTTCTCTAGAGACCAACTTCATTACAAAAAAGAAGTAGAACACATGCCTTAAGAGACTCATGTTTCATCTCCTCCAATTAAAATAATACCATAGAGTCACATTTGTATTGGTAACTCGATTGACACAATTACATTCAATTAACATCCTTCCAGACTATTGCATACATTGTGGCTCATCTTTAATCGACCCAAAAATACCAAAAGGCCATAATTTGTTGTCGACCAAAATAGTATAGACTCAACCAACTCGCACATACTTTTTGACTTAACGTATGGACAAAAAAAATAACTTTGGAAAAATAAAAAATTGACAGCACTATATTTAGATATCGGCCAAGGGATTATAAATATAAAAACGACCTCTTTTTAACATATATATTTACTTGACTGAAAAATAACAACTTGTCGACCAAAATTATACTGGTGACCACATATCAATGTTTGTAGGTCATACAATCACACGTGTGAAGCTGCACAACACTATTTTCAAGGAGGACGTACAACACTATTTTCGAGGAATTCGTACAATAGTTTTGTTAGTGAGATTGTGGCATAGTTTTCGAGGAAGAAAAAGGAGATAAGTACTGCTGTAATTTTTTATAAATTGTCTCTAAAGAAATAAAAATCTCTCTCTCAATAGGTTTTCCCTTAGGGGTTTTACCCTGGACCAAGTTTGGTAAAAAAACTCTATGTCAAAATTTATGTGTGGTTGTCCTATATTTTCTGAGTTTTTAAAGTTGAAATAATTTCCATGTGTTTCAAGCCTATTAAATTTTCATGCATGTAAAGTGAATTTGCAGGTATGGGGTTTGGGAATTAAACTTCATATGAAAACCAAAACTTGAAACTGGTTTTGGGATAAGAAAATTTTCATGGTATCAGAGCTAATAGAAAGTGCAGGAATAAATTTCACAGTGAAATTTCAGACTTAGAAAAGAAGGGAGAATAGGTGGTTAGTGAAGTTTACAGGTTCTTGGACTATTTGTGGTTATGGCCTTTGGGATTAGAATTTAAGATAGGTTGGATGAGGCTGTAAATTTTAGCGAGTGGAAGGATAGACTTGTATTGATTTTGCAAGAAAATGAACTATGTGATATAGTCAACAATACACAATCTAAACCAGTCACAATTCCTACCGATGCTACATATAAGGATGATTTTGATAAGAAAAATGTAACAACAAGAAGGATCATACTTCATGTTGTTAAGGATCATGTGCTCCCACATGTCACAGGAAAGATAATGCATTACAAATGTGGAGTGCCTTAAAAAAATTTAACCAAAGTTCCAATGAAAACCAGAAAATGGTACTAAGGAAGAAGTTGAAAGGCATTCACATGAACAAGGGTGAAAACATGACTTCGTACCTTACTAGGATCAAACTCGGATGAACTTGGAGTAGTCATAGAGTTTTTACAAGGCAGTGACTTAGTGAGAAAAACTTTGAATGGCGTGACAAAGCCATGGACTATGTTCGTGGAGTTCGTGGTAGCCGGAGAGCATATTCCTTCCTGGGATCGTCTTTGGGACGACTTCATTTAGGAGGATACCCAGAGAGGGTATGTATAAGGAAGTTAATCTCAGAGTAGGGAAGATGAAGAGAATCTGGCATTGGAAGCAAAGGGAAAGAAGAAAAAAATTCAAGAAGGGCCCTAAGGGTGCGGCCAAGCAGTAGAGTGGCGAGCAGAAGAAAGACATGAGCAAATTTAATTGTTTTTCTTGCCAGAAGTTTGGGCACTATGCTAGAAAATTTCCGAACAAGAAGAAGAAGAAGCAATAGACAACAAATACTACATAGATTGATGAGTAGATAACTCAATTTGAGAAAGATTTTTCTCTCTACACTAGTCATTTAGAGAGAGCATCTGCTACTAGTATTGATATACAAGAACGGAGGGAGTATTCTCTACTAGCTAGTTATCCTTCAAGTGTATCCACCACTACATGCTCTTCGTACATTGATAGTGGGGCTTCGAGTCATATGACAGGGGCACATGATATGTTTATAGAGTTTGATGATACTGGCTTGGACTTGGAGGTTGTGTTAGCTAATGACATTATTGTCAAAGTAGTTGGGGGAGGGACTGTCACATTTTAGAGGGTGTCCATGAGCCCATGACATTGAGGGATGTATTGTATGTCCATGGGCTAAACAATAACTTAGTATCAGCTTCTACTATTGAGGATATCACATTTGAAGTATATGTCCTAGATGGGAAAGTACACATTTTTCCCAAAGGATCGAGTCCTTTTGCATCATTTTCGATTGGTGTGAGATGTGGAAAACTATACAAGCTCTTATTTCAACCTCATCATGCTTTGACACATAGTAGCACTAGTACTAATCTTTCTAAGTTGTGGCATAGGAAGATGGCTCACTTGCATAATCCTACTTTGAGGATGTTGAGAGATATGAGCAAATGTTTACCATAGTTCAACACAGAGTAGAGTAGAGTATGCAGAGGGTGTGCTTGGGGAAAGCACACCAAGAATTTTTTTCAGAGTAGTGAAGCAGGTCAACAGGTGTGTTAGACTTGATTCATTCTAATTTGTGTGGACCCATGTCATCTACCTCATTGAAATGATTTGATTATTATGTCACTTTTATTGATGACTATTACAAGAAGACCTAGATCTACTTCCAGAAGAACAAGAAATCCGAAGAAGCCTTGAAGACGTTCCAAGAGTTCAAAGCTCTTATGGAGAATCAAACAGGGAGGATTTTTTGGGTGCTTAGGTTAGACAATGGGGGTGAGTATATCTCAAGTGTGTTTGATGAGTTCAGCAGATAGGAGGACATTAGAAGGTAGTTGAATGTTCCATACACTCCATAATAGAATAGAGTTGTAGAAAGGAAGAACGGGGCTATAGTAGGAGCAGCCAAAGTGATTCTCCATGATTAGATCCTTCCTTTCTTTCTATGGGCTGGGGTTTGTAGCACTATTTTTTACATACAGAATAGGACTGTGCACCAAGGCTTGGGGTGCAAAATTTTTGAGTAGATGTTCATTGGGAAGAAGCTTGAGATAGGGGACTTCCATATATTTGGATGCTTGACATATTCTCATGTGCCTTCAGAGAAGAGGACAAAGTTTGAGTTGACAGCAGAGAGAGTATCTTTGTTGGTTATGATGAGAATTCAAAGGATTTCCGCATATACCTTCTAGCATAGAGGAAAGTTTTTGTGAGGAGGTGATATTTGAGGAGGAGCGAGCCTTCAGGAAGTCTCAGTCAGAGTAGGATGAGCAGAAGGTTCCTACGTCATAGGTAAGTGCATCTCAGAGTCCAACAGTTCAGGGTGTTGAGTCACAGGTGTCAGGAGTGATAGGTTCATAGGTTTCAGGATCTTTAGATTTAGGGACTCAATATACAGAGACTTCATAGGTACAAGTTCTTGAATTATAGGTTCACCAGTCACAGGTTCTCACACCCCCGGTGCTACCTCTTCAGGGAGATAGGTGTCATATGAGGATGTATAGGACGAGGGTTATCCAAAGGAATCTACTTCAAAGAAGAGAAACCCAAAAGTGAGGTTAGAGAGAGTAAAGCATCGGAGGTATTTTCCACCTATATGGCTATGGTGACTAGTCTTCAGGAGTTGGGGCCTTCTACTTTTGAAGAGGAGGATACACATTAGGTTTGAAGAGATTCCATGGTGGAAGAGTACAGTTCCATCATGAAGAATGATGAAGACTGACGTGTTCCAAGACTATAGGGGAAGTCAGTTGTGACTTCCAAGTGGCTCTTTGAAATCAAGCATGCTGCAGATGGTAGCATCAAGAAGTATAAAGATGGATTTGTGGCATGAGGCTTCTCTCAGGTAGAGGGAGTTGATTATGATGAGACGTTTGCACCAATGGCTAAATAAACTTCTATTAAATTAGCGATCTCTATTGCTGCAGAGATGGATTGGAGCATTCATTAGATGGATGCAAAGACTACATTTCTAAATGGCGTCTTACAGAAGGAGGTATATATGGAGCATCCATATGGATTCGAGGTGCATGGGAGAGAGTTCCATGTGTGCATATTGAATAAGGCCCTTTACAGTATGAAACAAGCTCCGAGACCCTGGTATTCTAGGATTGATCCATATTTGTAGGAGTTGGGATTCCATAAAAGCGAGGCAGACCCTAGCCTTTACTACATTGTCATTTGTGGGGTCCCATTTATTCTGGTATTGTATTTAGATGACTTGATCATTACAAGTGTTGATAGAATCATTGTAGAGTGCAAGAAAGGTCTTGCTTCAGAATTTGAGATGAAGAATATTAGACTGATGCATTACTATTTGGGTTTGGAAGTTTCACAGGAACCAAGGCACATCTTTCTCGGACATGGGAGATATGCTTTAGACATTCTGAAGATATTTCAGATGGAGGAGTGCGGACCTATGACTAGACCCATGATCACCAACTAGAAGAAGCTTCATGCTTCCGAGGGAGAGTTGGTAGATCCAACATTGTGTCATCACTTCATTGGTTCTTTGATGTATTTGGAAAACACCAGGACAGATATTTGTTTTGCAGTGAACACTATGAACCAGTTCATGGTGGAGCCTCAGGGAGTTCATTGTGTTTCTGCAAAAAATGTGTTGATATACTTGTGATGTACAATCTATTTTGGTCTGGATTATAGGAGAGGGGATGGAGTCAGATTTACTGATTATACAGATTCTAATTGGGCAGGCAGTGTGAAAAACCAAAATATTACATTTGGGTGATGTTTCAGTTTGGGCTTAGCATTAATGTCTTGGTTCGGTCATAAACATAAGTCTCTCGCATTGAGTTTTGGAGAGGCAGAATGAATTGCATCCAGTTAGGCCATTTATGAGACCATATGGATTCACAAGTTGTTGGTTGGATTCTTTGGTCTTGAGTTGAATCCTACAATAAATCACTGTGATAATCGAAGTTGCATCAAGCTTTTGGAGAATCTAGTGTTTTACGATAGATCAAAACATATTTAGATCATATATCACTTCATTCGTGACTATGTATATAGAGGTGCAGTGGACTTGCAATACATTCCTACTAAGGAGCAGGTGGTAGACATTATAGCAAATGTTTTGGGAAGAGGCAAGTTTGATAATTTCAAAGACAAGTTGGGAGTTGTAAAAAAAACCTTCCTCATTAAGATGGAGTGTTAAATTTTTGTACCAAGAATTTTTTTTTCCATCCTTGTGATGCCTAGTAGTGGAAAACATTAAATGTGGTCCCTAGTCGCTTTATTAAAGTCAGAAGTACTTTATATTTTTAAACTCACTTTATAAAGTTTACTCATGGTTCTAATTTTTAATTGACTTTATGAGAAATAAAGTGGGTGAGTATTTAAAAATCTCATTACGTATTTAAATGATAAAAGTGCACTAAATATCATTTCATGAGTTAATAATGAGATTAATGAGGGCCCTAGATCTAGTTGGTTCAAGATCTAATCTTGACCATTGGATTAAAAGAAGGAAGTTACCATGAACAAAAAAGGAGAGGTTGGGGATTGAAGGAATTATTATCACTTTTTCTCCCACAAGATTTAGAGAGAAGAAGAGCAAGAGAAGAATGAGAGATTTTTGAGAGAGAGAGAGAGAACCCTAGCAAAAAATTTAGAAGGATGAGCAGCGAACGGATTCCAAGGAGTAGGGCACGAGTTCCCAGAAACATGGCACAAATTTTGAGGATGCCATACAGGCATTTATTGTAGACTGTATCAACATACAATTCAAGGAGAATGGCACTGCTTTCAAGGCATAAAACACACATAGAAATCGAGGAAAAGGTACATCAACTAATGATGTTCGTAGAACATCCTTACAGGCATAATTTTGAGGTAGAGAGCATGCTCAAAAATCGAGAAAAATAAGTTTGTACAATCGCATGTGGGTGAATCCACGAATGTCATTCACCATTTTTGGCGGATAGAATGGAAAAAAATTGTTTTTGGGACCCTCAATCGAGGTAATTTAGAGCCCTCGGTCGAGGTTTTAAAAGCTCGATCGAGGGTTTTAAAATACCTCGATCAAGGGTTTTAAAAAACCTCGATCGAGGGTTGAAACAAGACCTCGATCTAGCTTTTCAAAAGCTCGATCTAGCTTTTGAAAAACATAAAAGGCTCGTTTTAGGTCCTTGATCGAGCAAATACCTCGATTGAGGTGTTGTTAAACCCTTGATCAAGGTGTTGTTAAACCCTCGATCGAGGTATTTTAAAACCCTCGATCGAGCAAATAGCTCGATTGAGGGCTTAAAAAACAGGCCGAAAGCCCTTTTCACTGCAGAATGAAATTTTTGTCTGCCTTCCACATAGATAAACCATGTCATTAAATTCTCATTAACGAGCGGACTTGATACCATTGGATTCGTCAACGAATCCTCTATCCAGATATATAAAATTTACGATTTTTTATCTTCATATGTCATTTGTTTTTAAATTTCTACTAAAACTTGCCCTAAAAAACCTTGCCGACAACTTCGATTGAGCTCAAAGATAAATCCACAACATTCAAAATAGACATCCAAAAAATTTGAAAAAATACACAAGCCCTAGATAAATGCGTCCTCTTCAAAAGGGTATTTTTAGTTTTGCAAATTATGTAAGAAATCAAAGTATTTCGTGCACGAACACACATGTGTGCAAAATGCGACTGAAATATTCATTGGTTAGTTTCGAATAATAATAATAAATATAATTTTTCGAGAAAAAATAAAGAAAATATGTAAACCCTAGTGCATTCTGTCTAGATCATGTTCACATATTTCATTTTTTAAAATTATTACTTTAACGTTAAATTATCGTGCACGAACACAAACTACTTGTTAATTGCTCTTCAAATTTTTAAGTACACACGTTTCATTAAATGAAAATTCGACACGATAAATGACATTGGTATATTTCGAAAAAAATATCATTAGAAAGCCAACATAATTCTCTACATTTAGTTTTTCAACCGCATGTCAAAATTCATTTGGCAAATATGAGTTTAGAGGGCTTCAATTTAATACATGGATAAAATTTCTGTTTTTGACCATCATATTTGGCCAAAAAGAGTTACCCATCTTTATGGAATCACTCACGTGTGAGGCCATACAACGTTATTTTCAAGGAGGCCATACATCACTATTTTCAAGGAATTTGTACAACAATTTTGTTGATATTCTGGCACAATTTTCGTGGAAGAAAAATGAGATAAGTACTGTTGTATTTTTTTATAAATTGTCTGTGAAGAAATAAAAATCTCTTTATGAATAGGTTTTCCCTTAGGGGTTTTATCTTGGACCAAGTTTGGTCAAAAATATATGTGTCAAAATTTATATGTGGCTATCCTATATTTTCTGAGTTTTTTAAGTTGAAATCATTTCCATGTGTTTCAAGGAAAAATAAATTTTCATATGTTTCAAGAAAAAATAAATTTCCATGCATGTAAAGTGAATTTGTAGCTATGGGGTTTGGGAATTAAACTTCATATGAAGACCAAAACATGAAATCGGGTTGGGTATAAGAAAATTTTCAGGATGTGTAAAATATGATAAGTCTTTCTAACTCTGTTTTATTTTCTATGGTTGAATACCTAGATGTTGTTCTTTACATATATTTTGCAATAAGAAAAGCTATGCTCAGAGTTTAATGTTTTCTTAATGGCTATTAGTCCGGTTGTTTAAGATATGCTTAGCAATAAATTTTCCCATGATTTCTAACTTCCTTATAATATTCATGTTATTTATATTTTGGTTATCAATCCTAGTTATGTATGTTCTATATTGTTTGTAATATTTATGTCTTAATATCACCCTAGTTTTAATATCGAATTTTTCATTATTTTACATTTAATTCCATTGTTTATTTATCAATACTTATGTAGAGAAGAAGATTAAATATGAGTTTATGATTTTAAAGAGAGACAATCAATTATATATTGCAATTTAAATAAACCATATAGTATTTATATAATATCATAGGGTTAATACCCTAGTCGATCCCTTGACCTACTAGTATGGCTATATTAATAAATATAAGTACATATATTAATAAGAATAATACTTAATTTACAAACCATATATCACATAAACCATTTAATACCATTTAATAATGCATTGCATAAGTCTTAAACCAAGGGTCAAGCCTATGGCCATGCCTATTCACATTATATAACAAAAAATAAAACATTGCAGTATTAACTCTGAAGGGTCGAGCCCCACGGTTACATCCAAACCAAATTACATATATAAACCACAAAATTTGTATATAGTTCATATCGGTTGTATGGACCGATGGTTGATCCTGTTGGCTATGCTCATAATATTTGGAATCAAACAAAATCGAAAAATCAAGATATGACCTAGGATTTTTCCTATGCATCATTTAATGTTTTGCGGTTCAATGATTAGTCTTTGTCATTTTTGTTGATAAATTTTTAGCATACGTGGATATATATTTACAACAATAAAAGTAATTATATAACTCCAAACTTCATGGATTTGAATCACAAATCATTGCATTACAAACTTAGATATGGAGCATTTAAAACTACTATTTGACCCTGTATCAAAACAAAGGACAATTCCTAAGCATGCTCTACAAGTATCACAATTATGTTATGAGCGTTATTTCCGTGGTGTTTAAGCCTATTGATAGAGGATTTCTGAAAAACCATAATATAAACCAATATCAATACAAAACTTGGAGTGTAAATATATAAAAATCAAGGGTGTAAATCCAATAACATACAATAAACCTATATCATTATTACGGTAAAAATAAGGTTAGGGTTTAATTCAACGAAGGTATAGTAGAAACGATAGTAGCATAATTCAGTCATATTGGAATTTCACGTATGGAAATTCGGAACAAATTCGAATTCATCCAATATTCGCTATAAGTGTAATATGAATACAGATTCTTAGTAATGGAAAATTAAAGTTTGAAAACCAATTTAAAAAAAATAAAACATAAACACTATAAAACATAAAAACCATTCAATTTAGACTTTCTTATTAAAATAGTTATTAATAACTAGTTGCCGTCACTCACAGTTACCATATGAAAGGTTGTTGAAATTATATTTTTTTGTGTTTCAAATATATTTGATTTTATTATATAAATGTTTATGTACATTTATGGTATATTTTTGAATACTCAATTAAAAAATATTATATAAATAAGTAGTATACTTTCGTATTTTATTCATATTATATTTTTTCATTACGCATTTTTTCCCTATCGAATCATATATAATCATACTCAAATTATGCTACTATGGTAGAAACACGATTCATAAAATAAAGTTTACCTATATATTATCCAATGTGGGTGAATGCCGATAATACTATTGCAAAACTCATGTTGGACCAGCATGGTCATGTGTGTCACGAGCCTAGGCTTTTTCTATCCCTCTCGAGCGTCCCATACCGTCCGAAATCCTACTCACGCGTGAAACGGACGTTATATTACTAGTTGGGCTTGGCCATCAAGTGCAAGTATCACCCGGGCTACGCCTTACCGAAACCAGCCTAACCAATTTGCGTCAGAAACCATCAAGATGTGTGGAATGAAGTGCTCGTTTCACCGTAGACGATATGCCAACAACATCACTGTCACCCAAACTTAGACCATGCATTCACTTGCATGTTCATTCCCCCGAGCCAACACTTGCCTCGTCCTACTTGACTCGACATGATCCTTGGTCCTCCTAGCAATCAAACACGCTAGTACACCATCCGCCCAACTGAGGCTCCAACCAAGCGCTGATCTCCAAGGCTACCAAAATTCTTGGGTGGTGACAATGTGAGCCATAATACTCGACCTACTTGATCAATTCACATCTCTTTCACCATTAAATGCTATTGCGGTTGGATGAAAGGGAGTAAGAGAAAACCCACTCTCCTAAGTTGTATTAAAAACAAGGCTTCCTTTGCAACCGTTGACCAAGGGGGAGGACAAAGACAAGTTGCTAGGAATATCCCGCTGAACCTTTCCCGTAACATGTCGGGACCTTCGCATTTACCTACATGCAAAGCCTGTGTTATCACTCTCGTGCTAAGTAAGCCACGACCAAATGATTGTGGAGACTCCCCACTATGTACATGACCTCTCAAGTATGCATATGTATCCATCATGCTCGCTTAGCCTTTTAATAGGTAGGTAAAATGGTAAACGAATACAACTATTGAAAATACGTTGTAACATTAATATTTTGAATGTGCTTACAATGTTTAATAACATCTGCTTATAAGGTTTAATAAATGGTTTAATAGTGTAACATCTATTAAGTGGAATTAATAAATATTATTATGTAAATGTTAATTATATATACATATATATATTTTGGATTAAATTTCACAAATGCATTGGCATGAGATCAAATATACTTAGCTAAGTCGAGAGTAGGTGATTAACTCATATCTAGACCAAGCATTAATTCTATACAACTCAAAAGATGAAGACTAATGTCATGTTCTAGTTCATGCCAATGATGTAATAAGTCAATAATAGTTGTTAATAAGATGACTTATAAGCCTTGGTAGAATTGCTATGACGCTACCACTGTAATATATACGACAACTATATGTACATATTGTCATTATATGATGTTTAAAAAAAATAATGTGGTTTTTGGAGATTCAAACACTTTGCAGGTTTTGGGATTTTCATAAAAATGTTGTGGATATTTAAAACTAATAAAGATTTTTCTGCACATGAGATTTTACAAATTTACAATATACATGAAACTACCATAGAAGCCACAACTAGACCTACCGAATGGTTTTGGAAATTAGAATTCTCTCTCTTCATAACTTTTCAACTTGACAATAAATATAGCCAGGAACAGGGTTAAGTTTGAGAGGGCTTGGGAAGCCTTTGCCCAACATGAAGAAATCATAGACCAAATCAGAAATCTAGGATAGTAGAATTAAAGTGTAGAGCAAACATGACTGCCGAAAGAGCTTCTAGTCAATAGGGGAGACTTAACTCACCCCTTTGAGAAGAAGGAGTTTATGTTGAATTAAACAATATCCAAAGAACAATTACCCCTTCAGAACTATTGAAAATTGTGTAAAGTCTAAGGGTTGAATTGCATAGTTTTATAGACAAAAATATGAAAGGAATGTAGGGATAACAAGAGGTGAATGAGGCCTTATTACAAACCTTAACATAAATTAAGAATAGTCAACAACTAGTTGATACCTTGAGAAACATAATAAGAGGCCCTTATGAAGATAAAAGAACTAAGAGTTAAGAAGTTAAAAAATGTAGGTGAGTTCCAATCAAGTTCTAGCTCATCATCATCTGAATCAAAACATTGCTACAACAATATTTCTTTCGACATCTATTCACCCTTTCGTCGTAAGAGAAACATAAAAATTCTAGTAGCAGAGGGCTACAAGGAGAATTTAAAAAGATTAAATCCCTAACTTTTGATGGAGATCTAGATTCGGGAGAGAAATCCAAGGAGTGATTGTTGGGAATGTCTAAATACATCGAGGTACATGACTATCGACCATGCAAACTGAAGGCTCACTTGTCCATCTATAATCTAAATGGGAAGGATGCCTGGTGGTGGAAAGACCTCAAACTCACTAAAAATATGAAACAAAGGAAAATTAAGTGGAAAATTTTTAAGAAATTGTTTCAAGATAAGTATATGTCTGAACGATTCTTAGATAAGAAGATTAAGGAATTTCACGAGTTAAAGATGGGATCTATGACCATGGACAATTTGATTAATAGGTTTTTAGAGATACTGCACTATGTGCCTTATATCATAGATGGAAAAGTGAAAATTTAGCATTTCTTAGGTTTCCTTCCACCTTATTTCAAAAACAATATTGAATTCAATGCACCCAAAACCTTAGATGAGGGAGTATATAAGGATAGGATCTATTATGAGCACGATCAACATAGGACTAAAAACATAAATAAGAACAGAGAGAAATGAAAAGCATTCTTGGATAGCATGAAAAAGGGTTTTAAACCGTTGCCATATTGAAAACATAATAACAACTTTCCAAATAACAAGAATTTCAACAAGAGAAAAATTCAATCAAATTTACCATCCCAAAGTGGGAACAATGAAACAACGTTTGTTGGAAATAAATCAGCACATAGATCGGTGAAATTTTGGGGATGTCAAGGCCCCCACTTTTTGAAATATTGCCCACAAAAGAACAATAAAATTATGAATAATTTGCAAGAGGATACAATAGTTCAAGTTGTTGCAAGGACACCTAGGATTTATGCTTCCTTGGAAGGGAGACAAGTTAATCATTAGTCTATGATGGTAAAGATTGAAGGTAAAATATTAACAAAACCAATTTCCATTTTAATTGATCTAGGGGCATGTTGTAGCTACGTAACTCCTAAAGTTGTTGATATGTGTAAGTTAACTAAAATAAAACACAGCAAACCATGACTTGTACAACTAGCTAAAGGTACACAAGGAATATTTGCTAATTGATCAAAGGCTGTAATTTAGACATGAATGGCCTTAAGAAAACAATAAATTTGAATGTTTTACCATTAGGTTCCTATGATGTGCTAATATGCATGGATTGGTTAGAACAATACCATGTGATACTTAATTGATTAAACAAAACATTTACTTGTATTGACAAACATGGAAACCAAAAAACTATTTATGGAGTAATCAAGAGAATATCAGTAAGACAAATTTCATTTCTACAAGCTAAGAAGTGTGTTAGAAAGGGCTTCCAGTTGTATGCAGTTAATATCCAAACTTATAAAGAAGAAAACAAACAGAAAATTGAATATTTTCCTATCATGAATGAGTTTAAAGTTTTTTTTCTTCAAGAAATACTAGGGCTTCCACATAAGCGAGACTTATACTTTTCCATAGAACTTATGCCGAAGGCACTACTGATTTCAAAAATATCCGTACCACACACCAAAGCTAGAGGAGTTAAAATTGCAGCTCCAAGAGCTTATTGAGAAATGATATATCAGACCGAGTGTGTCTCCATGGGGAGCGCCAGTCCTTTTCGTAAAGAAGAAGGATGGTACAATGTGGATGTGCATTGATGATAGACAATTGAAGAATTTAACAATAAAAAAAAGATATCCACTTCCATGAATAGGTGACTTGTTTGATCAAGTCGAGGGAGAAAATATTTTCTCCAAAAATGATTTATGATCTAGCTATACCCAAGTGAAAATTTGAGAAGAGGATATAAGTAAAACCACCTTTAGAACTAGATATGGACACTATGAGTTTGTAGTGATTCCATTTGGATTGAAAAATTCATCTGCTACCTTCATGTGCATGATGAGTAGTATTTTTAGCAAATACTTAAGACAAATTTTTGCTAGTTTTCATTGATGACATACTGATTTACTCTAAGGGTGAGAAAGAGCATGAGGAGCATATAAGGATTTTTCTACAAGTGTTATGGGAACACCAATTATACGATAAGTTTAGCAAGTGTGACTTTTATAATAAACAAATTTAGTACTTAGTACATATAATCTTAGAAGAGGGTATTGTTGTAGATCTAGAAACGATAAAGGAAGTCATGGAGTGGCCTACTCCTACCAATGTGTCAGACATTCTATCATTTATGGGGTTGGAAGGGTATTATCAAAAGTTCATTGAGAACTCTTCCCATATCACATATCCCATGAAACCCTTACAGAAAAATGAGTCAAACTTTGTTTGGTCAGTGTTGTAATCTTTGGGATTACATGGAGTTACTACTATCACATTGATCATATGCATAAATATACATTGCATGGATAATGATACATACATGAGAGAGAAAGATAATAGAGTAACGGGAACCCAATGAACAAGTATCTTATATTATCAAACCTACTAAATATGTACAAAAGCATCTAATTTACTTTGCTCACTGGCCTATTATATATTTGATGCATACAATTATTTTGTTACATAATTGTTCAGTCATTCTCCATAACTAACACAACTAAATGGATCGATTACATGCAATTTGATCAAGCAGACCTAGTGGGTTGGCCAACTAGGCTCCTCCCACACCTTCCCCACCCTAAAACATTTCTTCGTCCTGAAGAGACTCGAGTAGATGGAAAGTTTGGGAACAAAATTTACAAAATTGATGCTTATTGAGAAATGGAAAGAGATTGTCTAAATCATCTAGTACTGGACAACATCTACATATTGTGTCTAGTACTCAACGACATCGGTAAACTATTTAGTCCTGTAAGCCACTAAGGAAACTTCAACATGTTGTTTCAGTGAAGAAAACCACCCAAGGAAACAGGCGCTTGGTCTAGTTGAAGCTCCACACTAGCTCAAGATTGTAAATGAAATGACAGTGACAGATGGGAACTCGACGGAGTGGAAGGTGGAAAGAATATCATAAACAAATCCTGACTAGAGAACACCAAGGTTTCTTGAAATGTTCGTATATCATGAGCTTTGATAATCCTACTATTCATCGATTGTCGAACATTCATATATCATGGAAAGTAATAGGGAGCAATAAATAATGTGGTGAAATAAATTCATAGAGATCAAGCGGAGGGAGGGATAATTCTAATAGAACAGTAAAGGGAAAAGCATGGGACTTGGTGAAGGAATTTGCATGGCTTCCATAAGGAATCTTCCTAGTGGTATATGGTGTATTGTTATTTATAGCCGTAGGAAAGGATAAGGAGTAGGATTTTGATATGACATGGATTAGATCGAGAAAGGTGTAATATTACCTCTTCTACCCGATTATTTTGTAACAATATATATATATATATATATATATATATATATATATAGTTTAAAATATCTTGGCGAGAAGATCAAGGTTACGTCCTCGCTGGTAACATGTTGTAAGTATTGTTATAGATTTCCTAAGTTGTAATTTAAATTTGTAAACTTAGGATATTGAAGGGCTCAATGAAACTAAACGATAGGGGAAGAATACACTAGGTGGAGAGGTGAATGGATGGGAACCCATGCGTCTGATGATAAGTGTCATATCGGTGTTGCGGGAACTTACTGATAAGTGAACTGTGATGTTCACTAGTCATGCACTTAAGATTATAAGTGTCAATAGCGGTGAGTCCCAAATAGGAGCATAGAAGAAATTACTACCCACCCTAAGGATTTAACAAGCACATATGACCAATATTTTAGCATGGGGCTAATTAATATTAAGGGCTATTAAGTAAAATTAAGTAATCATCTTAATATAAGTCAATATGAGAGTGGAGGAGGGAAATATTATTAAAAGATTTTAATTAAGCTAAACACTTTTATTTTAAAAGATTATGTTACAATCATGGTAATTAAAAGATGAAAGAATTATATTTTCTTTTAATATATATATATCCTCGTTATTTATGTGCTTTAGTGCAATATATGGATAATGAAGCAAAAGGATGTTGTGAATATATATATTCCAAATGGAAAATATCATTCAAGAAAGAATGAACATGAACAATGCAAGAAGGACTTATAGCAAGAGCTTAACAACTTTACATCACATGATTACTTTTTTTATTACTTAAACATATTCTTTACATCTTTCATTTTTACAAAAAAAAGAGCATGATTCCGACATCTTATGAGTTTTTGCTTCTTTGATTTCAAAATTTCTTCACTCTTCCTTGCATCTTAAGTGCTGCTTCTTTCTCTTAATCTTTCAATCTCTTTTTTTCAAGGCTCCAACATCAAGTCATTTTTTTATAACTGATCTAGTATTCAATTCTCTGTATACATCAGCAAAGGATATGACAGAGAAAGATTCCATTTACCTTCTAATAGAATTTAAAAGATGCTCGAGATGAGGGGATTTTATTTGTATTTTTATATTGGCCAATCAATGACCTTTTTTGTAATATATATATATATATATATATATAAAATGTGCATTCAGAAAAAAAGAGAGGATCAAAATATTAAATGTAGCGTTTTTGTCAAAGAGAATTTCACTCGAGCTAAGGAAAAATGCATGGCATGAACTTCTTTGGTTCACATGAAGTTCTTAGTGTTCAGACAGTAGACGAGAGGGTGCAATCCCTTTCCTATCGGTGTATCCTACAACATATAAGTTACTTCCTTTATTATGTTAAAGCATCTCGATTGTGAGAGCCAACGCTCACTTTGTTTATACGTATTTTTACTGTTTTCCAAACTTGAGGGTTCGCCTCACAGTGAGATCCTTTCACAGGGAGACCCTTTTTCTTGGCCTCGTGTGGAGAGCTATCAACCTTTTTTTGTTGATTTCATAAACTGATGGGAAATGTATCAAGGGAAAAGGGGACAACCTGCGCAATAAAAAAGAATTGACCTGTGTAGTAAATAAATATCTTTATTTTCTTTGCTTTTAGGACTTGCGCTCCACTTACGAAATACTTTGCTCTAAATTATTTTTGTGAATACTTTTCTTCACAAATCACCTGCGCGGAAATCACCTGTGCAATTCCACTTTTTACTGTGTGCAGGTTAACTGCGCAATTCTACTATTTACTGCACGGTGATTACCTGCGCATTTTTACTTTCTATTGCGCAGGTGAACTTTGCTTCGTAACTCTCTAACCTTGCAGAAAAACTTAACTTCACAAATTACTTTGCGGAATACTTTACTTTGCATAAGCTTCACACTTCATACAAATTTCCTTTGCATAACTTATTTTAACTTTACGAAGGTTAACTACACACAAGTTACCTCCGCATTCCTATTTAGCTGCGCACAACCCAATCTTAAACAAAATTTGTATAAATGTATTTCATGCTAAAACATAAGAACCGAAACATATGAAGAAGTTACTGCGTAGTTAAACTAGGTCTTTTACCACCGTGAAATACTTAGAAATCTTGATTTTATTTACCGATCGTAAATGTAAACAACATTTACACAAGTCAATATGAAGTAAATATGTCCTTTGCCAATGGTTTTGTAAATATGTCTGCTACCTGATCTTTAGACCTGCAAAATTCTAAACAGATTTCCTTATTGTTTATTAATTCTCTGAAAAAAAGATACCTTGTGTCGATGTGCTTGGTTCTCTTGTGAAACACATGATTCTTTGACAATGTGATAGCTGAATCGTTGTTGCAGTAAATGACTGTGGGTTCTTGCTAAACCTTGCTTGTTGATTTTTGTTTACAGCGTTGGTTCACATTCACTTCTGTGAAATCCATTTTGAATGAGGTAAGAGTCAATGCGAATGTACCAAGCTTTGGGAGCTTGATTCAAACCATAGAGTGCCTTCTTTAATCTGTATACTCTATTTCCTTGTCCTAGAACTTCATAGCCTTGTGGTTGCTCAACATATACTTCTTCTTCCAAATAACCATTTAGAAATGCAGACTTAACATCCATTTGATAAACAGGCCATGTCTTTTGAGCTGCGATGGCCAAAATTGTTCTGATAGTATCCATTCATGCTATAGGTGCAAAGGTTTCATTGAAGTCTATTCCAGGATGTTGTGTGAATCCTCTTGCTACCAATCTTGCCTTGTGCTTCTGCACATTCCCATCAGCATCTTGCTTGGTCTTATAAATCAATTTCATGCTTATAACATCCTTGTTCTTAGGAACATCAACTAATTCCCATGTTTGATTCTTCTCAATGCATTCTATTTCTTCATCCATGGCTTATGCCCACACTTTATCTTCAACAACTTCTTCAAATGTTAAATGATCATTAAATTGAGAAAATAATGCAAATACAGAGAATGAGTTAGGTGTACCAGTCTCATATATATCGCGCAGGGTTCTTTTCTTTGCCGGAGTTGCTGGTGTTGAGCTGCGCGAACTGCTTGATGGAGTTTGCTGTGCACTTTGTGTACTTTTCGGTGTAGCTTGAGCTGTGTCGTGCATCGTAGTTCCTTGTGCTGGATCATGCTGCGCAGTCCTGATAGTAGACAGAGTTGTGCAATTCTAATTTACATGCGGAGTCTCAACCAAATCTTCTGCGATGTCATCATGTTCAACATGCGACACGATTTTCACATTCTTCTCCAGAGTTCCATCCCATGCTTTATTTTCCACAAACTGAACATCTCGAATGATAATAACTTTTCTTATGACAGTATCATACAACTTGTATGCTTTTGTGTCTTTAGAATACCCAATAAAAATGCATTTTCTGTCCTTTATTGTCTATTTTCCTTCTTAGCTCATCTGGAACATGTGCGTATGCTACACAACCAAAAAAATTTAAATGTGAAACACCATGTTTTATACCTGTCCATGCTTCCTCTGGAACTTTGTTCTTCACACTCTTCGTCGGACATCGATTCATGATGTATACAATAGTTTCCACTGCTTCAGCCCAGTATTCATTTGACAGATGCATGGCTTCCAACATACTGTGCGTCATCTCCATAATGGTTCTGTTCTTCCTCTCTGCGATACCATTTTGTTGCGGTGTATACCGCACAGTGAACTTCTTCTGTATGCCATGATTTTTGTAAAAGTTTAAGAAATCATTTGAAACATACTCACCACCTCTATCTGTTCTTAATATATTGATGTTGTAACCACTCTGCTTCTCCACAGAAGAAGTTCACTGATTGTGTCTTCAGAATACCCAATAAAAATGCATTTTCTGTCCTTTATTGTCTACTTTCCTTCTTAGCTCATCTGGAACATGTGCGTATGCTACACAACCAAAAAAATTTAAATGTGAAACACCATGTTTCATACCTGTCCATGCTTCCTCTGGAACTTTGTTCTTCACACTCTTCATCGGACATCGATTCATGATGTATACAACAGTTTGTACTGCTTCAGCCCAATATTCATTTGACAGATGCATGGCTGCCAACATACTGTGTGCCGTCTCCATAATGGTTCTGTTCTTCCTCTCTGCGATATTATTCTGCTGCGGTGTATACCGCGCAGTGAACTTCTTCTGTATGCCATGATTTTTGCAAAAGTTTAAGAAATCATTTGAAATATACTCACCACCTCTATCTGTTCTTAATATATTGATGCTGTAACCACTTTGCTTCTCCATAAGTGCCTTAAACTGCTGAAAACAACTAAACGCATCAAATTTATGTTTTAGAAAATAGAACCATGTTTTTCTTATGAAATCATTAATAAACGTGAGAAGATTAGTGCATCCTCCCATGGATGGTGTTTGCATCGGTCCACAAATATCAGAGTCCACGATTTCAAGTGGTGTGAGAGCTCTGTATGACTTTCCAACTAGAAAAGTCTCTCTGTGTTGTTTTCCAAAGATACATCTTTGACAAATTCTCTCTGGTTTTTCAATCAATGGAAATCCTTTCACCATATCCTTTTTGTGCAGTAGCTTCATCCCACCAAAATTCAAATGTCCAAATCTGAAGTTCCATAACCAAGATTCATCCTTTATTTTTGTTTGAAACGCAGCTTGCATTTCACTGTTTTTTTCTTCAGTTGCGTAGTGAATTTTTGCTCCTTGTCTCTCTGCACTGAATGTAGTTCCATAATTTTCATTCTGGCTTCCAAGAACAAAATTATTTGTTTTTCCTCTTATGATTGGTGTAATCCTCAAAGGAAACAAGCGATTGCTTGTCATCAGCACTTTAGAAATTAATTGATTGCTTGGATACATGTCTTTGATCAGACAATCCTTTCCTATCATGTGAAATCTGTAACCTTTTTCCATCAGCTGTCCAATACTCATCAAATTATGCTTCAAACCTTGAACATAATAAACATTAGGCATAAATTTCTGCTCCCCCTATTTGGTTAGAATATCAACGGTACTCTTACCCAAAACAGTGACTTGAATATTATTTCCAAGTGTGACATCAGTTTGAGCTCATTTATCTGGACTAGAAAATAGATTTAAATTACCAGTCATATGATTGCTACAACCAGAGTCTAAATACCATATGTCATTTAGACTTTCTTAGACAACATTGCATTCAAGTGGAGATGCACGTGCTAAGAATAGTGAGCTGTTCATAGTGTTGTTGTTGCTTGAATGAGCTTCACCTTGCTTTCCTTGTTCATACTGCTTTTTACTGCATTC
Source organism: Larix kaempferi (assembly GCA_027924585.1). Taxonomy (NCBI): domain Eukaryota; kingdom Viridiplantae; phylum Streptophyta; class Pinopsida; order Pinales; family Pinaceae; genus Larix; species Larix kaempferi. The sequence goes on from BSBM01000893.1 coordinate 14,716,498, forward strand.
ATATGCAAAGTGTCCATACTTCTTACAGTAATGAAATTGAATTTTTTATTTATCGTACCTTTGTCCATTTGGCTGACTGGGACTTTGATTCTGACCTCTACCAGTAACATGCGCAGGACTAATGCTGCGAATTCCTCTGAACGAACTTCTTCCTCTGTCTCTATATTTTGATATTCCTCTACCTCTTCCACAGCTTATGGATGACTGTGCTGCGAATGCACCTTCCAGTGATGTATCTGAATCACTCATTCTATGTTCATGATTGAGTAATGAGGCTTACAACTCATCAATAGTAAATGTGGATAGGTCTTTGTTTTCCTCCAGGGTCACAACTAAAGATTCAAATTTCTTTGGAAGAACTCTAAGAACTTTTTCAACAACTCTTTGGTCACCTAAAGTTTCTCCATGAGACTTTATTTGATTAACCAGACCAATGAAAGGAGTATAGAATGAGTCTACTGACTATGTATTTTTCATTGATAGAGATTCAAAATCTCTTCTAAGAATTTGAAGTTTGGCAGTCTTTACCTTGTTCAAGCCTTGATATGAAGTTTCCATCATGTCCCATGCTTCCTTAGCTGATTGCGCTGCTGCTACTCTTGAGAGTATTGATTCATGTGTTGCTTGATGAATGTAGAATAATTCCTTTCCATCTTTCTTCCTCTATTCCTTCAGAACATCCTTCTTGGCTTGTGTGAGATTGTTGTATGCTGCTAGATTTGTTGGTTCTACATAACCATGCTGGACTATTTCCCATACATATTGTTCTCTAAACACAGCTTTCATAGTTAGAGACCAATATTCATAATTTTTACCAGAAAATATTGAGGTTTGCAAATTACCCGAAGTGGAAGCCATTCTTAATCACTTTTCCCTTTTGCAAATACAATTTCTACTTTCCATAAACCAGGCTCTGACCAAATCAAGGGAAAAGGGGACAACCTGCGCAGTAAATAAATATCTTTCTTTTCTTTGCTTTTAGGACCTGTGCTCCACTTAGCAAATAATTTGCTCTAAATGATTTTTGTGAATACCTTTCTTCACAATCACCTACACAGAAATTACCTGTGTAATTCCACTTTTTACTGCGCGCAGATTAACTGCGCAATTCTACTATTTACTGCACGGTGATTACCTGCACATTTTGACTTTCTACTACATAGGTGAACTTTGCTACACAACTCTCTAACCTTGCGGAAAAACTTAACTTCACAAAGTACTTTGTGGAATACTTTACTTTGCATAAGCTTCGCAATTCATACAAATTACCTTTGAATAACTTCTTTTTAACTTTATGAAGGTTAACTACGCACAAGTTACCTTCGCATTCCTATTTAGCTGCGTACAACCCAATCTTAAACAAACTTTGTATAAATGTATTTCATGCTAAAGCATAAGAACCGAAACATATGAAGAAGTTACAACGCAGTTAAACTAGGGCTTTTGCCACCGTGAAATACTTAGAAATCTTGATTTGATTTACAGACCGTAAATATAAACAACATTTACACAGGTCAATATGAAGTAGATGTGCGGGATGCATAAACCAACATTCTTGAGAATGAATACATAAAACCAAATACTTATATATATATTACCTCTGTAAAACAGAGTAACTTTGCCGCACTTACAAAGAGATGAGTTCTACTTCAATCTTTTACTTCTTACACAGAGCTTGGGCTCTTCATACATTTCACGGGATGAGTTTCTTCTCCTTTCACTCTTCTTCCCTAACATACATCTCTTATCTCTATCTCTTCATCTCTATCTAATCTTCTGAGAGTGATTTTCATTTATACACAAACTAGGTTTTGGCTTCTCCTCGAAGCTATAGGGTTTTATTAAAGTCTGTAATAAATTTCTACCTAAGAATTCTTGAAATGAAGAATACTAAAGCAATCACATAAATACTAATTTGACGTGCGTTGGATTGGTTGCAAACTGACTGATTGACTGACTTCTGACATTGGAGACTGACTGAGTGTCTGACAGAGACGGTGCATATCAGATACACTATTATCTCATTAATTACAATATTCCAACAATGTAGAAGAAAAGGGAAGCATGGCTTCTGGTGAAGCCTTCTCTTATATTTTAATGCTTCATTCTTCTATCAAACTAGTTGATAGATATTTTGTTACCTACGTATCGTCTTGCTATATGCAGAGAGGTGGAAGAGGCAAAGGCATGTAAATTATTCTTCTGTTTGGTGCTTTACCCGTTGTTGGGCACTTTATCCTTGAATTTTGCTTGCTTTGGGTTAAGAGACGCAACCCTTCTATGTTGCGTCTTGAGACCTTCAGTAAGAGCCATCCATTCAACAATGTTGTTTGTTCTTCTACCTAAGCCCCATGCATATTCTACCTTCTTGATTCCATCAGAGTTGAAGAGAACTCCACCCGCGCCTGCTAACCCAGGATTTCCTTTCGAGGCTCCATCGAAGAAAAGGGTGTTGCACCTTGGATTTTTTTCCAAGTTTGAATCTCCTATGCGATCAGTCTGATGTGCCAGTTCTGAGTAATGGGTCTCTTAGGAGGAGGAGCAAAAGAGAGGGAAGAAATATGGAGAAAGAAATCCAAGAACCAAACTTTTTTTTCTAATCCCAAGGGTTCCTTTTTAAATTCACCATGCCTCGAGTGGATAAGGCTTCGACCCATAATGCTTTGGTCGAGACGAGAATGCAAGATGGAGTAGAGCTGATTCCTTAAAAAAATTCCTTATTTCTGGTTGTCCACAGCTTCCAACAAATGAACTTAGGAAGTGCTTCCTAGGCTCTCTTGTAGTCGGGCTTGTTGTGAAACAATCCCAAGTAGTAATCCTTCCAGCAAAAAAACAGGTCATTCCAGTTGGTGGGTAAGGTATCACCAAAATTTAGATCAGTAAAGGCCTTGTGCTAGACTTTCCGGGAAAACTTGCATTCCAGGAAAAAGTGCTCCACCGTTTCCTCAGAGTCTTTACACAAAATTCATCTCGTCGGCCCCTCAATACCTCATTTTCTAAGGTTCTCAGCAGTGAGAATTTTACAGTGAACAAGCAGCCAAATGAAGGCACTAATTTTCGGAAGGCTATCCTTGTTCCACACTTTTGCCCATATTTTTCCTTGTAGTTGCTGTTACTATCCAACATCTTGTATCCCACTTTGACTGTATATGCACCCGAATGACTCCAACCCCTTCTATCATTCAAGAGCTGGTGTACAGAACTTGTACCATGGAGAATATCTAGAAGGACTTTATAGTCTGAATGCAGATGTGATGGGATATCCAGATTGAGCCATCCCACCCATCTACCTTTATTCGACCATTCCGAGAGGTCATATAAGGTTCTGATATCAGCTCAATCCAGCCACTCTTTTAACTCAATGAATTGTTGAAGGAAATTGACAGGGGATCGCGAGTCTAGTCTTAGCCTATCTTCCCAGATCTTAGTCTTTTTCCCATTCCCAGGAATCCAAAAGAGGTGTTTTTGAAGAGTGGGAGCTACCTTCTTACAAAGGATCCAAATAGGGGAACCGGATTTGGACTAATCAATCAATTCAACACATTTCTTTTCGCTTCTATTTATGTATTTTTTGTAAATGATCTCCTTCCACCAGGATTTCTTTCCAGTAATGATTCTCCATAGGATTTTAGCACCTAAAGCGAGGTTCATGAGAGAGGGGTCTCTAATACCAGCACCTCTAGCAACTTTCAGCCTACATACTTTCTCCCAACTCATCAAGTGGAACTTCTTGGTTCTGTTGGTCTTCCCTCCTTGCCAAAGCAATCTTCTTAGCTCTTTGGTTATTTTATGTGTGACGCTTTTGGGTGCTAACGAGATAGAGCTGAGGTATATGGGATAGGCCGAGAGGACTGAGTTGATCAAAATGTTTTTCCCAGCCAAATTGAGCCATCTAAACCCCCACGATGTAATTTTTGCTTTGATTTTGTCAATCAGGTCCTGCCAATCCGCAACCTTCTTGTTTCCTTAAAACATCGAGATTCCAAGATATATGAAAGAATTCCAATTGGTATGTCCCTCGAATCCAAGAATTCTCGATATTCTAATCATTGTTTCCTTGGAGCAATTCCAACCATAAAATTTAGACTTTAATGAGTTAACTTTCCCATCAGAGGCTTTGAGAAAAGTTGAAAGAAGATCTTTGAAGCGATTAGCAATAATGGTTGAAGCCCCTCCCAGCAAAATAGTGTCATCAGCAAACTGTGCATGGTTTACTGCTTTGACGCCTCGCGTGATTCTCATCCCTTTTAGCTCCCTCAACTCTTGAAGATGATGAAGTTTCCTACTCAGAGATTCAGCCACCAGAAGATAGAGGAAGGGTGACAAGGGGCACCCTTGTATTAATCCTCTGGTAGCTTGAAAGAAGGATGTAGGCCTGTCGTTTACCAGAGGGGCTATCCAAGGCTTGCCTATGTAGGCTTTAATCCACTTAACGAATGTGCTAGAAAAGCCGAATCTATTCATAATTTCGAACAGAAAGAAGTGGTTCACTCGATCGAAGGCATTAGCCATATCCAACTTGATTGCCATGCCCTGTTGCTTTCTTTCCATGCTAGACTGTATGGCCTCCTATACAATAATGATGTTGTCTAGAATTTGATGACTTGCTATGAATCCTCCTTGGTATTCTGAGATAAGCTTGCCCATAATTTTTTTCATTCGGGTGGCGATAATTTTCGTGAGAATTTTGTAAGAGGTGTTACAGAGAGAGATAGGCCTAAATCTATCAATCGAAATTGCATTGTTGTCTTTCGGCATGAGAGCCAAGAAGGAGGATTTGGTGGCTCCCCCGATTTTATCCTTCTTCCTGGTCCAATTAAGCATTCTTTTTAAGTCCTCTTTAATGATATCCCATGCAAATCTGTAGAAGTTGATGGTGAACTCGTCGGGCCCTGGAGCTCTGACAAGGTGGAGAGACCAAATGGCATCTCTGATTTCATTTTCATAAATATGTTTTTCAAGTTCATAATTATCAAGATCAGAAAGGAGAGAAGGAATACCTGCGAGTAGTTCAGCCTGTGCATCTGGATTGGTCTCATTGCTGTCAATATATAGCTCCTGAAAGTGCTGCAAAGTATGGATTTTAATATCCTCCTGGCCTACAATCCGATTACCATTGCAATATTTCAGCTCGTTGATTGTATTGTAGCTAAGACTTGTGCTCTTGTTTGCTTATGGAAATACTCCGTATTGTTGTCTCCCCCTTTGATCCAAGTTTTCCAAGATTTTATTCCCCATGCTTCTTCCTCTTTCCTGGTAGTGCTAAGTATCCTAATATTGAGATCTTTTTCCTATAGCAGAGTGATACTAGTGATAACACTTTCTTCCATACTGTGTTGGAGAGCTGCCAGTTCAGAATTAAGCTTTCTTTTGATGAATCCAGGATTTTGAAACTTAGCTTTCGCCCAAGTTTTAAGGACGGCTCACGCCTTCCGTAGCTTACATTCCCATATGTAGCTAGGCGAACCATAAAAGGGAGAGTTCCAGGTATTGGTATGATGTTTAAGAGTTCACCATCATGAAGCGATAAAGGGTTGAATCGAAATGGGATGGGCCCAAGATTCTTAGGGATTTTCATCATCAGAGAGATAGGCTTGTGATTAGATTTGTTGATGGAAGAGCTAATGCAGCGAGAAGAAAGTTTTTGAGGAGAAAGGTAGAGCTGACCAGGAACCTGTCTAATCAAGCAAAAATGTGTACAATACATGTTCTTCTGTTACTCCAAGTAAATTTACCATTGTTCATTTCAACATCTAGTAGATCTAAATCAGAAATCAAGTCCTCCACTTTTTCCCCATAGGGATATTTGACTCTTGATCCTCCGCGTTTCTCCTGTTGATTTCTGGTGGTATTGAAGTCACCTGCTAAAATCACATCCTTACCACGAAGATCATCTTTTAGTTTTTCCAGATCCTCCCAAAACAGATCTTTGTCCCTATAGTGGGTAGGCCCGTAAACATTGCAAATATATATGGATTGTTGATTGGGATTTTCCTGTATCTCCAATAGAATCCATTTCTGGATTTGTTTGAATAATTTAATCTGGAATTTATTATTGAGAAAAGTGGCTATACCCCCCGAGGCGCCTATAGAGCTGTGCCCTTTGCCAAGGCTATCCGTCCAAAAAAGACGTGAGAGCGCTAGGACTTCCACGTCTTGCATTTTTTTCTCCCGAAGAAGTAAGAGATCTGGTTTTTCTGTATTGATCAAGACTTTCATAGATTCAATTTTGTTTAATCCAGCCAGACCCATGCAATCCCAGGAGACAAGCTTCTATCACTTCTTCGAAGCTTGTAACCCTGCTCGAGGTTTACCGTCCGGTTTTTTCACTCTTTGATTTTTGTTTATTTGAAGAAACTTTGTATCTTCTAGCCCCTTTTTCCTCCCCATATCCATTTCCCTTTTTGCCTCTTGTTCCCGAAGAAAGCGCTATCATCTTCTCCCCCTCGTATTGGGCATTAGAGGGGTGTCCTGATGGTCTCGAGTTTCCTGAGAGGACGATGTTTCCAGGGAGAAAACTTGAGTCATGGCTTTGTTCCTTTTTACTTTGTCTACCCATGAGCCTCCTGGGGACGGTGATTCTTCCATATTCAAATTTGGTGAGGTATTGGGAGAAGATGAAGGAGAGGGATCGGTGATGGGAGCTGCAGCTTTCTCATGTTCTAACTGAGTCCAAACCTCTTGATCAGTATCTATGATTTCCGCTGTCTCTAGTTCTATCTCTGTCGCTTCTCTTGATCTACCTCTGCGGCTACTAGGGGAGGTATTTCCCCTTCCTCCATATCCAGGGATTGGAAATTATTTGCTACATCATTCCCGATCTGCACCTTTTCTTTGTTTTTCTCTTGATTCGAACCAGATGCTGTAGAATTTGGGTCGACAGATTTCCTCCCCTTCTTGGTTTGCTTCCAACCTTCTTCATGGTTAGGTTCCTGAGGGTCGAGGACTAATTTTGGGAAATTTTTAAAAAAATGGCCATACTCATGGCATTTTTTATTTTTAAAGGGTAGTTATTCATAGTCTACCTTCTGCATGTGTTCACATCCTTCTATTTGCAGATTGACAACCTCAAGCAGGCCTTTCTCTAGATCCATCTCCACACAGATTCAGGCGTAGGAGAACAACGACCCTTTGGGATCAGCTTTGTCAATGAAAGTGTGATCCAGGTGGATATTGGTGGCCACCCACCTTTCCAACTGGCTCAAAACAATTTTATGGCAATTTTGGTATTGTACTATTTTTAGCAGTTTTTCGGGTCCTAAACTTCCGGGGCCATTTTGAGGCCCTAAACGACCTTTTTTGGCAATTTGGGGGGCCAAATGGTTGCCCCGAACATGCATTTGTCCCCAATCGAAAGTTGTAAATCTTGGATAGACCTTTCCAACAGGCTACCGAGGGCCCCAAACAAAGATCGTATGCAAAAGTTACGACCCCGGGAAGTTGATGTACTAACTTACCCAAACGGGGCCCACATGACTTTTGGCGCTTCATCTCCTAGGGTTAGGTTTTTGGATGGCTAGGGTTTTTGACATTCCTGTTTATTGTAAAATTCCTTGAGAGCCTCATTGTAACCATCTTCTTGAAAAATGAGCACGACTGTCACATCTCTTCTCAGAGATAAGCCGCCACCATTCCAGCAAGCTTGTTTTCCGCTGCATTTTACAGTTCTAGCTTATTTCCTTATTGAATAGAAAACCAGTTTTACTGTATCTCTGTTATTTTGTGTTAAGCATCTGATAATAATCTGTATTCATTTTGTTCTGCTCATAAAATACGGATCAGTGGTATCAGAGCGGTCTGCTCCTTGTCGTCTTAATGCATGTCCCCAACGAGGTCAGGGTACAAAGAATTGGGTCTCGAGCTTGTTTCTCTTGAGGAAAAAAGCTCTCGCACGCCCAAGCGACCTCTTATGGAAGGAGAAAAGAAAGATGACGGGATAGGAGATCCTATCAAAATTTTGCTTGAGGAAGCCCTCACGCAGCAGAGGAACGAGATGATGGATAATTTCGCGCAAATCCTTTGGCGACTACCACCAAGCAACGCATCTTCCTCGAGCGGAGGCGCCGCCCCCTTCAAGGTACAAATCAACTTCGATATCCCTATATTTGAAGGACAGATAGACGCAGATGCTGTAGATAAGTGGTTGAATCTACTAGAAGGGTATTTTTCTGTCCATAACTTTTCGAATAAAGAAAAGATTACTTTTGCGCTCCTCAAAGCCGTTCCCCATGTCAAAGATTGGTGGGAAACATTCTGCGAACAAAAGACACAGAAGAAGCCTCATTATTTTCAGTCATGGCCACCTGGGAATCCTTTAGGGATGCTATTAAGGAACAATACTACCCTGTTGGAAGTTATGATGACTTGTATACCAAAAGGACCACACTGCGACAAGAAAGAGACCAAGTAGTGCCAGAGTTCACAAATATCTTCCATACCTTGCGCACCGAGCTGGATATCAAAGATTCAGAGCGACATCTGGTGCTCAAGTATCGCGGTGGTTTGCATAGATACATCCCGACCGAAATGGAATTTTTGGACATCTCTTTCTTGGGCGCGGCCTACCGATATGCCGTCAAAATCGAGCAGAAGCTCAAAAAAAAGACGCGGCAATTTGGGCCTGGGAACCCTTCACAACAAAAGACAGGAAAGGGTGGCCCCAACCCACAGAATAAAGGACAGAGCAAATATGGACAGTATAAGGACAACCAGTCCAAACCGCAAGCAAAGAAGGACACCGAAAAAACAAAGAAAGATACCGGGAAGTGGTGCGACTTCCATAAGAGCCCTTGGCATAACACTACCGATTGCTGCTCAAAGCAGTCGCTGGTGGCCGAAGTGAAAGCATCTGAATCAGATGCGGGTTCTGACTCTGAGTCTGAACCAAAAAGGGGAATACAGATCATTGACGCAGAATCCAGTGCCACCATTGCTACCACCAGGCTCCAGCCTGATGAACTAGATGAGCCAGAAGAAGGAGAACGCCTCTTCCATTCACAAATGTGGGTAAAAGGCACCCCGTTGCATTTCATCGTTGATAGCGGTAGCCAGAAGAATCTCATCTCAGCAGAGGTCGTCAAGCTCCTGGCCCTGTCGACAACGCCGCACTCACAACCCTACACCATTGGATGGCTCCGCAAAGGAACCAATCTCCACGTCAGCCAACAGTGCCAACTGCCATACGACATCAAGCCCTTCAAGGACGAGGTATTGTGTGATGTTGCTCCTCTCGAAGTTTTAGATGTTCTTTTGGGCCAACCTTATTTATGGAAACATCATGTTGTATATGAGTCTAGGCCTCGTAGTGTTATTATTTCTTTGAACAGGAAATTGTACAGGATACCTGAGGCAGTCCCTCCTAGTGCTATTTCCTTGATCTCTGCCAAGCAATGCAGGAAGGTCATCTCTCAGACCGGGAAATTTGTATTCTTCGTGATTCGCTCTCGGCGGGAAAGAAAGATCACAGCCACATCCCGAGCCTCCATGACTAATCTATCCACACAACAGAAGCAAGTGGATAAGGTGGTGGAAGGATACTCAGATATCTTCTCCTCTCCGACCAGGGTACCTCTGCACTGCCAGGTCAAGCATCCCATCAATCTGATCCCAGGTGCACCGCTACCCAATGGGCCAGTCTATCGTTGCTCTCTGTTGGAAAATGAGGAGATCAAGAGGCAGATCCAAGAATTGCTCCACAAGGGGCACATCCGTCCCAGTTCATCACCTTGTGGGAGCCCAATCGTGCTGGTGCAGAAGAAATATGGGACCTGGCGACTCTGCATTGATCACCGGGCCCAGAATAAAATCACAGTCCATAACCGGTACCCGATTCCCCGAATCGACGACCTCCTTGATCAACTCATGGGTGCCAAATACTTCAGTAAGATTGATCTTAAGTCTGGCTACCACCAGGTCCCAATAGAACAGACAAATGTATGGAAGACTACCTTCAAGTCAAAAGAAGGTCTTTTTGAATGGCTGGTCATGCCTTTTGGTTTGACAAATGCTCCAGCAACTTTTATGAGGATGATGAACGATATCCTACGACCTTTCACCAACAATTTTGTAGTGGTGTATTTGGATGACATCCTCATCTACAACAATACTTGGGAGGAACACTTGCAGCATATTCAACAGGTTCTGCACACCCTGCGGAAGCAGAAACTATATGCAAACTTGGAAAAATGCTCCTTCGTCATGGACAGGGTCCATTACTTAGGCTATATCGTTGATCGACATGGTGTGCATGTGGATCCAGCCAAGATCCAGGTCATCCCTGACTGGCCAGCCCCAACCACACTCACTGAACTTCGGAGCTTCTTGGGCCTCGCCAATTTCTATCGCCGGTTCGTGCTGGGATTCTCTCATATCGCATGGGCCCTCAGCCAAGTGACCAGGGGTGGTGGTAACGAAAAATTTGTGCGGGGCCTATCCCGACAACAAGCCTTCGATGATTTGAAGAAGTGTTTGTGCTCATCGCCGGTACTCTCATTACCGAACCTGCAACATCCCTTTGAGATTGAGACAGATGCTTCAAATTATGCTGTGGGTGTCGTTCTCACTCAACACGGCCACCCCGTGGCATATCATAGTGAGACACTATTAGATGCTGTCCGCAAGTACCCTACCTATGACAAAGAAATGTACTCCATTGTACAAGCCTGCCGCCAGTGGAGACATTACATTCTTGGGAAGGAGACAGTCATCCACACTGACCACAAGCCACTACAGTTCATGCAGACCCAAGGAAAGTTGGAGAATGACCGTCATCAGAAGTGGTCAACATATTTACAGCAGTTCCACCTCAACATCAAATATAAAACAGGGTGTACCAACCGAGTTGCTGACTGCCTCAGTCGACCTCCAATCGCGGCACTTACCACGATGCTAGACTCTTGTGGCCACGAAACCTCTGGATGGCCCCACCTCTACGAGACAGACCCTGACTTCTCCGCCACCTATCAAATGTTGGGCACCAACTCAGTGGTTGCTAATTTCCATCTTCAGGACGGGTTGTTGTGTCATCTGGGCCATATCTGCATTCCATCAAGCGAGCGTGCAAAGCTGATTTGGGAAGCTCACTATAGTCGGGTGGCAGGACACTTTGGCGTCGAAAAGACAGTGGCAGTGTTGCAAAAACATTTCTAATAGCAGAAACTTTGACAGGATGTCAGCAAGTATATCAGGTCCTGCGCCGCTTGCGCTATTGCCAAACTGACCACTAAGAAACAGGGCCTATACACCCCTCTGCCTACTCCTGACAGGCCGTGGAAATCCATCTCAATGGACTACATTTCGGGCCTCCCATCCACCAAGAGGGGAAACGACTTTGTTTTCGTGGTTGTAGATTGTTTTTCCAAGATGGCGATTCTATCCGCTTGCAAGAAGAACATCACAGCAGAAGCCACTGCCAAGCTCTTCTTTGAACGAGTATGGGTACATTTTGGGATCCCACAGACCATTATCTCAGACCGTGACAGTCGGTTCCTCAGCTCATTCTGGTCAAGCCTCTGGTCACTGTTGGATACCAAGCTCACCAAATCCACTGCCTTCCACCCCCAGACCGATGGACAAACGAAGGTCGTCAACCGGATGGTCGTACATATCCTGCGCATGTACAATTCAACACACCCCCGCACATGGGATGATAGTCTCCCCTATGTCGAACATAGCTACAACCGAGCCCTGCATAGCTCAACTGGACACAGCCCCTTTCAGGTGGGGTTGGGATTCCAACCATTGGGCCCCATGGATGTTGCACTTCCCCTTGTGACCACCTCGGCCGACTCATCCCCAGAAGCTGACAAAGCCGCCCGGTTCATTGAACGGATCCAGCATATACACCAATAGGTTCAGGATATTCTACAGAAGTCTAATGCCAAGTACAAGCAGCGCCATGATCAACATCGGGTTCCACATAAGTTTCAGGTGGGCGACAAAGTTTGGTTGCATTTGCAGAAAGAACGCCTTATAGGGCCCCATCGTAAGCTTCTCCCACTTCGTTATGGGCCGTATACCATCACCAAGGCGGTGGGTGACAATTCTTTTGAGCTCAACATTCCCCCCTTCCTTGTTCTGCATCCAGTCTTCAACGTGGCTCTCCTTCGGCCATATTTCCCACCACTATTAGACAACTTAGAGATAGTAGAGAAGTTGACACCAACAGAGCTCAACCCCGACTGCCTACAACAAGCACCCAATGATCATATCGCAGACACACAGATCAAGGGCACTCGACATCAAAGGATCCAGCTTTATCGAGTTGTCAAAGCAGGGCAGCTCCTGCACCAAGGCAAGTGGCTGACCCGAGGCCAAATTCAACAGAAATTTCCTCATCTGATGGGGGAACTCAACGCAATGGATACTTTTGCGTCCTAAGGAGGGAGGATTGATCCAGATGGATATTGGTGGCCATCCACCTTTCCAACTGGCTCAAAATAGTTTTATGGCAATTTTGGTATTGTACTATTTTTAGTAGTTTTTCGGGTCCTAAACTTCCGGGGCCATTTTGAGGCCCTAAACGACCTTTTTTGGCAATTTGGAGTTCCAAATGATTACTCTAGGCATACATTTGGCCCCAATTGAAAGTTGTAAATCTCGGATAGACCTTTCCAACAGGCTACCGAGCGCCCCAAACGGAGATCGTATGCAAAAGTTACGACCCTGGGAAGTTGATGTACTAACTTACCCAAACAGGGCCCACATGACTTTTGGCGCTTCATCTCCTAGGGTTAGGTTTTTGGATGTCTAGGGTTTTTGACATTCCTGTTTATTGTAAAAGGCCTTGAGAGCCTCATTGTAACCATCTTCTTGTGAAATGAGCACGGGCGTCACATCTCTTCTCAGAGATAAGCCGCCACCATTCCAGCAAGCTTGTTTTCCGCTGCATTTTACAGTTCTAGCTTATTTCCTTATTGAATAGAAAACCAGTTTTACTGTATCTCTGTTATTTTGTGTTACGCATCTGATAATAATCTATATTCATTTCGTTCTGCTCATAAAATCTGGATTAGTGGTATCAGAGCGGTCTGCTCCTTGTCGTCTTAATGCATGTCCCCAACGAGGTCAGGGTACAAAGAATTGGGTCTCGAGCTTGTTTCTCTTGAGGACAAAAGCTCTCGCATGCCCAAGCGACCTCTCATGGCAGGAGAAAAGAAAGATGACGGGACAGGAGATCCTATCAAAATGTTGCTTGAGGAAGCCCTCATGCAGCAGAGGAACGAGATGATGGATAATTTTGCGCAAATCCTTCGGCGACTACCAACAAGCGACGCATCTTCCTCGAGCGGAGGTGCCGCCCCCTTCAAGGTACAAATCAACTTCGATATCCCTATATTTGAAGGACAAATAGACGCATATGCTGTAGATAAGTGGTTGAATCTACTAGAAGGGTATTTTTCTGTCCATAACTTTTTGAATAAAGAAAAGATTACTTTTGCGCTCCTCAAAGCCGTTCCCCATGTCAAAGATTGGTGGAAAACATTCTGCAAACAAAAGACACAGAAGAAGCCTCATTATTTTCAGTCATGGCCACTTGGGAATCCTTTAGGGATGCTATTAAGGAACAATACTACCCTATTGGAAGTTATGACGACTTGTATACCAAATGGACCACACTGCGATAAGAAAGAGACCAAGCTAGGTCTGAAAGATTCAGAGCGACATCTGGTGCTCAAGTATCCCAGTGGTTTGCATAGATACATCCAGACCGAAATGGAATTTCTAGACATCTCTTCCTTGGGCGCGACCTACCGATATGCCTTCAAAATCGAGCAGAAGCTCAAACAAATGATGCGGCAATTTGGGCCTGGGAACCCTTCACAGCAAAAGACAGGAAAGGGCGGCCCCAACCCATAGAATAAAGGACAGAGAAAAGATGGCAGTATCAGGACAACCAGTCTAAGCCGCAAGCAAAGAAGGACACCGAAAAAACAAATAAAGATACCAGGAAGTGGTGCGACTTCCATAAGAGCCCTTGGCATAACACTGCTGATTGCCGCTCAAAGCAGTCACTGGTAGCCGAAGTGAAAGCATCTGAATTAGATGCAGGTTCTGACTCTGAGTCTGAACCAGAAAGGGGAACACGGATCATTGACGTGGAACCCAGTGCCAGCATTGCTACCACCAGGCTCCAGCCTGATGAACCAGATGAGCCAGAAGAAGGAGAACGCCTCTTCCATTCACAGATGTGGGTAAAAGGCACCCCGTTGCATTTCATCGTTGATAGCGGTAGGCAGAAGAATGTCATCTCAGTAGAGGTCATCAAGCACCTGGCCCTGCCAACAACACCACACCCACAACCCTACACCATTGGATGGCTCCGCAAAGGAAGCGATCTCCGCGTCAGCCAACAGTGCCGACTGCCATATGGCATCAAGCCCTTCAAGGACGAGGTATTGTGTGATGTTGCTCCTCTCAAAGTTTCAGATGTTCTTTTGGTCCAACCTTATTTATGGAAATGTCATGTTGTATATGAGTCTAGGCGTCGTAGTGTTATTATTTCTTTGAATAGGAAATTGTACAGGATACCCGAGGTAGTCCCTCCTAGTGCTATTTCCTTGATCTTTTCCAAGCAATGCAGGAAGGTCATCTCTCAGACCGGGAAATTTGTCTTCTTCGTGATTCGCTCTTAGAGTGAAAGAAAGGTCGCAGCCACATCCCGAGCCTCCACGACCGATCTATCCACACAACAGAAGCAAGTGGATAAGGTGGTGGAAGGATACTCAGATATATTCTCCTCTCCGACCGGGGTACCTCTGCACTGTCAGGTCAAGCTTCCCATCGATCTGACCCCAGGCGCACCGCTACCCAATGGGCCAGTCTATCGCCGCTCTCTGTTGGAAAACGAGGAGATCAAGAGGAAGATCCAAGAATTGCTCCACAAGGGGCACATCTGTCCCAGTTCATCACCTTGTTGGTGCCCAATCGTGCTGGTGCAGAAGAAAGATGGGACTTGGCGACTCTGCATTGATTACCGGGACTTGAATAAAATCACAGTCCGTAAACAGTACCCGATTCCCCGAATCGACGACCTCCTTGATCAGCTCACGGGGGCCAAATACTTCAGTAAGATTGATCTGAAGTCTGGCTACCACCAGGTCCCAATAGAACAGACAAATATATGGAAGACTGCCTTCAAGTCGAAATAAGGTCTTTTTGAATAGCTGGTCATGCCTTTTGGTTTGACAAATGCTCCAGTAACTTTTATGAGGATGATGGATGATATCCTACAACCTTTCACCAACATTTTTGTAGTGGTGTATCTCGATGACATCCTCATCTACATCAAGACTTGGGAGGAACACTTGCAGCATATTCAACAGGTTCTGCACACCCTGCGGAAGCACAAACTATATGCAAACTTGGAAAAATGCTCCTTCGGCATGGATAGGGTCCATTACTTAGGCTACATCGTTGATCGACATGGTGTGCATGTGGATCCAGCCAAGATCCAGGTCATCCATGACTGTCCAGCCCCAATCACTCTCACTAAACTTTGGAGCTTCTTGGGCCTCGCCAATTTCTATCGCCGGTTCATGCTGGGATTCTTTCATATCGCATGGGCCCTCAGCCAAGTGACAAGGGGTGGTGGTAAGGCAAAATTTGTGTGGGGCCTGTCCCAACAACAAGCCTTCGATGATTTGAAGAAGCGTTTGTGCTCATCGCCGGTACTCTCATTACCGAACCTGCAACATCCCTTTGAGATCGAGACAGATGCTTCAGATTATGCTGTGGGTGCCGTTCTCACTCAACACGGCCACCCCGTGGCATATCATAGTGAGACACTATCAGATGCTGTCCGCAAGTACCCTACCTATGACAAAGAAATGTACTCCATTGTACAAGCCTGACTCCAGTGGAGACATTACATTCTTAGGAAGGAGACAGTCATCCACACTGATCACAAGCCACTACATTTCATGCAGACCCAAGGAAAGTTGCAGAATGACCGCCATCAGAAGTGTTCAACATATTTACAGCAGTTCCACCTCAACATCAAATATAAAACAGGGAGTACCAACCAAGTTGCTGACTGCCTCAGTCGACCTCCAGTCACGGCACTTACCACGGTGCTAGACTCTTGTGGCCACGAGACCTCCATATGGCCCCACCTCTACGAGATAGACCCTAACTTCTCCGCCACCTATCAAATGTTGGGCACCAACTCAGTGGTTGCTAATTTCCATATTCAGGACGGGTTGTTGTGTCATCTGGTCCATCTCTGCATTCCATCAAGCGAGCATGCAAAGCTGATTTGGGGAGCTCACTATAGTCGGGTGGCATGACACTTTGGTGTCGAAAAGACAGTGGCAGTGTTGCAGAAACATTTCTACTGGTCGAAACTTCGATAGGATGTCGGCAAGTATATCAGGTCCTGCACCGCTTGTGCTATTTCCAAACCAACCACTAAGAAACAGGGCCTATACACCCCTCTGCATACTCTTGACAGGCCGTGGGAATCCATCTCAATGGACTACATGTCGGGCCTCACATCCACCAAGAGGGGAAACGACTGTGTTTTCGTGGTTGTAGATCGCTTTTCCAAGATGGCGATTCTAGCCGCTTGCAAGAATAAAATCACAGCAGAAGCCACTGCCAAGCTCTTCTTTGAACGAGTATGGGTACATTTTGGGATCCCACAGACCATTATCTCAGACCGTGACAGTCGGTTCCTCAGCTCATTATGGTCAAGCCTCTGGTCACTGCTGGATACCAAGCTCACCAAATCCACTGCCTTCCACCCCCAGATCGATGGACAAACAGAGGTCGTCAACCGGATGGTCGTACATATCCTGCGGATGTACATTTCAACACACCCCTGCACATGGGATGAGAGTCCCCCCTATGTCCAACATAGCTACAACCGAGCCTTGCATCGCTGAACTGGCCACAGCCCCTTTCAGGTGGGGTTGGGATTCCAACCATTGGGCCCCATGGATGTTGCACTTCCCCTTGCGACCACCTAGGCCGACTCATCCCCAGAAGCTGACAAAGCCGCCCAGTTCATTGAACGGATCTAGCATATCCGCCAACAGGTTCAGGATATTCTACAGAAGTCTAATGCCAAGTACAAGCAGCACCATGATCAACATCGGGTGCCACATAAGTTTCAGGTGGGCACCAAAGTTTGGTTGCATTTGCAGAAAGAACGCTTTACAGGGCCCGAAATCTTATCCCACTCCATTATGGGCCGTACACCATCACCAAGGTGGTGGGTGACAATGCTTTTGAGCTCAACATTCCCCCCTTCCTTGGTCTGCATCCAGTCTTCAACGTGTCTCTCCTTCTGCCATATTTCCCACCTCTATTAGACACTTCAGAGATAGCAGAGAAGTTGACACCAAAAGAGCTCAAACCCAACTTCCGACAACAAGCACCCAGTGATCATATTGCAGACACACAGATCAAGGGCACTCAACATCAAAGGATCTAGCTTTATCGAGTTGTCAAAGCAGGGCAGCTCCTGCACCAAGGCAAGTGGCTCACCCGAGGCCAAATTCAGCAGAAATTTCTTCATCTGATGGGGGAACTCAATGCAATGGATACCATTGCTTCCTAAGGAGGGAGGATTTATCCAAGTGGATATTGGTGGCCACCCACCTTTCCATCTGGCTCAAAACGGTTTTATGGCAATTTTGGTATTGTACTATTTTTAGCAGTTTTTCGGGTCCTAAACTTCCGGGGCCATTTTGAGGCCCTAAACGACCTTTTTTGGCAATTTGGGGGGCCAAATGGTTGCCCCCAACATGCATTTGGCCCTAGTCAAAAGTTGTAAATCTCGGATAGAGATTTCCAACGGGCTACCGAGCACCCTAAATGGAGATCGTATGCAAAAGTTACGCCCTCGGGAAGTTGATGTACTAACTTACCCAAATGGGGCCCACATGAATTTTGGTGCTTCATCTCCTAGGGTTACGTTTTTGGATGTCTAGGGTTTTTGACATTCCTATTTATTGTAAAAGGCCTTGAGAGCCTCATTGTAACCATCTTCTTGCGAAATGAGCGCGGCCGTCACATCTCTTCTCAGAGATAAGCCGCCACCATTCTAGCAAGCTTGTTTTTCGCTGTATTTTACAGTTCTAGCTTATTTCCTTATTGAATAGAAAACTAGTTTTACTGTATCTCTATTATTTTGTGTTAAGAATCTGATAATAATCTGTATTCATTTAGTTCTGCTCATAAAATCCGGATCAAAGTGCCAAGCACGTTTTCAATAGCTTGTAATGTTTCATCATTCCAACAGTGGAGTGGGAGGTGAGGGAGACAGAGCCACACCGGGACTGTTGAGGGGACATCTTTTTCTAGATCAAAAGATAGGTTCCATCTATTAAGAAAAAGGCAATGAGTGCCCAGGAAATAAGGGTCGCTTCTACAAATTAGATCTCTATCATTCTTATGCTCAGAAAGAAAGGTGAAGAATTCCTTACCACAAAAGCAGTGTTGCAGACCTCCGGAGATCAAGGGCATCCAATTTTTGTTTATCCAAGCATCAATGGTTTTGGGTGAGGGCCAAATCCTAGTGAACTGCCCTATTAAGCCTCTTTCGCTTAGGGCGAGGGTTTTCAGACGAGAAGCTACCGACGTGATCTGGATCCAAGGGGCTGACGTTAGCTTGGCAAAAGCATGAGGAGAGGAGGATATTGACGATTGCGTAGGGGTAGTAGCAACCAATGCCCTGAAGGCGTCATCTAGCCTATGGCCCATCAGGGAGGAACCCAATCTCGATACCAATGCTCAGGCGACGCAGATATCCCTATCGGCCGGAGGGAATCCGAACGGCTCCCAAAAAAATACCACAATGAGCATGAGGATATCCAAACCGTGGTATAACTAAATAATAATCGGGTCCAATAACTTTTAACTAATATATAATATATAATTAAAATATAATAATAACTAATATCATAAGTAATATACCCATACATATTTTAAGTAATACATGACCCAATAACCTTTAAGTTGGCATTGTGTATTTAATTGTCTTTCCTTATTTTGGGTGAAAACACTACATCGAACTTTGTTCTCATAAATTGATTTTAATATAAAATATATATCTAAGCTAGCTTTGATCAAAGTGAAATAACCTTGGGAGGCTTCCATAAAAATTAAATTGTATAAAAAATTGCGTACGTGGCTCTTTTTACCATTTTCCTTAGGAGGCTCATTTTCCATCCAAATTTCCTCTAATGGTGCATTATCTTAAATCTCGGTTAATTATTGTAAACTTGGGGATTAGTGGCGAAAATTGTGAGCTTTCCATGAGTACCATTTCTCAAGTTCTCCTCACCCTTACATCCCAGATGGCTAGTTATCAACATGCATACAAATTATTAAGATCTAGTTCATTCATTGTTATTCATTTCAACATTCAATCTTGAGATTTAGTTTATTAATCATTATTTATTCCATCATTCTTCCTTCATTTGATGTCATCTCAGAGATACCATATGTAATATCCTCAAATTTGAACCCTTTTTAATAAATTCCTAGGGACTTAAAACAATTTTGATTTGATGTTGAGTCAGGAGACTTCGGAGCATTGTTGTGTTCACCAAGAACACATGCAATCAAGCAGAAAATAAAGCACACACAATTAACACGAACAAGAATATGAGTTGAATTTCCAACTGCTTTCGTTGATCTTAGGGTAGTTATTAATACAACAAAGATATGGTTGGAGCGGTTATACATTAGTTGCAACTACTATTAGTTTACCAAGTTAATGATAACAATTAGGAAGCGAAGGGTCCCTCTAACATCTCCCCCATCCCAAAAGTATTATTCGTCCTGAAGAGAACAAGTATGTAGAAACAATCATGACTTGTGATTCTTCAACATCCTCCTTCAATCTAGTATCAGTTAGTCGAAGCCTCACCCTTTAAGATTCTACCATTGTTCATCTTCTTCAGAAAAGGAGCTTAGGTCATTTGGCTCTTTATCCTACACCATTTCTCCACCTTCAACTTATAATGTCGCAACTCAGGATCTGCTCTACAATTCTCTACAATTCTGCACCAAGGGGGCACACAGTCAAGTGTCGTTTGCATCATCATTTTTTCTTTAAAGTTATTTTTATGTGTGGTGTAATATCTCTTCTTTCTTGAATGCCATCTTTGTCGTCTTCTTTGTGAGGATTTAAATTTCCTGCAAGTTTTACTATATTTCTTGCTCATGTGCGCGATCTTAACTGAGAGAATTACTATATTTACTTCAATCTGATCTAGGATCTTAACTGAGAGAACAACATGTACAACATATCTACAGCATATCAATCATGGAGACAATAATGCAAGCACACAAGAGACACAAAGATTTACTTGGGGAAAACCATAAAGGTGAAAAACCCCAATAACTTCCTCAGAGATAGATAGAGCAATGATACAACCATGAGAGATAGACATAACCTAGCAGCAGATCCTCCTCCTCCATAAGTGTGCCACTCCTCCTTGAGTGCATGTGTGAGAAGTGAGTGAGCAAATAGAGTGCCTCCCGCACTCTATTTATACTTGACTTGACTTGCCTTTTTACCTAACTCATGTAGGCTCGAACTTAACCACATAACATAATGCTAAGTGGGCCGACCCCCAATAGGGTGGTCTAATAACCCTTTGACCCACATGACTTATATAGGGTCGACCCCAAACAAGGTGGTATAATAACCCATCAAGTATAAGTTACGACACTTACAATATAAATGATGACACTTCCTTATAGAGGAATAATACCATCTCTATAGGAATACAATATACATATATGTGAAATACATTCCAAAGTTACTTATACATCAACACTCCCTCTTAACTAGGAAGGTATTTCTCAGCACAGTTCTTGTAGCACAAGTCATCTTCTCTAGATCATCGTCACTTGATAATCGTCATCGAGTCATCATCATCATCACTGCTGCTGCTATCTCAATCAATCTCTGAATCTACTCGTCATAGGAATTTCTACAGAGCCAGTCCTTTTTCATACTGGATGTAGGCCCACCACCTGCAGGTCTTCATCATCACTGGCCATACTGTGGAATCCTCAGGAATTATTACGTGCGTCACAAAACCTCGAAAGAGCATCCCAGGATGTTACGGGTACACAACTCCGACCTGTAGGATCTCCCAGGGCGCTATTACATGTGACCCCACCACAAAACCTCGAAAGAGCATCCCAGGATGTTACGGGTACACAACTCCAACCTGAAGGATCTCCCAGGGCACAAATTACATGTGGTCACCACAAAACCTAGCAAGAGCATCTCAGGATGTTACGGGTACACAACTTTGACCTGAAATCTCCCAGGGCACAAATTACATGTGGTCATGGCAAAACCTCGAAAGAGCATCTCAGGATGTTACGGGTACACAACTCCGACCTGAAATCTCCCAAGGCCCAAATTACATGCCATAGGACAAAAAAATCGCAAGAGCATCCCAGGATGTTACGGGTACACAACTCCGACCTGAAGGATCTCCCAGGGCACAAATTACATGTCCTCCCAGAGCAATGTCTCGAAAGAGCATCCCAGGCTGTTATGGGTACACAAATCCGACCTATAGGATCTCCCAGACATGCTCATCTGCACAACCTGATCCACGGCCATAGAGTATCAACCTGATACTCAACATACATCATCCTGATGTACTCATGATCATCCTGATCATCATCACTGCAACGTCCTGCTGCATGTCATCTGGAGCAACATCCTGAAGCTCATCATCCATGATCATCCTGATCATCACTGCAACATCCTGCTGCATGTCATCTGGAGAAACATCCTGAAGATCATCATCCATGAGCATCCTGATCATCACTGCAACATCCTGCTGCATGTCATCTGGAGCAACATCCTGAAGCTCATCATCCATGATCATCCTGATCATCACTGCAACATCCTGCTGTATGATCTACCTGATCATCAATGCATCTACCTGATGCATACCAAGTATCTACCTGATACATATCATCATCCATGATCATCCTAATCATACAATGTATCCACCTGATACAAATACAAATACAAGATACATATCACCATACATGATCCATCTGATCATACAATGTATCCACCTGATACATATACAGATACATGGTCCAAGCATCCAACATGATGCATATAAAAAATACATACACATGATCCAACTGATCATATCTAGCATCCAACATGATGCCTACATATAAATGATCCAACTGATCATATCCAGCATCAACATGATGCATACATAAAAATGATCCAACTGATCATATCCAACATCCAACATGATGCGTACATACATACATAAAAATGATCAACTGATCATATCCAACATCCAACATGATGCATACATACATACATAAAAATGATCCAACTGATCATATCCAAGCAGAAACCAGAACATCATCCTAATGCTCATCATCCAGCGCTTACATCCACAGCCATGTGAAGGATCCTCCTTCCAACATGCTTGGAATGGCTTCAGCAAATGTGTCCATCACTTCTTCCTCGAAGTGTCCTCGATCTGAAGAACACCAAGCCTCTATCTGAAGTACTCGAACTTCACTCTGGCTAGTGGCTTCATCAGCACATCTGCAATCTGCTCGTCCGTCGCAACATACAGAAGCTTCACAGCTCCTCTCTGCACCATATCCCTGATATAGTGATATTTGATCTCTATGTGTTTCGACCTGTCATGAAACACTGGGTTCTTGGACAACTTCACACAACTCTGGGTATCACAAAATATACCAGTAGCATCCAAAAGGAGATCAAATAACTCAAACAATAGCTTCCGTAGCCATACTGCCTCACAACTAGCTGAACAGGCTGCAACATACTCAGCCTCAGCTGTACTTAGTGTTACGCAGTACTGCTTCCTGCTAAACCAAGAGATCACACCTGATCCCATACTGAAGTAGCACCCAGATGTGCTCTTCCTATCTGCAGCACTGCCAACCCAATCTGAATCAACATAACCCTGTAGGTTAAACTTTTGATTCGCTTCATACTTGAGCCCATAATCCACTGTACCCTTCAGGTACCTCAGAACATGCTTTACAACAACCAGGTGAACACTCCTCGGATCCGTCAGGAACTGGCCCAATGTGTTCACAGCAAAGCAAATGTCTGGTCTCGTGTTTTTTAGGTACATCAAGGACCCAATCATCTGATGATATAAAGAGACATCAACCGGCTCAGATAAAGCATCACATAGAAGCTTCAGATTCGATGCCATAGGTGTGGCCATATCCTTGCAGTACATCATCCCGAACCTCTTCAGGATCTCTACTACATACTTCCCTTGTCCAAGGAAGATTCCATCTGGACTCTGCCACACCTCCATGCCAAAAACAAATAGTGCATCATCCCCAAGTTCTCAACTCGAACTCGGCAGCAAGCTTCCGCTGCGTGTCGGCAATCAATCTATCCTCACCTAATACAAACAGGTCATCCAAATAGAAGTATCGCTGGATTGCCTTCCTCAACCTTGTAGAAAAGGTTGGAATCCGTTTTATTCTTGGTAAACCCCAAGCAGGATAGAAAGTTGTCTATCCTACCATATCAAGTTCTGCACACATATATGACTACACCATGCTGTCTTGAAATCCATCTGGTGCATCTTCTATTTCATCACTTTTGTATTTCTCAATGCTGCCATCTACAACATGCTTGATCTGATAGTTCTATTTGGAAGTCACAACAGACTTCCCTTTAGCTCTTGGGATCGCATCTCAAACATCATTCTTCATGATCGACGGATCATGGCATTCCATTTCTTCATCCCAGATCCTGGGAACTTCAATATCTTCAATAGATATCTTTGTTGCTGGAACAAATGTTGTAGTCCTTTTGTAGGTGAAGATATACAGTCTTTCCTACAAAACAGGTTAAATTGCATGATTAGAAACATCTCATAATTTTCAAAACAAATTCTTACACATAAAGAAATATGTCATACAGTCATGCAATTATCTTAGCCAATGCTTCAATACAACATTTATCCATATTCCGTAACTTTCTAGATGCCTTCCAATCTCTACCAGAACATTGTTCAGAGTGTGCACAACTCCCAACATGTCAGCAAAGAGGTTTCATTCTAGATAAGTAGCAATGGAATGTTGTACAGTGCCATAGGCCACTTACCCATGTATATTAGTAATATACTGTTCATCAATGCAACTATTCTAATATACACAATACATATCCTAAGTCTAGGAACATGAGCATATACATCATTGAACAATTTTATTTAAACAAACAAATATGCAAGAAATTAAAATACTTATCTTTGTTTGTTTGTTGGGTGGACTCCCTCCGAGTCTTTGCTTCCTTACAGGAGCTGTTGGAGTCCTAATTTGAAGTAGCTTCTTCTACACCTTTCTGTTGTGAAAAGATGGTCAACTCCCTCTGAATATCTGCATCCTTGCAGAAACTACTGAAGTGTGTTCCTTTGCTTTCTTGCAGGAACAACTGGAGTGTGCTCCCTCTTGATCTTTGCTTCCTAGATTACCTGTTCTTGAACTCATATTCATCCTTGGTTCGTATGCATGCTTATTAGTATCATGATTGTGTTATCCTTGTGATCTCATATAAAATCATACATTCATTAGTATACTATTAAAACACAATAATCTCAAGCATGTATAGACATGATCATTTCAAACAGAAATAATAAGCATTATCATTCAAGGTTTATGTAGGATTCTTATGGTTAGTCAAATCATAAGAAGCATAACATTTCTAAATCTATAATTACTCAAACCTATGACTCTTTAGTTGAATCATCACTCAAGATAAGAGATATAATATGCATAAAACCTGTGATTATTCGAACCTATACCTTCATGATTCTTCTGGTTAGTCATATCATCAATTATGGTAAGAAACATAATATGCATACAACCATGATTATTCAAACCTATGACTTCATGAATAATCATTATCAACAATAGTATAAAATCCTAACCCAAGGTAGGATTCTATCTTGATATAGGAAAAACATACCTGGATTAGCATGCTAGTTAGTTATGTCTAACATACTCACATGATGTCTTCTTGTTCTTCTTCAATGACTTGTGCTAGTAACCTGTATATCTCATAGGTTAGCCATTATAAAACCAAGTTATACATACCTCGTAAATGGATCTTCTATGAGATCCATGACAATGGATGAATCTTTGTCCTCATGTTATCATGATCATATGTTCTTGTACCAGAACATGATTTGTCTTTCTTGGTGTACCTTTCATGTTAGTAGACAACATAAACCCCATACAACACCATAATGCATTAGTACAATCATAAGTGTCAACACCCTAATCAATGAATATTTTCTATCATGCATTCATAATTTTGTTAAGGTGATACGACAAATCTAAAATCAAGATTGTACTAACCGTAATAACATGAAGAAAAACATACCATAAACTTAATCATGAACAAATCTTGAAACATACCTCGATGAGTCATACCTGTCGAGATCGCTTGTAATCTTCTTATGTAAGGCCTTAGCCTCATCTCCCTCTGAAACAGGAACTCCTTCACTTATGCAGGTGACCAATCCATCTTCTTCTAGAATTAATCCTATCCACTTGATTTGCAAGAAATGGACCTGGAACTGGATATGGGTTTGTCAGAGAAACCCCAAAAATTCAAACTTTGAATTTCAAACTTCAGAAAGGATAGAAATATGCGCCTTGATGAGCTGATCAAACTGGTATATTCAGAATTTGAAAACTGCAAAGTTTCACTCCTCAATTTTTCCTTTGAAACTTTCGGATTCACTGGACGTGACCCTAAACTGGGGTTTGATGAAGCCCACTCTTCTTCCCAATCAAAAATTTTGAACCAAATCTCTAAGCTTCTATTTTCTGAGGAGCTTCCAGCCGTGCTCACAGATTTCAAAAATTCCCATTTTTACAGAAGCCCTAATTTTCCACTTTTCTGATCAAAGTCCCGAACTAGGGTTTGATCAAGCCCGACCTTCTGCCCAGCCAAAAATTCTGATCTTGGTCTCTAAATTTTTATTTTTATGAGTAGCATTCAGCCGTGGTCTCCGATTACAAAAATTTCAACTTTCTACAAAGCCCTAAATTCCGGAAGCCATGAATGAAGGTACTCAAAAATAATTCTGTTTTGACAGAAATATGTACCTGATTGTTTCTGGTGTAACTACAAAATTTTCAATCCACGGGGTCTGAAAACGTTTTTTAAGATAGTCTGACCTGTTATCTTTCCATCCTGACAGGTTTGACCTCAATTGGATTCTTTGAGAGAGAGTTATGCCAAATGTCGCAACATGACCTGTTTTGGGATAATTCAGGAGAGCGAACTTGTATGGCGTGCCACGTGTCACTGTTTGAACTTCGGCCTCTGAAAAGGTTTCTTGAGATATCTCGGCCTGTTATATTTCCATCCTGATAGGTCTTACCTCAATTGGACTCTCTAAGAGAGAGTTATGCCAAGTGTCGCAACATGACCGGTTTATGGGATAATACAGGAGAGCGAACTTGTACAGCGTGTCACGTGTCATTGTTTGAACTTCAGCCTCTGAAAAAGTTTCGTGAGATAGTACAGTCTGTGTACTACCTAACACTTTTTACGAAATTTCATTTGGAGCTTCCTAGCCCAGGTTATGACCTTTTTCCCAAGGTCACCTGATTTTGACTTAGATCTGGAAGAGGCAGAAACCCTATATTGTACAGATCATAAATCACAAAGTACAATGAATTAGAGTTTTTCCTTTGGACACAAGGTACTTGGAGATTTAATATTCGTTCTATAAAAATTTTAGATCCGAAAACTTTTCCAAAATGGATTTATAGCGAAAGTACTACGGCGACTGGTTTTTGCTATATCAAACCCTAGCATTGTAAGTGCAACAAGTCTCATACATGCCATATCATGCCTTCTTTCAGGCTAGCTCTGATACCATGTTAAATTTTTAGAATTTACTTCAATCTGATCTAGGATCTTAACTGAGAGAACAACATGTACACCATATCTACAGCATATCAATCATGGAGACAATAATGCAAGCACACAAGAGACACAAAGATTTACTTGGGGAAAACCATAAAGGTGAAAAACCCTAATAACTTCCTCA
This sequence comes from Larix kaempferi, assembly GCA_027924585.1. Lineage (NCBI taxonomy): Eukaryota > Viridiplantae > Streptophyta > Pinopsida > Pinales > Pinaceae > Larix > Larix kaempferi. Next base: position 14,743,572 of record BSBM01000893.1, read on the forward strand.
GAGATAGATAGAGCAATGATACAACCATGAGAGATAGACATAACCTAGCAGCAGATCCTCCTCCTCCATAAGTGTGCCACTCCTCCTTGAGTGCATGTGTGAGAAGTGAGTGAGCAAATAGAGTGCCTCCCGCACTCTATTTATACTTGACTTGACTTGCCTTTTTACCTAACTCATGTAGGCTCTAACTTAACCACATAACATAATGCTGAGTGGGACGACCCCCAATAGGGTGGTATAATAACCCTTTGACCCACATGGCCGACCCCTAATAGGGTGGTCTAATAACCCTTTGACCCACATGACTTATACAGGGCCGACTCCAAACAAGGTGGTCTAATCACCCATCAAGTATAAGTTACGACACTTACAATATAAATGACGACACTTCCTTATAGAGGAATAATACCATCTCTATAGGAATACAATATACATATATGTGAAATACATTCCGAAGTTACATATACATCAACACCACCTGACCTCCCTTCCTGTCAATCACTTAGACTCAGGGAGTTTAAGTTGGAGGTCGTTGCACCACATCTATATGATAGATTCGTGGGAGCATGGGGCATGTTCCCCCACCATGAACAGGTCCTGTTGTACTTTTCAAGACATGTTTATGCAGAGTTTGTTTTTGACATGCACCCAGATTACACCAACACAGGGTCCCCATTCTATGGGGCTAGTAGGGGACACTCCTACCAACATCCTGAAGCTCGGAGAGACCCTGCCTTCGTGCCACCCGCTCTGAGGTTGGTACCGCTTCTAGACAGGGAGGTTATTAGGTCGGGGCATGTGGCACAATCATCCCAGCTTGTTGCAGAGGCTAGAGCTGACCTTGCAGACTCGTTGTTCACTTCCATGGGTAGTGTTGTTGTTGCTATGCATGGAGAGGCATCTAGACCACCCCCTCCACCTGTAGAGCTAGAGATAGAGTATGTCCCTAGTGACATGCTCAGGATTCTCGATGGCGAGGCCCTACTGAGGTATGCTGAGTGAGCCCGAGATGGATACTTTCGGTCGTATCGTAGATCCATCGCTATAGGAAAGGTATACTTTTGTACAATTATGTATATATGTTCTTCATGTTGCATCATATGATATGTCGTAAATTGAATTGTTAATAATACTTAAGGGAGTTGTATTCTATTGCTCCATGCAGGGAAGCACATTTATGGATCAGCTCTTTGCTAGTGACCCACCGGTTGGTCCATCCGCTCGTCCCAACCCACGGGTGGAAGTAGTCGAGGTAAGTTATAATTTATTTTCTAATTTAATTGAGTTTATTATTTCCTAGTTTAAATAATTTATGTTTAATTTTTTAATTTTTGAGATTTTGTGTTTTGGATCTTAACTTCAAATGAATTTCAAATTGTATAGGGCAAAGGAAAGGGGGCAAATCCTAATGATGGACACGAGGACAACAAAGGTCCTCACGATCCGGGTCGAGACAAGAATGTGAGTTTTAATTTATGTTCCAATTCATGTTATTTAGTCACATTTAGTAATTGATTTTTGTACTTTATGTTTCAATTTTTGGATTATAACTTAAATTATGTCAAGTAGTTTTAATTTTTAATAAATCTAACTTATTACATGTAATGGCATATTACACAAGCATCGCTACAGGTGGGTGTCAATGCTGCAATGGCTTTCACATATGATTGGGATGAAGCTCGAGTACATGTTCTTGATGAAGGGCCATCTACCCGTATTCCTCCCCAGATCCCGGATATCACCATTGACTCGACATATATGGATGTATTCATTCATGGTTTACCGTTTTGGAGCCAACATCGGTCTACTACACACGAGGGTGGTCAGAGGGATGATCAAGGGCCTCGTGGGGGTAGTGGCCAATGAGTTGATGATCTATACATTTTTATGTTTTGGATATTTTCATATTTTATATATTTTCATGTTTTGGATGATCTATATATATGTTACCATGTTTTGGATATGGATTTCTATCATTTATACATGGACTTTTATCATATATGGACTTGGATATGGATTTTTGGATATTGTGTATATTTTATCATATTGATGTTTTCATGTGTATTTTGTATATGATTTGAAATCGATTGTTTTTTATATTAGATCGGGATATAGTTATTACAATTACAAATTTATGTTTTGTCATTTCAAATGCAAATTTAATGTGTAGTTAAAATTTAGTTCAATTTAAAATGCAAATTTTGACTACATTAGAGAACATCTTCCAAAATTTAGAATTGAATACATACATTATGTTTTAAAATTGAAATTACAATTCCAATTCAATTACCATGTAAAATTTAAAATTTAATGTGTAATTTCAATTCAAATTCAATTACAATTTAAAAGCTCGTTTTCAACTACATTACAATTGCATAAATGAAATCAACATAAAGAATTAAAATACATTTGAAATTAATAATTGAAATTACAATTACATTATGTTGTCTACACATTACAATTCAATTACAATTTACACATTCCAATTCAATTACAATTTAAAATTAAAATCTCAAATTTAATGTGTAATTTCAATTGAAAATTCAATGTGTTGTTCCAATTTACAAGTTCAATTTCAATTACATTACATTTGCATTTGAAATAGCAGATTTTAAATTAGAATACATTGTACAATCTAAAAATTAAATTTTACAATTTTACATTGCATATAGATGTATTTTAAATTCTCTTGATTGTAATTGAAATCAAAATTTAAAATTAGAATACATTTGAAATTGAAAATTGAAATTGACATTTTGCATTATGTTGTCTACACATTACAATTTCCACATTCCAATTCAATTACATGGTGTTATCCCTAAAGTTGAACCTAGACTACAGGGGTTCAAGCTTAAGGCAATCTTGGATGGTAGATATCAGACATCTACACAGTAATTCTACGTAATTTTGGTGGTAAATGAAGTTAAGACTTAGGTTGGATAATAAAAAACAAAAGATAGGGATAATATAAAATTTCAATATATAAATAGAAACATAAAATGACTGTGATCATAAACCTACAAATGTAAGAGCTCAGATATCATTTCATAATTGGGGCATAGTTGTATACTATTCAGAAGAATCACAACATGAAATTTAGACCATGTATAGAGAGAATACTGATAGCATATACTTCATAGATTAAAACAAGATAGGCTCAAAGATCATATTTTATTTCATAAATAGTCATTTCTGCAACATATCAATATAAGAAAACATCATACATGCCTGTACAAAAAGCTTCTAAGATCGAACTTCCATCACGCTGTTCAAATTCCAACCTTGCGTCAGCCCTCTTGGCTGGAATTCTACCCCTTCTAGAGTTTCTAATCTACCTATTTATAATATTACATTACAAAATTCAAGGATCGATGATCCTTTCTAAAAGATGATCTGTTGCAAACTAAAGATCATCATCTCGAACCTTCAAATGTTTGGCTGCCACATGATGTACTAATTTGGAAATAAACCTCCATTGCTTTAACAAGAACCTCGATACATCTGAACCTTCAAAACTTGTAAATGCTAAATAATGTGTCCTCGAATGCAATACTAAACCTTCAAATCTGGAAATTCAATTCATGTTCACTCTCTTCGTTTTTCCATTTGGAGATGATTGTTGATTATGTGCTTGATTTGTGACCTCAAATTGTTGAAATACTCCTTCAATCATGGAATTGCTTCTATATTTCTGCTTAAAACTATCTGCCAGATGCCCTGTTTCCCTGCTGATCCAATGCCTAGAATATAGAGAACAAATGTGGAATGAGGAAAGTAGATCAATCCATCATTATCACTTAGTAACTGATTTGAGAAAATTGCCCCTCAAATATGGTCCTTTAAAGATTTGTTAACTTGTACACTTGTAAATATCAAAGCTTTCAATGAGGACAGGTGGTTTGACATTTTGATGTTGGACATTATTCAGGTATTCTCATCAGCGTTATGGGCTTGACATTTTGAACTTTTAAACATTGCTATATCACTTGACACCTGGGCGTTCTCCTTATCGTGATTGAAATATAAACTTGTGCAAGCAACACAACCTCTTGCATTTGAAGTATCACGAGTGCTTATTGGCATCATTCGATAAGGTGCTTTTAGTTGGCTGCTCCTTTTCAAAAGTCGGGTTTGTAATTCTGTCATCAGAACCAAGCTTTGATGTTGATTGAATTTGAGAAGCCCCAAGTGTCTGACCTCTCCCTAGAAAACGAGGATCTTGCAAAGGCTGGAAATAAAACCACATCAAAGCTTATTGGGAGTTTTTTCAATCTGGCGATTCATATATACCCTCTAGACAAATGGTGAAATCTCTCAAATCCTTCACGATTTGGTAACAGTAGTGAACCCTATGCTAATCTCTGCCTTTGAGCAAATCTAGTGTTCTCTGTTTCAAAAATGGTCTTCACGCCTTTTCAAGAGTTAAACACTACCTTCTAATTCATTTAAACAAATTCCTCTTTGTCAAAAATTTCACCTGAATATGTGCTCATAGGTGCTCCTGAAATGTACACCCAAAACATTTGGGCTCACCTCACCACAATTTGATTGACAAAATACATTAACAAATTTAGATCTCTCAATGTTCCTGAATGAGCTTCGAATCATGCGGGAAATATTAGCCATCCGGGAAAAGATACTAAAATCAACAATTGCAAATACTAACTTTGGCATTTGGATATCTCGCTTCAATCAGAAAATTATTTGTCTTTTCTGGTGACAACATCTGGCCTTATCTGGGGATGGCATGCTCCCTGCGAGCTTCCAAGAACTTATAGACCTGTGCCTTATACATTGGGTTATATGGTCAACTCTTGAAAAATCTGAAAACTTTGCAATCTGTCACTACTTATTCAAATCAAAATAATTGATAAGCCTGCTAAAAATATGATCACACTGTAAAAACTGCAAAAAATAAATGCTCATGAACGAGCTTATTTATCCACACATCTACTCTGCTCTTGGAGAGATCAAGCTGATCATGTGTAGCTCCATTTCCAATGAAACCAAGCTAAAAATTGATTAAACATCATAACCCCCTGCTTGCCATTGTTTGAGAACACCAACAAAATATGTAATGAATACAACTGACAGTCTATAAGTAATTGATACTTACAACTATAAATAGGAAACATGCCAAAAACTAGGGAATTATAAACTTTTGAAAAATGTAACTCCATCCAATCAGCAACAGGATCCTGAAATGCATGTTGTATTTCTAGCTGATGTAAGAGATATAATCGTTTCTTTATGGAATGTACTTCACTATTCGAGTTATGCTCCATCTTTTGTTCATGGTGTCTTGTAAATTCTGATTGAATTATGACAGATATAAGCCTGTTGCCTTTTGGAAATTGTGAATCAAAACCACACATGGTGGACTGATCCAATAACTCAGCAACCTTCCTCTTGTTGTCTTCATAATTATCATCCACAGGTTCGGTGCTGAAAAGTTGTATTGACTCAAAAGATTGCTTTCCTAAATCATTTGGGTTTTCATCATATATAGGCTTACTACTTAAAATTTCCACAGGTCTGAAACATAAATCTCTCCCTCTCCATGGCTGCCTTCAGATGGATAACTGTCATACACTGGTTGGTTGTTCCTCAAATCAACAAAAGGGGATGGAGGGATCTACTCTTCTTCATCTGAATATTCATCATAGATAGGCATATCTTCATAATGAATCAGTTGATGCTGATCCCGATCTAGAGCTTCAATGTCTTCATCATAAAGTGGGGCAGCAAAATGACCTTCAAAACGATTCGGAACAGCTCCTGTATCGTAATCATCACTAAGAACATCCAAATTGGTACCAAATGTATTTAAAGTATTACCATTATCAACTTTAATATCAGATTTTTGAAAAACCTCCTGCTGTGAAACCAAATTGGGGAAAGATACAGCTGACAACAAATCCTGTTTTTCTTCTTTAACCTGATCCTCCTCCTCATCATATACATGAGAAACTTCATAAATCTTTTGAACAACAATTTCATCTTGAAAATGACTATAATATTTTTGAGACTGATTAAAATCAAATTCCTCTTCACCGATCATTTCACTACAAAGCTGATCTTCATCATAACCATGATCTCCATCATTAAAATCATATACTTCACACCAATTTTCAAATAAAAGCTCATCTGAAAAGTACCTTTTACAATGCTCATGGAATAATATGTGGAAACTCTTCAACAATGAAATGCTGGAAGAAGGTAATGAGAAATACCATTCACGTGCATCACCATCCAATGAATGCATAAACATATTCATATGAAGATCTTCGTGTTGTAGATCTAGCAGATCCATGCACTCATGAAACGTAAGGAGGTGTTCTGCAGGGTTGTCTTCTTTCTCCTCTTTGAAGATAGGAAGAAAATATCCCCACTCTGACATAGTGGGTACTGGATGCGAGAAACTAGTAACTTCAGAAAAATCAAGAGGTGCAAACCTTCGAGCCACCATAGCAGCCATTAGATCATTTGATGGCATTCTGGATCCTCAATCAGTGATCTTCAACTAGTGGAGTCGCCTCTGGATTCTTCGGAGTCGCCCGGTGAAGAAATCTGCAGTCATATAAATGTCCACTCCTTGTTCACCGTCAAGAAGAATATCTAATCAATATCAAACCCCGGGGAAGATGACTTCGCTTTCCTTCGTCCCCGGCAACGGCGCCAAAAGATGTTATCCCTAAAGTTGAACCTAGACTACAGGGGTTCAAGCTTAAGGAGATCTTGGATGGTAGATATTAGACATCTACACAGTAATTCTAGGTAATTTTGGTGATAAATGAAGTTAAGACATAGGTTGGATAATCAAAAACAAAAGACAGGGATAATATAAAATTTCAATATATAAATAGAAACAGAAATTGACTGTGATCATAAACCTAGAAATGTAAGAGCTCATATATCATTTCATAATTGGGGCATAGTTGTATACTATTCAGAAGAATCAAAACATGAAATTTAGACCATGTATAGACATAATACTGATAGCATATACTTCATATATTAAAACAAGACAGGCTCAAAGATCATATTTTATTTCATAAACAGTCATTTCTGTAACATATCAATATAAGAAAACATCATACATGCCTATACAAAAAGCTTCTAAGATCGAACTTCCATCATGCTGTTCAAATTCCAACCTTGCCTCAGCCCTCTTGGTTGGAATTCTACCCCTTCTACAGTTTCTAATCTGCCTATTTATAATATTACATTACAAAATTCAAGGATCGATGATCCTTTCTAAAAGACAATCTGTTGCAAACTAAAGATCATCATCTCGAACCTTCAAATGCTTGGCTGCCACATGATGTACTAATTTGGAAATAAACCTCCATTGCTTTAACAAGAACCTCGATACATCTGAACCTTCAAAACTTGTAAATGCTAAATAATGTGTCCTCGAATGCAAAACTCATCCTTCAAATCTGGAAATTCGATCCATGTTCACTCTCTTCTTTTTGCCATTTGGAGATGATTGTTGATTTTGTGCTTGATTTGTGGCCTCAAACTGTTGAAATACTCCTTCAATCATAGAATTGCTTCTATATTTCTGCTTAAAACTGTCTGCCAGATTCCCTGTTTCCCTACTGATCCAATGCCTAGAATATAGAGAATGAATGTGGACTGAGGAAAGTAGATCAGTCCATCATTATCACTCAGTGATTGATTTGAGAAAATTGCCCCTCAAATATGGCACTTTAAAGATTTGTTAACTTGTATACTTGTAAATATCAAAGCTTTCGATTAGGACAGGTGGTTTGACATTTTGATGTTGGACATTATTCAGGTATTCCTCATCAGCATTATGGGCTTGACATTTTGAACTTTTGAACATTGCTATATCACATGACACCTGGGATTTCTCCTTACCGTGATTGAAATATAAACTTCGGCAAGCAACACAACCTCTTTCATTTGAAGTATCATGAGTGGTTATTAGCATCATTCGATAAGGTGCTTTTGGTTGGCTGCTCCTTTTCAAAAGTCGGGTTTGTAATTCTATCACTAGAACCAATCTTTGATGTTGATTGAATTTGAGAAGCCCCAAGTGTCCGACCTCTCCCTAGAAAACGAGGATCTTGCAAAGGCTGGAAATAAAACCACATCAAAGCTTATTGGGAGTTTTGTCAATTTGGGGATTCATATATACCCTCTAGACAAATGGCAAAATCTCTCAAATCCTTCATGATTTGGTAACAGTAGTGAACCCTGCACTAATCTCTTCCTTTGAGCAAATCTAGTGTTCTCTGTTTTAAAAATGGTCTTAACGTCTTTTCAAGAGTTAAACGCTTCCTTCTAATTCATTTAAACAAATTCCTCTTTGTCAAAAATTTCACTTGAATACATGCTCACAGGTGCTCCTGAAATATACACCCAAAACATTTGGGCTCACCTCACCACAATTTGATTGACAAAATGCATTAACAAATTTATATCTCTCAATGTTCCCGAATGAGCTTCGAATCATACGGGCAATACTAGCCATTCAGGAAAAGATAGTAAAATCAATAATTGCAAATACTAACTCTTGCATCTGGATATCTCTCTTCAATCAGAAAATTCTTTGTCTTTTTTGGTGATAACACATGGAAAATTTAATGTGTAAATTCAATGTGTTGTTGTATATAAGAATTTTTTTGTCCATTGAGAGTGTGAAATATCCCTTGAGACAAAATTATCTAGTTACAAGTTATATAGTATGTAGGTAATCTTTGTGTTCTTTTCTTTTAAGTGTGTGCTCTAATCTAAAGTCATACAAGTATGGTTTGTTTTCTTGGCAATGGGCATAACCACCTAGTTAATATAAGAAATGAAAATATGTTGATAGCAGACGCTTGTACAACTATGGTAGAAACTATGCTTGTACAACTATTTCATATGGTTTATGTTTTGATGACAAATGGAGATAATGGCACCATTTGATCCAACTAGGTGAGTTGCATATATGAAGGCATGTACAAGTTATTATGTTTCCGTGTTATTATTACATTTATGTTTCAACTTTCATTATTACGTATAGTCCATGTCTATCAAAGAGATTCCATGCCTATGCGTGCAAAAATGCATGATAAAGATGGTTTTTGATGCATGTAATCCAAAAATTGAGAATGTTTGATGGTTAGAAATTATAGTGAATGTTTGTGAGTTGTGCCAACAATGGGTATTGTTTGCATGAAAATATATTCAAAGATTATGTGTAAGTGCCCTTTAGTTGAATTGTACCCTCTACCTCCTATGTTATATTCCATGTAGCACCAAGTGCGAATATTTTTATTAAATGGAATGAGGAGAGGCAAAAAAAAATTGATCCTAACTTTGATATGTTCTTGATAACAAAACTAAATGATTATTGTTGAATGAAACATTTTTTCAATACATTGGTATTTGATAATATTTTAATATAATTGATAATAAAATGCAATGTAATTGATGACGAAATACAATGAATGGATTACAATGTATAAAATTTTGCAAATTTGAAATCAAAATTTAAAATTAGAATACATTTTACAATTCAAAATTTAAATTTTACAATTCCACATTGTATATAGATGTGTTTTAAATTCTCAATTACATTACAATTGTATTTGAAATCAAAATTTAAAATTAGAATGTGCATTACAATTTAAAATTGAAATTTTACAATTACATCATATTGTCTACACATTACAATTCAACTATCTATTATATCTTTAATATTGTTTTTAAAGCATCTAAACAAATACCTATAAAACTATTATGGATGAAGTTCATGGAGAATTGACCATACATTCAAGTGTATTCACATTGGAGCACAATGACCCAAATTTCACAAAAGCCTCCCATCTAGTATTTGTATTCTTGACATTAAAGCATCTACAAAATACATTTATAAAACAACCTCCACAAAAATATCCAAAAAAATATTACACAAGACAACATGAAAACTATGCCAATGATGCAAGTGCAATACATGCAACTCATTCATCTGGCCAATGGGTTATGGGAATGCAAGTATCCATAATACGATCATGGTTAGCTTCTGTCATCTTCCATCTCTTTGGATCACCTCTCTTCACCTTGATTTCTGTTAGATGTATCCGAGCTGCCACCACCAAATGACTGTATTGACATGATATATATTCAGGCATAAAATCTCTATAAATAATATGATCACCCTGTTTTTTCACCTTTTCAAAAAGGTGTCCCATTAGAACCATGTCTCCAGTTTCGTATGTGAAGTCCCCATCTTGGTAGGGTCGCACCAACCTACTTTTTATTTGCGTGCACCACATCAAATAGTATGCCACATTTTCTTGGTTGTGGGGGGGTGCAATGACAACAAATACATCACTTGCAAGATACATTACAAATATTATTCAAATGTTGTACATGCATTTCTACAATATTTGTATATGTGTAATATATAATCAACTAATTAACTTAATGAAGACTCTTGTACCTTCCTTAACCATATCAGAAACTTGATCATAATCTAATGAGACCATTGCCTCTTCAGTGTGCATCTCTTGCCATGTTGGAATTGGATGTGGGCCCTTTGGATTAAGAGAGACATTTTTCCATGGTTTCACATATACATCATTTTCACAGTGATCAAGCCCACATCCATTTGCATCAATGCAAAAATCGCAAAAACATGCATACTTCCTTGTTTCAATGGAAAATATGTCACCCATGTCTTTACTTCTCACAGAATGTAATTCCCTCGTACAAGGGATGGTCTCACAATACCACGGCATGGATCTATTAACATCTCCAAGGGAAACATCCCAAAAGAACCTGCATGGAATTTAGTTTGTCATATGTAAATTCCTATCGAGTATGTGTTCTTTTGGAAATGATGATATTGAATGTTATTAGCTTATTAATTGAGTTTGGAGTTTATTACTTGCACACCATGTTAAATTTTGAGCATTAATTCACAATACTCTAGGATCTTCACTGAGAGAATAACATATACACTATATCAATGCATAACAATCACAATAAGCATGACAAACATCACAAGAATCAAAAGCATGAGAGACAAGAGACACAGAGTTTCCACGGGGAAAACCCTAAAGTGAAAAACCCCACAACTTCCTCAGAGATAGAGAGAGCAATGGATCAACCAAAGTACAACCAAAATACACTTGAGATAGTCTCCTAGAAGCAGATGATCCTCCTCCTCACTAGTGCACCACTTTCTGAGTGAGAGAAAGATGACTTTCCTAATGATCTAAATAGAGATCTCCTGATCTCTATTTATACTAACCTGTTTTCCCAGTGACCTTATGGGGCTGACTTATCTAGATAGGTACATCCACAATATAATATATATTTCAGGGCCCACCCCACACATGGTGTTCTAATAACCCATCGACAAGTACACACACTTGCGACACTTGTCAATCCACATGACGACACTTCCTTATAGAGGAATAACACATCTCTAATAAGGGTACAATAAATATATATGAAATACATAGATGAAATACATTCTGAAGTTACATATACATCAACACTCCCTCTTAACTAGGAAGGTATTTCTCGACACAGATCTGCTAGACAAGTCTTCTTCTCGGGATCATCGTCATCGATGCATCGTCATCATCATTGTCATTGGTGCTGCTATCTTAACCAATCTCTGACTCTACTCGTCATAGGAAGTTCTACAGAGCCAGTTCTTTTTCATACTGGATGTAGGCCCACCACCTGCAGGTCTTAATCATCACTGGCCATACTGTGGAAATCTCAGGACTTATTATGTGCATCAGAAAACCTTAAAAGAGTCTCTTGACTAGAAAGAACCCTAAAGAGCATCTGAGGCCTTTTTCAACCTGTCCAGATCTCCAAGACTTATTACATGTGACCCCACCACAAAACCTAGAAAGAGAATCCCAGGACTAATTACGAGCACAAAGCTCAACCTATCGGATCTCCCAGGGAAAAAATTACATGTGGTCACCACAAAACCTCGAAAGAGCATCTCGGGACTGATTACGAGCACAAGGCTCAACCTATCGGATCTCCTAGGGCACAAATTACATGTGGTCATGGAAAAACCTCAAAAGAGAATCCCAGGACTGATTATGAGCACACGGCTCAACCTATCGGATCTCCCAGGGCACAAATTACATGCCATAGGACAAAACCTCGAAAGAGCATCTGCTAGATATCCCAGGGAACAAATTACATGCCATAGGAAAAATCTAGAAAGACTATCTGTAGATCTCCCAAGGCACAAATTATATGTCCTCCCAAGCAAAACCTCGAAAGAGCATTTGTCAGATATCCCAGGGTACAAATTACATTCCATAGGAAAAACCTAGAAAGACTATCTGCAAATCTCCTGGGGCACAAACTACATGCTTATTTGCACCTCTTCTACGACCATAGAGTATCAACCTGATACTCACCATACATCATCCTGATGTACACATGATCATCCTGATCATCATCACTGCAACATCCTGTTGCATGTCATCTGGAGCAACATCCTGAAGCTCGTCATCCATGATCATCCTGATCATACGATGCATCTACCTGATGCATACAAGTATCTACCTGATACATATCATCATACATGATCCACTTGATCATACAATGTATTCACCTTATACAAATACAAATAAATGATACATATCAACATACATGATCTACCTGATCATACAATGTATCCACCTGATACATATACAGATACATGGTCCAAGCATCCAACATGATGCTTATACAAAATACATACACATGATCCAACCGATCATATCCAACATCCAACATGATGCGTACATACATATAAATGATCCAACTGATCATATCCAACATCCAACATGATTGGTACATACATATACATACAAATGATCCAACTGATCATATCCAGCATCCAACATGATGCATACATACATACATATAAAAATGATCCAACCGATCATACAAAGCAGAAACCAAAACATCATCTTGATGCTCATCATCCAACGCTTACATCCACAGCCATGTGAAGGATCCTCCTTCCAACATGCTTGGAATGGATTCAGCAAATGTGTCCATCACTTCTTCCTCGAAGTGTCATCAATCCGAAGAACACCAAATCTGCTCATCCGTCACAACATACAGGAGCTTCGCAGCTCCTCTCTGCACCATATCCCTAATATAGTGATATTTGATCTCTATGTGTTTCGACTTGTCATGAAACACTGGGTTATTGGACAGCTTCACACAACTATGGTTATCACAAAAGATACCAGTAGCATCCAACGGGAGATCAAATAATTCAGACAGTAGCTTCTGTAGCCATACTGCATCACAACTAGCTGAACAGGCTGCAACATACTTTGCCTCAGCTGTACTCAATGCTACACAGGAATGCTTCCTACTAAACCAAGAGATCACACCTGATCCCATATTGAAGCAACACCCAGATGTGCTCTTCCTATCTGCAGTACTGCCAACCCAATCTGAAACAACATAACCCTGCAGGTTAAACTTTTGATTCGCCTCATACTTGAGCCCATAATCCATTGTACCCTTCAAGTACCTCAGAACATGCTTTATAGAAACCAGATGAACACTCCTCATATCTGTCAGGAACTGACTCAATGTGTTCACCACAAAGCAAATATCTGGTCTCGTGTTCGTCAGGTACATCAAGGACCCAATCATCTGACGATACATAGAGACATCAACCGGCTCAGATGAAGCATCACATAGAAGCTTCAAATTCGATTCCATAGGTGTGGCCATGGCCTTGCAATCCATCATCCTGAATCTCTTCAGGATATCTACTATGTACTTCCCTTGACCAAGGAAGATCCCACCTGTACTCTGCCACACCTCCATACCTAGTAAATAATGCATCATTCCCAAATATTTCATATCGAATTCAGCAGCAAGCTTCCTCTTCATATCTGCAATCAATCTGTCATCTCCTATTACAAATAAGTCATCCACATACAGGAGTAGAATCACAGGATTCCCTTCCTCAACCTTGTAGTAAAGGTTGGAATCCGCTTTACTCTTGGTAATTCCCAAACTAGATAGGAAACTGTCCATCCTGCCATACCAAGTTCTGGGAGCTTGCTTCAAGCCATACAAGGCTTTCTTCAATCTGCACACATACGAATTCCTATCATGTATTTTGAAACCGAGTGGCTGCTCCACATATACTTCCTCTTCAACTACACCATTCAAGAAGGCAGTCTTGACATCCATCTGGTGTATTTTCCATTTCATCGCTGCAGCAAGGGAATGTACTGTTCTAATGGAAGTATACTTGGCTACAGGTGCAAAAGTTTCTTCATAATCTATTCCCTCTTTCTGAGAGAAGCCACGAGCTACGAATCTTGCTTTGTATTTCTCTACACTGCCATCTCCAGCATGCTTGATTTTGTAGATCCATTTAGAAGTCACAACAGACTTCTCTTTAGGTCTTGGTACAACATCCCAAACATCATTCTTCATTATTGATTGGTATTCCTCAACCATGGCATCCTTCCATTCTTTCTTTTCTGCTGCTTCTTGTTGAATATTGTAACTTCTAAGAATATTATATTTATACATTATTTATTCCGGAGATGTTCCATCCCTCTGAGGTGATTTTATTATGTATCTGGAGATGTTTATTCCTCCAAGAAGTTGTGGTAAACTAGGGTTATTAGACCCACCATGTGGGGGTCGGCCCAGTCAGTTATAATAGGGTATTTAACCTAATGGTTAAATACGAGCCTACATGTACTTGTGTAAAATATATGTCAGAGTAGTGTATAAATAGAGGAGGTGTGTTCCTCATTTGATACACTCACTCACTTATGAAAAGAGGCGCACTTGTCTGGGAGATTTTCTAAGGAGGATTGGAAGGAGGGAGCACATATTGTATTTTGGTTTGTCATCTTATTGAGGAAAGCTTTGCTGTGTTTTCTACCCCATGAGGGTTTCCCAGGATAAATATGTGTCTCTTGTGTTTATGCTATGCTTGTTGTTTCTTCAATGATCCTGTATATGCTATTATTGTGAAATGGAATGTAATGCTGCTATTTTCTGTCTTAGCATATTGAATTTTAACATGGTATCAGAGCTAACCTGAAGGAAGGCAATGTATGGCACTTATGCCACTTGCTTCTCTTGCGACAATTTGAAGGTTAGGGTTTTATATAGAAAAAACCAGTCATCGTGGAACTTTCGCTATAAATCCATATATGCCAAGTTTCAGGATCTGAAAAGTTTACAAGTCGTAGATAACATCCCCAGGTACCTTGTGTCCAAAGGGAACCCTCAGATTCATTGTACTTTGTGAGTTATGATCAGTACAAGTTAGGGTTTCTGCCTCTTCCAGATCTCAGTCAAAATCAGGTGACCTAGGAAAAAAGGTCATAACATGGGATAAGAAGATCCAAATGAAATTTCATAAAAAGTGACAGGTAGTAAACAGACTGTACTATCTCAGGAAACTTTTGCAGAGGCCGAAACTAAACCAGTGACACGTGGAATGCCGTACAAGTTCGCTCTCCTGTTTTATTCCATAAATAGGTCACGTTACGACACTTGGAATAACTCTCTCTCAGAGAGTCCAATGGAGTTCAGACCTATCAGGATGGAAAGATAACAGGGTGAGCTATCTCAAGAAAAGGTTTCAGAGGCTGAAGTTCAAACAGTGACACGTGGCACGCCGCACAAGTTCACTCTCCTGTTTCATCCCATAAACATGTCACATTGCGACACTTGGCATAACTCTCTCTCAGAGAGTCCAATTGAGGTCAGACCTATCAGGATGGAAAGATAACAGGCCAGGATATCTCAGGAAACGTTTTCAGACCTTGTGGATCGAAAAATTCAGATTTACAGTAGAAACAATCAGGTACATATTTCTATCAAAACAGAATTATTTTTTTGAGCACATTCATTCATGGCTTCCGGAATTTAGGGTTTCGGAGAAAGTTGGAATTTTTGGAATCAGAGTCCATGAATGAATGCTACTCAGGAAAATCAAAATTTAGAGACCAAGATTGAATTTTTTGGTTGAGTAGAAGACCGGGCTTGATCAAACCCTAGTTCAGGATTTTGATCAGAAAGATGGAAAATTAGGGGTTTAGCAAAAGTTGGAATTTTTGAAGTTTGTAACCACGGCTGGAAGCTCCTCAGAAAAATAAGAGTTTAGAGCCTTGGATCGAACCTTTTGATTGGACAAAAGGGTGGGCTTCATCAAGCCCTAGTTCGGGTTCCTGTCCAGAAGATCCAGAAATTTTGAAGGCAATTTTGAGGGGTCAAATTTTGGAAATTTCAAAATTGAAGTATGCTAGTTTGATCAGCTCAGCAAGACACATCCTTCCATCCATTCAGAAGTATGAAAGTCAAAGATTGAATTTTTAGGGTTTCTCTAGCAAACCCTAATCAAGCTCCAGATCAAGTTTCAGGGGGAGTTGAGGCTAAGGCCTTACATAAGCATACTACAAGAAGTCTTGACAGGTACATCACAAAAGACAAATCAAGTTCCATGACCATGACAACATGAAGACAAAGACTCATCCACTTACGAGTGGTACAGAATGAATAGAAGTTCAGAAGACATACATAAGATCAAGCGGGAGGCAACCACACAAACATAAAAGATAATTATTTGAGTTGTTATTAGAAATAGTAAATGATATTGCTTGTATGCATATTTGTATTCCTAGAATATATCATGCTACTAATATGCATATGATTGGTAAGTTGGACAAACATTCCATTGTTGCTTGTCTAGAATGAAACCTCCTTGCTGACATGCTGAGAGCTGTGCACACTCTCGAGAGTATGTTCTGGTAGAGATGGAAGGCATATAGATAGCCACTGTATGCATACAGGATATGGGAAAGTGTTGTGCCAAAGTATTGGTCAAAATAGTTGCATAACTATGTAAATGATATCTGTATGCATAATAGGTTATCATGTCAATATGATTTGATGATTATGAAGTATTACTAATCATGTACTTAATTTTGATTTGTAGGAAAGATCATGATGAATGATGAACACTGAACAAGCGATGGATGTTCAACAAAAGATTTACAAATCAAACACACTATAGAAGGCTTGTGGCTAGAAGAGAATCATGATGAGATGTTTTGCTCCAAGTGGCTAGATAAGACCATTCTCTTAATGGTGTAATTAAATAAGAAGTGTGAATCAGGTTCTGTATGGGTACCCAGGATTGGTAGTCAATTGATGAGCTTAATGATCATCATGGGTGATGTGGATCTCAACCTTTGCTACAAGGTTGAATATGGCTTCTATACACATATGACATGGATGCAAGAAGGAACTCACCACAGAGTTCAAATGATTTTGAGGCTCATATTAGTAGACCCATCTGACGAGAGATGGCACATATAGATATGCAGAAGATCACTCAATGAAAAGTGTGAATAATGGACAATTGACAACTTCATGACAAAGCTTGGGCTTTACCAGAAGTAAAGCTGATCCTAACCTTTACCTTAAGGTTGTGGATGACGAACCTATCATACCATTATTGTATGACGATGATCTCTTTCTGACAAGGAATGAGAAACAGATCATGAAAATGGCTGCAGAAATGAAAATGAAAGATCTCGGATTAATGCACTACTTCTTAAGTCTAGAAGTATGGAAAGATCCAAAAGGAATGTTTTAAATCAAGGTAAGTATGCTGTGAAGTTTCTAAAAAGATTTGATATGTTGGAGTATAAAGCCATGGCCACTCCCACGGACTCCAACTTGAAGTTATTAGTTAATGACTCATCGGATTTAGTGGACCTAACCCTATATAGAGAAATCTTTGGGTCATTGATGTACTTAACAAATACTAGGCCAGATATATGCTTTGCTGCAAATACCCTAAGTCAATATCTAGTAGAACCTAGAAAGGTTCACTTAATAGCTACAAAGCATGTAGTGAGGTACCTAAAAGGTAGATTATATTTTGGTCTATATTATCTTGGAGGTCATGAACTCCGTTTACATGGTTACTCAGATTCTGATTGGGTAGGAAGTGCCTCAGACAGAAAGAGTACATCAAGTGGATGTTATAGTCTTGAATCTGCCATGATCTCATGGTTCAGCAAGAAACAATCTAGTGTGGCTCTCAGTACTGCTGAAGCAGAATATATAGCTGTCTGCTCTGCCAGCTGTGAAGCAGTGTGGCTTCAGAAGCTATTATATGGAGTGTTTGACTTAGAAATGGATTCCACTGTGATTATGTGTGACATTCAAAACTGCATCAAGATAGAAAATCTTGTATTCCACGATAAGTCAAAACACATAGAGATCCGATACTTCTATATACGAGATATGGTGCAGAGAGGAGCTATCAAGCTCGAGTATATAAGCACTGAGGATCAGATTGCTGATATCTTGAGTAAACCTCTGTCTCAAGTAAAGTTTGAATACTTCCGAGACAAGCTTGGTATAGTCCAGAAGGACCCTCCTCGAAAGGGGGAGTAGTATAGTATCTGATAACAAGTCTATCCCATCAATTTGCTGCACTTAGTTACTTAGAATTATTTAGATTTAGGAATCTTATATTTTTTCTTTTGATGATAGATGTATACATGCTTTTGATGATAGATGTTATGCATGTTTTGATGATGAGGATACATATTTTGTTATACATGTTTTGATGATGAGGATACATGTTTTGTTATACATGTTTTGATGATGAGGATACATGTTTTGTTATACATGTTTTGATGATGAGGATACATGATTGACACATGTTTTGATGAAGTTCTTGGTAAACATGTGAGGGGATTGGATCATCCCTGGACTTTAGTCCGAAAGAAGAGCCGTAGACGTATGTCTTCGAGAATGAATTTCTTGGTGAACATGTGAGGGGATTGGATCATACCTGGACTTCAGTCCGAAAGAAGAGCCGTAGACGTATGTCTTCGAGAATGAAGTTCTTGGTGAACATGTGAGGGGATTGGATCATCCCTGGGTTTCAGTCCGAAAGAAGAGCCGTAGACGTATGTCTTCGAGAATGAAGTTCTTGGTGAACATGTGAGGGGATTGGATCATCCCTGGACTTCAGTCCGAAAGAAGAGCCATAGACGTATGTCTTTGAGAATGAAGTTCTTGGTGAACATGTGAGGGGATTGGATCATCCCTGGACTTCAGTCCGAAAGAAGAGCCGGAGACGTATGTCTTCGAGAATGAAGTTCTTGGTGAACATGTGAGGGGATTGGATCATCCCTGGACTTCAGTCTGAAAGAAGAGCTGTAGACGTATGTCTTCGAGAATGAAGTCCTTGGTGGACGGTTGAGGATTAAGTCATCCTTGGACGTAGTCCTAAATGTACGGTTTAGGATTAATTCATCCTTGGACGTGGTCCTAAATGTACGGTGGAGGATTAAGTCATCCTTGGACGTGGTCCTAAATGTACGGTGGAGGATTAAGTCATCCTTGGACGTGGTCCTAAATGTACGGTGGAGGATTAAGTCATCCTTGGACGTGGTCCTAAATGTACGGTGGAGGATTAAGTCATCCTTGGAGGTGGTCCTAAATGTACGGTGGAGGATTAAGTCATCCTTGGACGTAGTTCTAAATGTACGGTGGAGGATTAAGTCATCCTTCGACGTAGTCCTAAATGTACGGTGGAGGATTAAGTCATCCTTGGATGTGGTCCTAAATGTACGGTGTAGGATTAAGTCATCCTTGGACGTGGTCCTAAATGTATGGTGGAGGATTAAGTCATCCTTGGACGTAGTCCTAAATGTACGGTTGAGGATTAAGTCATCCTTGGACGTGGTCTTAAATGTACGGTAAGGATTGGATCACCCTTGGACTTTGGTCCTGTGAACTGAGCCGTAGACATGAGGTCTCCAAAAATTAATAGGACTGGATCGTCCCTGGACTTCGGTTCAAAAGGTACATGACTGGATTGCATCATCCTTGGACATAGCTCCTAAAGAGAACTGGATTTATCGTGTGATGACGATGCTGATGATGATGCTGTTTATCGTGTGATAACGATGCTGCTGATCGTATGATGACGATGCTAATGACGATGCTGATGATCGTGTGATGACGATGCTGATGATCGTGTGATGACGATGCTGATGATCGTGTGATGACGATGCTGATGATGATGCTGATGATCGTATGATGACGATGTTGTTGATCGTGTGATGACGATGCTGATGATTGAGTACTATCAACTCTGATGATGTTGATGTTCCAGTAACTAGTCAAGTTACTGATGATGATGAATTGAAGAAAGCTTCCGATGATATATAGATGATGTAATGAATGACTCCTTGCTCCTGTAGATGTTGTTATAATATCCTTCTCGTTAAGGGGGAGTGTTGAATATTGTAACTTCTAAGAATATTATATTTATACATTATTTATTCTGGAGATGTTCCATCCCTCCGAGGTGATTTTATTAGGTATCTGGAGATGTTTATTCCTTCGAGAAGTTGTGGTAACTAGGGTTATTAGACCCACCATGTGGGGGTCGGCCCAGTCAGTTATAATAGGGTATTTAACCTAATGGTTAAATACGAGCCTACATGTACTTGTGTAAAATATATGTCAGCGTAGTGTATAAATAGAGGAGGTGTGTTCCTCATTTGATACACTCACTCACTTATGAAAAGAGGCGCACTTGTTTTGGAGATTTGCTAAGGAGGATTAGAAGGAGGGAGCACATCTTGTATTTTGGTTTATCATCTTATTGAGGAAAGCTTTGTTGGGTTTTCTACCCCATGAGGGTTTCCCAGGATAAATCTGTGTCTCTTGTGTTTATGCTATGCTTGTTGTTTCTTCAATGATCCTGTATATGCTATTATTGTGAAATGGAATGTAATGCTTCTATTTTCTGTCTTAGCATATTGAATTTTAACACTTCTTCATAACTGGAAGGCTCTTTGTTCATAATGTCACAGAGTAAATCAACATAGCTGGTATGTGATCTGGTTCTCTTCTTTGCTCCGTGTTCTTATTCTAGAATGCCAAATCTTTCTGCATCTTGAATGAGCTCTCTAGCCCATGCAGGTTTCCTCTTGTGAGAGTTATCCTCATGGGGTGGATCTACAGGTTCTTGCGGATCTTCAAACTCACGAACAACCTCTGGAACTGCTTCAGTCATGGTAGTGTCTTGAAATCTAGTTTCCTTAGGTTCTTCATAAACTTCGATAGGTGCCTTCCTTGATTTGATGAATGCTGAGTTTTCATCAAATTTTACATCCTTGCTAACATCAATCTTCTTAACCCTGGAAAGTATATTCTGTAAGCCTTCGAGCTTTGATTGTAACCCACAAAGATACCCTTATTTCCTGAAGGATCTAGTTTAGTCCTCTTTTCCTTTGGGACATGAGTGTATACTGGACAACCAAATATTTTGAGATTGCTGACTTTAGATTTCTTACCAGAAAAGACCACTTCTGGTGTCTTGTTATCCAATATCTTGTGGGGTGTTATGTTCTGCACATATACAGCTGTTCTAGCTGCTTCTGCCCATAGATGCATCGATAGATCCTAGTCATGCAACATTGCCCTTGATACTTCCATGATTATTCTGTTCTTCCTTTCTGTAACTCCATTCTGTTGAGGATTATAAGGAGCAGTAAACTCCCTCTTAATCCCTGAATCACTACAAAGCTTCTTGAAGTCACCTGAGGTGAATTCTCCACCATTGTCGGATCTGAATGTTTTGATCTTCTTGTCAGTTTGATTCTCCATCAATGTTTTGAATTCCTTGAATTTATCAAACACCTCATATTTTCTCTTCAAGAAGTATACCCAAGTCTTCCTGGAGAAGTCATCAATAAATGAGACATAGTAAACATACCCACTCAGAGAACTGGATGACATAGGACCACATACATCTGAGTGGATGATTTCCAGGATGTCTTTTTCCTTGCTTTCACTGCTTGGGAAAGCCTTCTTAATGTTCTTACCTTTTGCACATCCTTTGCAAACACCTCATGTTTGGTCTTGATTATAGGAAGACCCTCTACAGCCTTGCTTGTAATTGGAAGTGCCCTATAGTGCATATGAGCAAGTCTTCTATGCCAAAGTTCACTTGGCTCCATGGATTCATGTACCATGGCATGTTCAGGTTGTCCCTTCAATTTATACAAACCTCCCTCTTGCTCTCCAATCACTACTGCATCATCTATGTTCTTTCCCTTTGGCCACATTCGGACTTGGCCATCCACAAATGCAACCCTCATACCTTTTGCATCCAATGCAGAGATGGAGAGTAAGTTCTTCTTGAGCCCAGGTACATAAAGGACTTCTTTCATCTTCAAAGATTTTCCAGAATCTAGGTTGTAGGAGGCGTCACCACTTCCTTTGATTGGGTATTGATAATCATCCCCAAGTTTCACCTTATGGGGTGATTCATGTTCAGATAGATTCACAAAAGATTCCTTAAACCCAGTCATGTGTTTGGAAGCCCCACTATCAATCAACCAATCATTACAACCATGGGATATAGTACTTGTGAGAGAAGAAATTATAACATATTCTTCTTCACTTGATGAGTCATCATCACTATCACTTTTTTCCCTAGCCTTCTTCTTTGGGGGTTCATCATCTTCGGCAGTATGAGCATGATATCTTCTTTTGTTATTCTTCTTCTTCTTATTGAAGTTGTTGTTGTTGTCTTTCTTCTTCTTGGGACAATCTAAAGCAAAGTGTCCCTTCTCATTGCAATTGAAGCATCTGAGATATTTCTTATCTTTATGATAATGGTGGTGTGAGAATCTTCTGTTATGAGATGATTCCTTCTTGGACTTGCCTTTCCTGGCATGTGCTGTGAGAGCTTGATCTTCATTTCCCATCTTTTCTTCTCGGGCCACAAGCCTAGCTTATTCTTGAGAGCATTCTTCCCGCAATCTGTTGAAGGAGATCAACTTCTTCCTTGCACAAATTCCTTGAATAAAGGAATCCCATGACCTGGGTAGGCCATTTAGAGTGGTCATCACCACTTCACCATTCTCCACCATTTCATCCACTGCTTCTAGTTGTTCCTTGATCTAGGAGACCCTTGAAAAATAAGATTGAATGCTCTCTCCATTCTGAAACTTTACTCCTTTCAATTGGTTCTGCAGGGTCATCTTCCGATTTATGTTCTTCCCTTCAAATAGCTTGGTCAAAGAGTCAAACATCTCCTTGGGTGTCTTTAGAGAAGACACATGGGGTATGAGATGGTCTTTGATAGAATCAGCAATGATTCTCTTTTCCTTGACCAAGATTTTCCTATGCAATACCTTATCCTCTTCATCCTTTGGGATATGGACGTCTTCTTTTACATATGAGTCCAACTCATTCTCTTCCAGGATTAACCCAATCCTATACTTCCAAGCTCGGAAGTTATCAGCTCCTTCAAGCTTATCCTCAAGCTTGGTGTGGTGAGACATCTTAAAGATTACTTCAAATGGAAATAGAAAATATTTAGGTCTTACCACTTGAAATGTTGAAAACTAGATCTGGTCCCGGATTAGGGTTTGTCAAAAAAACCCTAAAAATTCAAAATATGAATTTCAATTTTCTGAAAGGATAGAAAGATGCGCCTTGATGATCTGATCAACCTGGTGTATTCAGAATTTGAGATCAGCAAAGCTTTACCCTTCATATTTGCCTTTTTGTCCTCCTGGGTTCACTAGGGAGAGCCCTGAATTAGGGTTTGAGTTTCTCAGAGATCTACCCAGCCAAAAATCTCGATCCAAAGCTCTAAACTTTGATTTTTGCAAGGAGCTTCCAGCTACGTCTTCAAATTTCAGAAATTCCTATTTTTGTGGAAACCCTAATATTTAGGGCCAAATCTAAAAATGCTCAGAATTGAATTCTGATTGGACAGATTGATTCTACTTGATGAGTAGAGTCAATCTACTATACTTATTTTCCAAAATCTGTGGAGAGAAACCCAATAAACAAGAAACTCAAGTTTTCGTCACTGCAAAATGTCTTCTTCTTAGGTTAGCTCTGATACCATGTTAAATTTTGAGCATTAATTAACAATACTCTAGGATCTTCACTGAGAGAATAACATATACAGTATATCAATGCATAACAATCACAATAAGCATGACAAGCATCACAAGAATCAAAAGCATGAGAGACAAGAGACACAGAGTTTCCGTGGGGAAAACCCTAAGGTGAAAAACCCCACAACTTCCTCAGAGATAGAGAGAGCAATGGCTCAACCAAAGTACAATCAAAATACACTTGAGATAGTCTCCTAGAAGCAGATGATCCTCCTCCTCACTAGTGCGCCACTTTCTGAGTGAGAGAGAGATGACTTTCCGAATGATCTAAATAGAGATCTCCTGATCTCTATTTATACTAACCTGTTTTCCCAGTGACCTTATGGGGCCAACTTGTCTAGCTAGGTACATCCACAATATAATATATATTTCAGGGCCGACCCCACACATGGTGGTCTAATAACCCATCAGCAAGTACACACACTTGTGACACTTGTCAATCCACATGACGACACTTCCTTATAGAGGAATAACACATCTCTAATAAGGGTACAATAAATATATATGAAATACATTCCGAAGTTACATATACATCAACACACCAGCCTTGCTTGTTCGCGACCTTGATGTCCCAAATTACGTGTTCACCAATCAACTACTTCAGTGGATCATTTGAGTCGGGTTGCACCATGACTCATCTGGTACCTTCGAAGTGCTCGTTTCACACATGCACTTGTACCATCATGTTCACCCTTTCCATGCCCTATCTCAAAAAAGCTCCAGGTGTGTTGGATTCCTGTCTATTTGTAATGGAAACGCAGCCAATAAAATGAGCGTGCCGATTTGAATTTCCCTGCACACCCATCTAACCAAATCCAGTGTTCAGTAAATGATATGCCTCTCTACCTGAATGAATCATAAATCAACCTAAAGCAGTGTTGAACGAACAATGTGTCATGCTCACGATCATCACTAACATAAAAATGGTACTCCTTGATCACTTAACGTGTCTCAGGAGTGCTATCCCTACCATCAATTTTTTCCTGAGCATGTCTATACAAAACATGTATGAAGATAGACACTTGGTCGGAGTGATAGTACTCACTCTGTATCTCTCTCTGAGGAGCAAAGGTGTAGCTCTCCGCAAACTCTACCACTGATAAGATTGTGCCCGGCTCAAATACCTCACGAGAATGTTTGAATTCTGAAGCTTGCCACCTAGACCTATGGGAGTGCTTTATGTATTTATAAATATGACTTTGAAACTTCTCCATGAAATCGGAAACAAGAGTGTCATCATCGAGCAAGTCGATCCTCTTGGATGGCACAAATGAAGAACATGTTGGATTCAGGGTGATGTACTCGTACCTCTTCCACCTAACGATGATATCTGACAATCCATGGTGTGTTGGATCGATAGGAAAGTTCCTATAGAACAATGTCAAATCACCGCATTCATGGCATTTTCTCCCACCTACACACCTCTTATTGAAAAACATGTGTTCAGGATTCCTGTTGCATAGTATCATACAAATAAAATCTCGCACTGCGTGAGGAGCTAGTACACCATTACAATTCCTTTTGCAAAAATCCAGAAATGTGTCATAGTATAGTTGAAATTCAATGTGGTACCGACAGCAACAAGAGTCGCGAATCGTATTTGGCCTAATATACCACGGTTTCAATTTGTTGAACATGCTAAATGATATTTGAACACCAGGATTGGTTTCTTGGAATTCCTCATAAAGTGTAACTCCCGTCATCTCCATCACATGCTTACAATGCTCCTAATAAATTCATCTGGATAAACGTTGTCACGGGACATGCTTTCGATTTGGAATAGCACGAGAATGGCTAGCCCAAAATTATATCACCTTCTCTCTAATTCCTGTTGCCATCCTGCCTCGATAGGGTTCCCTACGAATAAGAGCCTAACAAGCAGCTTCATCATTTTCATCTATCCGGACCCTGAATTTAGTATATTTGAGCAATGTTCTTTTTGAAACATTGAGCAATGATTCCATTGTTGATACCATTCGATTTCTTGAGGTGCTTTGTGCCACAAAAGCTGTTGTAATTTCCCTATGAGTAGCTTGGGTATTATTGTTTCTTGATTTTTCAAATGAAGATAATGCAGTTCTTACATTTTCTATTGCATTCTCGAATGTCTTTTTTGTTTTAACATCTTGAAAACCCAACAACTTTGTGGAACATTTCAATTTTTTGTGTTTTATCAACCCATGTAGGATTTGAGCTTGTGCCACCGTTGAATGTTGTTCAAAATATGAATTGATTATGTTATTGACATGCTCTCTAACTCTTCGACCAAAGAGCGAGTTCCCAATCTCTTCTTGTGCAGAAACAACTGCACAATCCTCTAGAAAATTTCCACCCCTTCCAACCCCACTACAACTCCCAATTATACTTTCAATTTCAGAGGGAAAGGTGTCATGTGATGGATGATTAGGATAATGAGGGAGAATAGGGTTATGTGATTCTTGATCACCATGATGTGATGTCTGACCATAATCTCTCCCTACATAATATGTAAATTAAAAAATTGAAAATTGGTTACTTGATAGTTGTGCATGGAACTTTAAAATTGCTAGTAACTTGAAATTTGATGTAGAAATTGAAAAATTGAAAATTGCATGTGAATTGAATTTTCCAACTAATACATTTAGCTTGAGAATTGTTCTACGTAAAAATTGAAATTGCTAGTAACTTGAAATATGAAGTTTCTCAAGTAACTTGAAATTGCTAACTTAATTAAACTTGAGAATTGTTCTAGAAGTAAAGTTTGAAATTGCTAGTAAACTTTGAAATTGTTTGTAACTTGAAATTGGTAGTAACTTGTACATTTAACTTTAAAATTGCTAGTAACTTGAAATTTGTTGTACACGTAAATTAACAAATTGAAAACTGCTAGTGACTTGAGAAAAATATACAAGTCTTGAAAATACATTAAAACAAGAAAATTGTTTGTAATTTCATTTCAAAATAACTAAATATGTACATGCAACTTGAAATTGTACATTTAGTTTGATAATTGCTAGTAAAGTTTGAAAATCAAGTATATATATTTAACTCAAGATAATTATTAATAACTTGATAAAAATTATTGTGGGCATAAAAATTAATATCATTTATAATCATCACATTATATAATTGTGGGCAAATTTGTTTTATGCAATTTATGTCCATTTTACTTTTACATTACAAAAGAAATGCCATTTTAATTTTATGGTATAAAATAAACAAATAAATATTTAAAATACAAGTTGCAAATCACCACAAAGAATAAATGATTACAACACTTCTACCCTAGAATTTCAAGGACAACATCATGCATCCCATGTTGTATATACGTGAAATAAATTAAGATTGGTTTTTTACCCATGGAAACATACCTATTATAGTCTAAATGTGGGGAAGAAAACATTGATGTAAAGATGAATACGATATTTAATTAAAAACATTGTAGTGGTAATAATATAATAAAATATTAGCTTAGGGGTTCAATTCTTCATGGTAAAAGTTCCTACTGGTTAGAGCTTCTTTGTTCTATTTTGGTATTTTTTATTTAAATTGCAATTTTAATTTTAAGAAATTGTAACTTTGGAAATTATAAATTCAACAATCAAAAGATTGAGCATAAATTGCAATTTTGACAACTACTAAGTCACAATTTCAAGTTTTAACAAGCATGTGGTTGATAATAAATTCACATTTTTTGTAAGAAATTTAGATAAATACATATTGAAATTTAAAGAATTTTTTTTAATTCAAATTGCAATTTCAACTTAAATTCCAATTTTAACATTCCAACAATTACATGATAATTAAAAATTTGGCAATTCCAACAAATATATGATCGAGGAAAAATTCATAAATTTTAATGCAAAATAACATTTTCAATAGTTGATGATTTTGCAATTTCAACAATAAACATTATGGAAATTCTATTTTTTATCATAAGTTGCAATTTAAGGATTTTTTTTATCAATAATGCTTCACTTATCAATGTAAGGTTGCAAACATTGCAAATAATTATTTTCAATTTGTCCTAACAAAATATATGATTCTAATCATTAATCTTATCATGGTGATATGTCATGTTATGTAAATAAAAGTACATGTGATAGATGGAATTTTTTTAAAGTTAACATTATAATTAAATAGCTCTTTAAACATTCATTTGTATTCAAATATTCATTACTATGAAAATATTGCCAACCACCATAACTATGAAAATATTATTTCATTTGTTTTTAAATTGAATAAATTTTAACTAATGCATAACTATATCACAACATGTTCAATTAAAAATATTCATTCATTTGTTTTGAAATTGAATTTTCTAACAAAACAAGAATTGAAATTATATTTAACTTGAAATTGTTAGTAACTTAAAAAATTGCAATTAGTTAAATATGTAGAATTTAACTTGAAAATAGTGTCCAAGTGTATATTTAATTTGAAAATTATTCTAATAACATTGCAAATTGTTAGTAAGGTTTAGAAATTTGAAAATAGTTAATATGAACATACATTTTAACTTGAAAATAGAATCTAAGTGTGCATTTCATTTGAAAATTGTTGGACAATAAACATTGAAAATTGTTAGCAAATTTGAAATAATTTGAAAATTGTTAAAGCAACTTTGAAACATAATTTGAAAATTGTTAGTAACTTCGAAATAATTTGAAAATAGTTAAAAATATGTACATGTATTAACATGAAAATATAATCTAAATTTACATGTTTCATTTGAAAATTGTTCCAATTTAACATTTGTTAGCCACTTGAAAATTGTTCATTTAACATAAAAATTGTTGAAAACTTTGAAATTTAAATAACAAATGGATGAAATAAATAAGAATATCATTACAAATAAATATTAAACAAGTTAAATTATGAAATTTAGTTAAATTTATTGGAAAATTGTTACTAATTTTGTAAATTATGTAGTATGATATTTAAATTATGATAGCATGTAATTCAATAATTTACCTTGGTTGTCCTCCATTGGAATTTGTTGCACCAAATGTGCATCTTCTTCTTCTCTCAACCTTGTTATTTGTTGTCTCATTCGTTCTCTATTTTTCTCACACTCTTCATTGTCATTTTGTTGTCTAGCATATTTTCTTTGTCTTTTTTTTAGATTCCCCATCAATCTACAATGAAAACAAACAAAACAAATTCAAATTGTTATAACAAACAACAATATGTTACTATGAAATCTTGAAATATGCCTACAAAGAAATCTTACATGTCTAATGAGCTCTAATTCAACAATAAGAAAATGCCAAAGCTCTAATTCAACAAGATCAAAATGACAAAGCTCTAATGGAAAAAAAACTAGCGATGAGTAAAATTATTGTTTTTGATTAATTGTTTGCTGCTTATATACAGGCTGGTTGATATTTTTATGAGTGAAGGGTAGTTGGAAACATTAATTGTTGCCAATTCCTTTCCCGGGTTCGCCCAGGTTCGTTTTTGTATTTTTTTTTACATATATGAACCCTCGATCGAGCTTAATTTAAATACCCTCGATCGAGCAAATACCTCGATCGAGGGCTTGAACATACTTTGATCGAGGTCTTGTTAAACCCTCAATCGAGGTGTTGTTAAACCCTCGATTGAGGTATTTTAAATACCTCGATCGAGCAAATAGCTCGATCTAGGGCTTAAAAAATAGGCCAAGAGCCCTTTTCATTGCAAAATGAAAGTTTTTTCTATCTTCCACATAGCTAAACCATGTCATTAAATGCTCATTAATGAGAAGACTTGATACCATTGGATTCATCAACGAATCCTCTATCCAGATACATAAATTTTATGAATTTTTATCTTCATATGTCTTTTGTTTTTTAATTTCTACTAAAACTTGCCCTAAAAAACAATGCCGACAACTTCGATTGAGCTCAAAGATAAATCCACAACATTCAAAATGCACATCCAAAAAATTTGAAAAAATACACAAGCCCTAGATAAACGCATCCTCTTTAAAAGAGTATTTTTAGTTTTGCAAATTATATAAAAAATCAAAATATTTCGTGCACACACATACATGTGTGCAAAATGCAACTTAAATATTCATTGGTAAGTTTCGAAAAATAATAATAAATAAATTTTTTTGAGAAAAATTAAAAGAAAAATATGTAAGCCCTAGTGCATTCTGTCTAGATCATGTTCACATATTTCATTTTTTTAAATTATTATTTTAACATTAAATTATTGTACACACACACAAACTACTTGGTAATTGCTCTTCAAATTTTTAAGTACACACGTTTCATTAAATGAAAGTTCGACACGATATATGGAATTGGTATATTTCAAAAAAATATCATTGGAAATCCATCATAATTCTCTACATTTCGTTTTTCAACCGCATGTAAAAATTCATGTGGCAAGTATGAGTTTCAAGGGCTTCAATTTAATACATGGGTAAAATTTATGTTGTTCACAGTCATATTTGGCCAAAAAGAGTTACCCATCTTCATGGAATCACCATGAAGTTAATTTTTTTTCTTGCCAGAAGTTTGGGCACTATGCTGGAGAATTTCCAAACAAGAAGAAGAAGAAGCAACAGGCAACAACTACTGCATAGATTGATGAGTACATAACTCAATTTGAGAGAGAGTTTTCTCTCTATACTAGTCATTTAGAGAGAGCATCTGCTACTAGTATTGATATACATGATCAAAGGGAGTATTCTATGCTAGTTAGTTAGCCTTCGAATGTACCCACCACTACATGCACTTCGTACATTGATAGTGGGGCTTTGAGCCATATGAAAGGTGCACGTGATATGTTTATAGAGTTTGTTGATACTGGCTTGGACTTGGAGGTGGTGTTAGGTGATGACACCATTGTTAAAGTAGTTGGGTGAGGGGCTGTCACATTTCAGAGGGTGTCCATGAGCCAATGACATTGAGGGATGTATTGTATGTCCCAGGGGTAAAAAGAACTTAGTATCAACTTCCACTATTGAGGATATAGCATTTGAAGTATATGTCCTAGATGGGAAAGTACACATTTTTCCCAAAGGATTGGGTCCTTTTGCATCATTTTCGATTGGTGTGAGATGTGAAAAACTATACAAGCTCTTATTTGAACCTCATCATGCTTTGACACATAGTAGCAACATTACAGATCTTTGTGAGTTGTGGCATAGGAATGTTAGTTTTTTAGAATTTTCAATCTGATCTAAGATATTAACTGAGAGAATAACATGTACAGCATATCTACAGCATCTACAACATATCAATCATGGACACAATAATGCAAGCACACAAGGGACACAGAGTTTCACCGGGAAAACCAAGAAGGTGAAAAACCCTGCAACTTCCTCAGAGATAGATAGAGCAATGATACAACCAAAGTACAAGAGATAGTATTCTCCCAGTAGATGATCCTCCTCCTCACAAGTGCGCCAGTTTCTAAGAGAGATAGAAGTGAGTAATGAGTGATCAAATAGAGATCGCCCGATCTCTATTTATACTTTTCCTGTCCTTCCCAATAAACTAATGGGGCCGACTTGTCTAGCTTAGCCTAATAACCCATGGTTAACTTAATCCAGGCCAACTCCACACTTGGTGGTCTAATAACCTATTTACCCACATGACTCATACAGGGCTGACCCCATCAAGGTGGTCTAATAACCCATCAAGTATAAGTTACGACACTTACAATATAAATGACGAAACTTCCGTATAGAGGAATAATAATATCTCTATAGGAATACAAACACTTTCGTATAGAGGAATAATAACATCTCTATAGGAATACAATACACATGGGTAAAATACATTCTAAAGTTACATATACATCAACACTCCCTCTTAACTAGGAAGGTATTTCTCAACACAGATCTGCTAGCACAAGTCTTCTTCTCTGGATCATCATCAGCGAATCATCGTCCTCAAATCATTGTCGTTGTCACTATTGCTACTATCTCAATCAATCTACGAATCTACTCATCATAAGAAGTTCTACAGAGCCAGTCCTTTTTCATACTGGATGTAGGCCCACCACCTGCAGGTCTTCATCATCACTGTCCATAATGTGTAATTCTCAGGACTTATTACGTGCATCACAAAACCTTGCAAGAGCATTCCAGGATGTTACGGGCACACAGCTCCGACCTATAGGATCTCCCAGGGACAGATTACATGTGACCACACCACAAAACCTCACAAGAGCATCCCAGGCTGTTACGGGCATGCAGATCTGACCTATAGGATCTCCCAGGGCGTTATTATATGTGGTCACCACACGCGGGGGATTCGCTAGTGAGGCAATATCATATCACGTCCATTCATATTGGGGGGTTGAATACTCTTAAAAACCTCAAAAATATATTGCCCCGTATTAAGGGGTCAAGGGGGTTTTTTAATTTGACATAGTAATATAAATATTGGGGGTTATTTTATTTGGGTGTGCTAAGGAATAACCTCCAAATTGTGGATGGATTCATACCTCCAAATCATGGGCTCAATCATACCCACCTAAAACTTAAGGACCTTCCATTTTTATTTGATATTGCTTATGATCCTAAGTTTTGCATAAATCCGGTAATAGTATATCAATGATAATATCGATGGAAGTCTCTTTGGATTATTAGCCTTGAGCAATCCTAATTTAATAACTTATTTTGGATTGTATTAAATTGATGTTATATTTTTTTCATCTTTAAGTTAAGAGATGTAGCTAATAGGGAGTTCCGGACTTGAACAATTTTATTGTATTTTTTGTAGGCATTCAATTAAAAGATTTAACTCTTTATTTTTTAGGTTGGGGTTTAGGCGAGCATTTAGATTCAATTAAACCTTGCTCCACAACAACCAAGAAAAATGAGATCAGTCTTTCTTGGCTCACTGGAACCAAGAAAAGTTAGATCAATGTTTCTTGACTAATTATTTCTTTCAATTGTTTGTATTCTTCTTTAATATTTTCACATTTCCAGTTAGGCATAATTATTAGATTGAGTTATATTTGGTACATTCATAATTTTAATTTCAATTCTTATATGCAAGGCATCTGTTTTAATATTGTATTGGAATTAACATAAACATAGGTGAAAATCTAAATCCTTATTTGCATAACCTATGTGTTATCATTACCATGAAATGGTATCATATAAGTTTCACCATCTTTGTATATTTATAACTATTGCGTGCTTGAAACCTAAAAATGGGGATGTTCCCTATCCCTTAAAGATAAAAAAAAAACTAGATATAACCCAAGAAAAGGTAACTAAGTGTTGTTAATTCCCTTGATTGCAAGAATAATGTAGAGGAAGTGGAGGAAATTCATTGGATCTTGTGAATGACCCAAATCCAAGCTATGCACATGATCATACAATGTTATTGAAAAGTAAAAGGAATTGTTCTATGTTCATTTGGGTTCAAACATCAATGATGTCTGTTTTGATAGGAAGGTAGGGGCGTCCATCCAGAAAAGGGTTTCAATTTTTCATTTTTATGGAGTTTAATTTGTTAAGCTTATATAAAACATGAGTTCTCTATGGAGATATTCGTATTTACATGCTATAAAATTGGTAGATTGGTAGGTTGTGGTGTGAAACATCTGCAATTCTCATATGTTCTAAGCATTGCACTAACAATTGGACTATCGGTCTTTTACATTTTTTGTTATGTTGATCTCTTGTCTAGGTTGTGTTTTACGCATTTTTCCTTCCCCAGTACTATTTATTTGGGTGTTCCACTATCCAATGCTACAAAATGATCAATCGCCCCTACAATCCTAGTGGGATCACTATTAGCATTATACTATTATTTTATTTAGCATCTTGTTTGATTATTCTAAGATGTGTTAGGGCTCCTGTTTGATACAACATGATATAAAGGGGGTGTTAAAAATGAGTTGATAAAAATGGATACCTACAATATCTGGTGAAACTAGGGGTTTTCTTAATTGGAAAGGCATATTGAGAGGTGGGTTCGACAATAGAATTTTAGGATGTATTTTCTAATATTTAGTGAAATTAAAGGTATTCATTAATATCATGTGAACGATCGTGCTATGTAACAAGTTCACTAAGTGAACCCCCCGTGTCACCACAAAACCTTGCAAGAGCATCCCAGGCTGTTACGGGAACACAACTCCGACCTATGGGATCTCTCAGGGCGCTATTATATGTGGTCCCAGAGCAATGCCTCGATAGAGCATCCCAGGATGTTATGGGTACACAACTCCGACCTATAAGATCTCCCAGACATGCTCATCTGCACAACCTGTTCCATGGCCACAGAGTATCGTCCCGATACTCACCATACATCATCCTGATGTACACATCATCATCCTGATCATCATCACTGCATCATCCTAATGCATGTCATCTGGAGCAACATCCTGAAGCTCATCATCTATGATCATCCTGATCATACAATGCATCCATCTGATGCATACACAGCATCTTCCTGATACATATCATCATACATTATCTACCTGATCATACAATGTATCCACCTGATACATATACAAACACATGATCCACCTGATCATACCTGATACATATCGACATACATGATCTACCTGATCATATCCAACATCTAACATGATGCATACATACATACATATAAATGATCCAACTGATCATATCCAGCATCCAACATGATGCATACAGACATACATACATATAAATGATCCAACTGATCATATCCAACATCCAACATGATGCATACATACATATATAAATGATCCAACTGATCATACAGAGCATAAACTAGAACATCATCTTGATGCTCATCATCCAACGCTTATATCCACAGCCATGGGAAGGGTCCTCCTATCACCATGCTTGGAATGGCTCCAACAAATCTATCCATCACTTCTTCCTCGAAGTGTCATCAATATGAAGAACACCAATCCTCTCTCTGAATTACTCGAACTTCACTCTGGCTATTGGTTTTGTCAGCACACCCGCAACCTGCTCATCCATCACAACATACAGGACCTTCACTGCTCCTCTCTGCACCATATCCTTGATATAGTGATATTTGATCTCAATGTGCTTTGACCTGTCGTGGAACACCAAGTTCTTAGATAGCTTCACACAACTCTGGTTATCACAAAAGATACCAGTAGCATCCAACGGGAGATCAAATAACTCAGACAGTAGCTTCCGGAGCCATACTACCTCACAACTAGCCGAACAAGCTGCAACATACTCTACTTCAGCTATACTCAGTGCTACGCAGGACTGCTTCCTTCTAAACCAAGAGATCACACCTGATCCCATACTAAAGCAACACCCATATGTGCTCTTCCTATCTGCAGCACTGCCTGCCCAGTCCGAATCAGCATAACCTTCCAGGTTAAAATTTTGATTCACATCAAACTTGATCCCATAATCAAATGTACCCTTCAGGTACCTCAAAATATGCTTTACAACAACCAGTTGAACACCTCTGGGATCCGTCAGAAACTGTCTCAATGTCTTCACCGCAAAGCAAATATCTGGTCTCGTGTTCGTCAGGTACATAGAGGACCCAATCATCTGACGATACATCGTGACATCAACCGGATCATATGAAGCATCACACAGAAGCCTCAGGTTCGATGCCATAGGTGTGGCCATGGCCTTGCAATCCAT
The DNA here is from genome assembly GCA_027924585.1 of Larix kaempferi. Taxonomy (NCBI): domain Eukaryota; kingdom Viridiplantae; phylum Streptophyta; class Pinopsida; order Pinales; family Pinaceae; genus Larix; species Larix kaempferi. The sequence continues at coordinate 14,779,137 of BSBM01000893.1, forward strand.
CATCCCGAACCTCTTCAAGATCTCTACTGCATACTTCCCTTGTCGAAGAAAGATTCCATCTACACTCTGCCACACCTCCATACCAAGAATGTAGTGCATCATACCCAATTCCTTCATCTCGAACTCGGCAGCAAGCTTCCTCTTCGTGTCGGCAATCAATCTATCCTCACCTGTTACAAACAGGTCATCCACATACAATAGTAGTATTACTGGATTTCCTTCCCCAACCTTTCTAGTAAAGGTTGGAATCCACTTTACTCTTGGTAAAGCCCAAACTAGATAGGAAGCCATCTATCTTGCCATACCAAGTTCTGCACATATATGACTTCCCGTCATGTGCCTCAAAACAAAGTGGTTGCACCACATACACTTCCTCCTTGACTACACCATTCAAGAAAGTTGCCTTGATATCCATCTAGTGTATCTTCCTTTTCATCACTCCAGCCAGAGCAAGTACTGATCTAATGGAAGTGTATCTGGCTATAGGAGCAAAAGTCTCTTCATAATAAATTCCTCTTTGGGAGAAGCCACGAGCTACAAATCTCGCTTTGTATTTCTTTATGCTGCCAACTGCAGCATGCTTGATCTTGTAGATCCATTTGGAAGTCACAACAGACTTCCCTTCAGGTCTTGGGACTACATCAAAAACATCATTCTTCATGATCGATGAATCATGGAATTCTTTCATTACTTCATCCCAGAACAAACATGCATATAATAATAAATGGAATTCTTTCATTACTTCAATAGATATCTTTCATAGATATCTTTCATATAAAGATTATCGATGGATCATGGAATTCTTTCATTACTTCAATAGATATCTTTGTTGCTAGAACAAAGGTTGTAGTCCTTCTTTTGTAGGTGATGGTATACGTTATTTCCTACAAAACAAGTTAAATTGCATGATTAGAAACATCTCATAGTTTTCAAAACAAATTCTTACACATAAAGAAAATGTCATACAATCATGCAATTATTTTAGCCAATGCTTCAATACAACATTCATCCATATCTTGTAACTTTCTAGATTCCTTCCAATCTCTACCAGAACATTGTTAAGAGTTTGCACTACTCCCAACATGTCAGCAAAGAGGTTTCATTCTATATAAGTAGCAATGGAATGTTGTACAATTACATAGGCCACTTACCCATTACATGCATATTATTAGTACGTTGTTCATTAATGCAATTATTCTATAATGCCAAAATACACAGCCTAATTCTAGGAACATCAGTATATATATCATTGAACAATATTATTTAAACAATCAAATATGCAAGAAATGATAATTCAAATACTTATATTTGTTTGTTTGTTGGGTTGACTCCCTCTCAGTCTTTGCTTGCATTATACAATTCCATTCTGATGTGGATTGTGAGAAGTGGTCGAATCCCTCTAAATGTCTTCATCCTTGTAGAAACTACTGGAGTGTGCTCCCTCTTGATCTTTGCTTCTTGGATTACCTGTCCTTGAACTTATATCCATCCTCGATCACTATGCATGCTTACTAGTATCATCATTTTTGTTACCATTGAGATCTCATACACAATCATACATTCATTAGTATAATCTCAATACTATCAAAACACAATAATCTTAAACATGTATAGTCATGATCATTTCAAACACATATAATAAGCATTAGATTCAATGTTTTAGGGAAGAATTCTCTTACTCATGTGTATTCATATTTGACCAAAGGACTTTTCTGGTTAGTCATATCATAATATACATAAACCCTTGATTACTTACATTTCTAAATTCATGAATAATCATTATCAACAATACAACAGTATAAGATCCTAACACAAGGTAGGATTCTAGCTTGATATAGAAAAAACATACCTGGATTAATATGTTAGTTGGTTATGTCTAACATACCCACATGATTTCTTCTTGTTCTCTTAAATGACTTGTGCTAGTAACCTGCATATCTCATAGGTTAATCATTATAGAACCAAGTTATACATACCTCATAAGTAGATCTTATATGTGATCCATGACAATGGATGAATCTTTGTCTTCATGTCACCATGGTCATATGTTTTTGAACTAGAACATGATTTGTCATTCTTGATGTATCTTTCATGTTAGCGGAGAACATCAACCTCATGCAACACCACAAGGCATTAGTACAATCATAAGTGTCAAAACCCTAATCAATGAATATCTTCATTCATAATTTTATTAAAGTGATACGACAAGTCTAAAGTTAATCAAGATTGTACTAACCTTAGTGAAAACAAACATACCATAAACTTAATCATGAACAAATCTCGAAACATACCTGTCGAGATTTCTTGTAATCTTCTTATGTAAGGTCTTAGCCTCATCTCCCTCTGAAACAAGAACTTCTTCACTTATGCAGGTGACCAAACGATTCTCTTCTAGGATTAACCCAATCCACTTGATTTGCAAAAACTAGATCTGGAGCTAGATTAGGGTTTGTCAGAGAAACCCTAAAAATTCAAACTTTGAATTTCAAACTTATGAAAGGATAGAAGGATGCGCCTTGATGAGCTGAACAAGTTGGTATACTCATAATTTGAAAACTGCAAAGTTTCACCCCTCAAAATTGCCTTTGAAACTTCCGGATCTTCTAGATAGGATCCTGAACTAGGGTTTGATAAAGCCCACCCTTCTTCCCAACCAAAAGGTTCGATCCAAAGCTCTAAACTTATATTTTTCTGAGGAACTTCCAACCGTGGTCATAGACTTCAAAAATTCCAACTTTTGCAGAAGCCCTAATTTTCCACTTTTCCGATCAATGTCCCGAACTAGGGTTTGATCAAGCTCGGCCTTTTTCCCAACCAAAAAATTTGATCTTGGTCTCCAAATTTCCATTTTGATGAGTAGCATTCAACCGCGGTCTCTGATTACAAAAATTCCATCTTTCTCTGAAACCCTAATTACCGGAGCCACGAATGAAGGTCCTCAAAATCTGATTTTGTTTTGACAGAAATATGCACCTGATTGTTTCTGGTGTAACTCTGAAATTATGAATCCACAAGGACTAAACATTCTATCTGTGGTATCCCAAACTGTCATCTTTCCTACCCCATAGGTCTAACCTCAATTGGATTCTCTGAGAGAAAGTTATGCCAAGTGTTGCAACGTGACCGATTTATGGGATAAAACATGAGAGCGAAATTGTATGGAGTGCCACATGTCATTGGTTCACTTTCGGCCTCTGAATTGTTGGCCTGTGAAATTATAGTCCATACCCTACCTATCAATTTTTACAAAATTTCATTTGGAGATTCCTATCCCATGTTATGACCTTTTTTCCTAGGTCACCTGTTTATGACTCAGATATGGAAGAGGCAAAAACCCTAGATTGTACAGATCATAAAACACAAAGTACAATGAGTTAGAAGTTGTGATTTGGACACAAGGTACATGCGGATCTTTTCTTCGACCTGTAAGAGTTTCAGAGCCTGAAACATTGCCAAAATGGATTTATAGTAAAAGTTCTATGATGATAGGTTTTTGCTATATCAAGCCCTAGCATCATAAATGCAACAATTGTCATACATGCCATACCATGCCTTCTTTTAGGCTAGCTCTGATTCCATGTTAGTTTTTCAGAATTTTCAATATGATCTAAGATCGTAACTAAGAGAATAACATGTATAGCATATCTAGAGGATATCAATCATGGACACAATAATGAAAGCACACAAGAGACACAGAGTTTCACCGGGGAAAACCAAGAAGGTGAAAAACCTCGCAACTTCCTCAGAGATAGATAGAGCAATGATACAGCCAAAGTACAAGAGATAGTCTTCTCCTAGCAGATGATCCTCCTCCTCACAAGTGCGCCACTTTCTGAGAGAGATAGAAGTGAGTAATGAGTGATGAAATAGAGATCTCCTTATATCTATTTATACTTGTCCTATCCTGGCCAATAAACTAATGGGGCCGACTTGTATAGCTTAGCCTAATAACCCATGGTTAACTTAATCCTGACCGACCCCACACTTGGTGGTCTAATAACCCATTTAACCACATGACTCATACAGGGCCGACCCCTTCAAGTTGGTCTAATAACCCATCAAGTATAAGTTACGACACTTACAATATAAATGATGACACTTCCGTATAGAGGAATAATAACATCTCTATAGGAATGAAGACACTGTCGTATAGAGGAATAATAACATCTCTATAGGAATACAATACACATGGGTAAAATACATTCTGAAGTTACATATACATCAACAAGGAATATGGATCACTTGCATAATCTTACTTTGAGGATGTTGAGGGATACGACTAAAGATTTACCATAGTTCAACCTAGAGAAGAGTAGAGTATGCAAAGGGTGTGCTTGGGGAAAGTACACCAGGTATTTTTTTCAGAGTAGTGATAGCAAGTCAACAGGTGTGTTAGACTCGATTCATTCTAATTTTTGTGTACCCATGTCATCTACCTCATTGAAATGATTTGATTATTATGTCACTTTTATTGATGACTATTACAGGAAGACCTGGATCTACTTCCTGAAGAACAAGAAATACGAAGAAGCCTTGAAGAGGTTCCAAGAGTTCAAAGCTCTTATGGAGAATCAAATAGGGAGGAGTATTTGGGTGCCTAGGTCAGACAATGGGGGTGAGTATATCTCAAGTGCATTTGATGAGATCGGAAGATAGGAGGACATTAGAAGGAAATTAAATGTTCCATACACTCCACAACATAATGGAGTTGAAAAAAGGAAGAACATGGCTATAGTAGGAGCAACCAAAGTGATGCTCCATGATTAGAGCCTTCCTTTCTTTCTATGGGTTGGGGTCTATAGCACTATTGTTTATATACAAAATAGGATTCTGCACCATGGCTTGGGGTGCAAACATTTTTAGTAGATGTTCATTGGGAAGCAGCTTGAGATAGGCCACTTCCATATATTTGGATGCTTGACATATTCTCATGAGCCTTCAAAGAAGAGGACAAATTTTGAGCCAACAACAGAGAGAGGTATCGTTGTTGGCTATGACGAGACTTAGAATAATTTCTGCATATACCTTACAACACAAAGGAAAGTTTTTATGAGGAGGTGATATTTGAGGAAGAGCGATCCTTTAGGAAGTCTCAGTTAGAAAAGGATGAGAAAAAGGTTCCTACTTCATAGGTGCGTGCATCTCATAGTCCAGCAGTCCAGTGTGTTGGGTCACAAGTGTCAGGAGTAACAGGTTCACAGGTTTCAGGATATTTAGATCCAGGGACTCAATAATCAGATACTTCATGCATAGGTACAATTTCTTGAATTACAGGTTCACCAGTCAAAGGTTCTCATACCCCCGGTGCTACTTCTTCAGGGAGACAAGTGTAAGATGCGGATGTATAGGAGGAGGGTTCTCTAAAGGAATCTACTTCAAAGAAGAGAAATCCAAGTTGGATTAAGTAACTTATGAAGGAAGATTCTAAGTGTGTGTGGAAACCAAAAAGGGAGGTTAGAGAGAGTAAAGCATTGGAGATATTTTCCATCTATATGGCTATGGTGACTAGTCTTCAGGAGTTGGAGCCTTTTACTTTTGAAGAGGCGGATACACATTAGGTTTGGAGAGATTCCATGGTGAAAGAGTACAGTTCCATCATGAAGAATGATGAAGACTAATGTGTTCCAAGACTATAGGGGAAGTTAGTTGTGACTTCCAAGTGGCTCGTCGAAGTCAAGCATGTTGCAGATGGTAGCAGATCAAGAAGTATAAAGCTTGATTTGTGGCATGAGGCTTCTCTTAGGTAGAGGGAGTTGATTATGATGAGACGTTTGCGCTAGTGGCTAGATACTCTTCTATTAAATTAGCAATCTCTACTACTACAGAGATGGGTTGGAGCATTCATCAGATGTATGTGAAGACTACATTTCTAAATGGTGTCTTATAGAAGGAGGTATAAATGGAGCATCCATACGGATTGGAGGTGCATGGGAGAGAGTTCCATATGTGCATATTGAAGAAGGCCCTTTACAAGATGAAACAAGATCCGAGAGCTTGGTATTCTAGGATTGATGCATATTTTTAGGAGTTGGGATTCCAGAAAAGTGAGGCAAACCCTAGCCTTTACTACATTGTCATTGGTGGGGTCCCATTAATTCTGGTATTTTATATAGATGACTTGATCATTACAAGTGTAGATAGAATCATTGCAGAGTGAAAGAAAGATCTTGCTTCAGAATTTGAGATGAAGAATATTGGACTGATGCATTACTACTTGGGTTTAAAAGTTTCACAGGAGCCAAGGCACATCTTTCTTGGACATGGGAGATATGCTTTAGACATTCTGAAGAGATTTCAGATGGAGGAGTGCGAACCTATGACTAGATCCATGATCACCAACTGGAAGAAGCTTCATGCTTCTGAGGGAGAGTTGGTAGATCCAACATTGTATCATCACTTCATTGGCTCTTTGATGTATTTTGAAAACACCAGGCCAGATATTTGTTTTGCAGTGAACACTAAGAAGAAGTTCATGGTGGAGCCTCGGGGAGTTCATTGTGTTGCTGCAAAACATGTGTTGAGATACTTGCATTGTACAATTGATTTTGGTCTGGATTATAGGAGATCAGATGGAGTCAGATTGATTGATTATACAATTTCTAATTGGGAAGGCAGTGTGACAAACCAAAAGAGTGCATTTGGGAGATGTTTCATTCTGGGCTCAACATTAATGTCTTGGTTCGGTCAGAAACATAAGTCTCTTGCATTGAGTTCTGGAGAGGCAGAATGCATTGCATCCAGTTAGGGCATATATGAGACATATGGCTTCACAAGTTGTTGGTTGGATTATTTGGTCTTGAGTTGAGTCCTACAATAAATCACTGTGATAATCGAAGCTGCATCAAGATTTTGGAGAATCCATTGTTTCGCAACATATCAAAACATATTGAGATCATATATCACTTCATTTGTGACTATGTCTAGAGAGGTGCAGTGGACTTGCAATACATTCCTACTGAGGAGCAGGTGGTAGATATTCTATCAAAGTATTTGGGAAGACGCAAGTTTGATCATTTGAGAGACAAGGTTAGAGTTGTAAAAAACACTTTCCTCATGAAGATGGAGTCTTAAATTTTTGTACCAAGAAAAATGTTTTTCATCCTTGTGATGCCTAATGGTGGAAAACATTAAATGTGGTCCCTAGTCACTTTATTAAATTCAGAAGTACTTTATATTTTTAAACTCACTTTATAAATTTTACTCATGGTTCTAATTTTTAATTGACTTTATGAGAAATAAAGTGGGTGAGTACTTAAAAAGCTCATCATGTATTTAAATGATAAAAGTGCACTAAATATCGTTTCATGAGTTAATAATGAGCAATTAATGAGAGCCCTAGATCTATTTGGTTCACGATCTAATCTTGACCATTGGATTAAAAGAAGGAAGTCACCATGAACAATAATGGAGGTTACGTATTGAAGGAATTATTATCACTTTTTCTACCAAGGGATTTGGAGAGAAGAAGAGCAAGAGAAGGGGAGATTTTTTTTTTGAGAGAGAGAAAACCCTAGCACAAAAATTCATAAGGATGAGTAGGGAACAGATTCCAAGGAGTAGGGCACGAGTTTCGAGAAACATGGCACAAATTTTGAGGATGCCATACATGCATCTATTGCAGACCGTATCAGCATACAATTCGAGCAGAAGGGCACTGTTTTCGAGGCAGAAACCATCCATAGAAATCGAGGAAAAGGTACATCAACTAATGATGTTAGTACAACATCCTTACAGGAAGAATCTTGAGGTAGAGAGCATGCTCAAAAATTGAGAAAAATCAGTTCATACAATCGCATGTGTGAGGCCACGTTATTTTCAAGGAGGCCATACATAACTATTTTCAAGGAATTTGTACAACAATTTTGTTGATATTCCGCCACAATTTTTGTGGAAGAAAAAGGAGATATAAGTAGTGTTGTATTTTTTTATAAATTGTCTCTAAAGAAATAAAAATCTCTTTATGAATAGGTTTTCCCTTAGGGGTTTTATCCTAGACCAAGTTTGGTTAAAAATATATGTGTCAAAATTTATATGTGGCTATCCTATATTTTTTGAGTTTTTTAAGTTGAAATAGTTTCCACGTGTTTCAAGAAAAAACCAAATTTCATGCATGTAAAGTGAATTTGTAGCTATGGATTTGGGCATTAAAATTCATATGAAACCAAAACATGAAATTTGGTTGGGGATAAGAAAATTTTCAGGATGTGTTAAATATGATAAGTCTTTCTAACTCTATTTTGTTTTCTATGGTTGAATACCTAGATATTGTTCTTTACATATATTTTGTAATAAGAAACGCTATGTTTAGAGTTCAATGTTTTCTTAATCGCTATTAGTCTGGTTGTTTAAGATATGTTTAGCAATAAATTTTCCCATGATTTCTAACCTGTTTATAATATTCATCTTATATATATTTTGGTTATCAATCCTAGTTTTGTATGTTTTATTTCATATTGTTTGTAATATTTATGTTTTAATATCAGCCTAGTTTTAATATCGAATTCTTTATTATTTTGCATTTAATTCCTAATTTAATTCCATTGTTTATTTATCAATACTTATGTAGAGAAGAAGATTAAAGATGAGTTTATGATTTTAAAGAGAGACACAATAAATTATACATTGCAATTTAAATAAACCATATAGTATTTATATAACATCATAGGGTTAATAACATAGTTGATCCCTTGACCTACTAGTATGGCTATATTAATAAATATAAGTACATATATTAATAATAATAATACTTAATTTACAAACCATATATCACATCAACCATTTAATGATGCATTGCATAAGTCTTAAACCAAGGGTCAAGCCTATGGCCATGCCTATTCACATTATATAACCAAAAATAAAACATTGCACTATTAATTATGAAGGGTCGAGCCCCATGGTTACATCCAAACCAAATTACATATATAAACCACAAAATTTGTTGCGTCGAGAGGGGCTCTACAACCCAGTATGAGGGAGATCTTGTAACATGTGAGTGTTTGTCGAGTTTGTCGAGTAACAAAATAATACAAGTAAACAAAAAAGAATACTACAAAGTAAAAAGTAAATATGAGACTTAAACTAGAGACTTTACTTTTTACTTTTAATACAAAGCAAAAAGTAAATATGAGACTTAAACTAGAGACTTTACTTTTTACTTTTAATACAAAGCAAAAAGTAAATATGAGACTTGAGTAACAAAATAATACAAAAAAAGAATAATATAAAGTAAAAAGTAATAAATATTATGTGGGCCATAAACAAAAAAGAATAATACAAAGTAAAAAGTAAATATCAAACTTAAACTAGAGACTTTAGAGCTTAGGATTAGGTGGCTCAGGTATTGCACTCAAGGAGCTATTCAAGGAGAGGTTTGCACCTCGGGAGATTTGATCCCTTTCGGCGCTTGATAGAGACTATGATTTGGATCTAGGCTGGTATATAATTCATATCAGTTGTATGGAACGAGGGTTGATCCTGTTGGATATGCTTGTAATATTTGGAATCAAACAAAATGGAAGAATCAAGATACTACCTAGGGTTGAGTTGAGGGATTTTTCTTATGCATAATTTTTGTGAATCAAATTTTTAACATGCGTGGATATATATTTACAACAATAAAAATGATTATATAGCTCCAACCTTCATGGATTTGAATCACAAATCATTGCATTACAAACTTAGATATGGAGAATTTAAAACTACTATTCGACCCTGTATCAAAACCAAGGACAAGTCCTAAGCATGCTCTAGAAATATCACACAATTATGTTGTGAATGTTATTTCCCTGGTGTTTAAGCCTATTGATAGAGGATTTCTGAAAAACCATAATATAAACCAATATCAATACAAAATTTGGAGTATACATATATAAAAATCAAGGGTGTAAGGCCAATAACATACAATTAACCTATCTTATTATTACGATTATGAGGGTAAGGAGTTAAAACCAACATAGATCCATCTTAAACCCACATCTATCAAGCAGCAAGAGGGATCCAATTTCTTGAGGTGTAATTTAAAAAAAAAAAATTAAACTCAAGAAATTTTATCTCTCTTGATTGATAAATCTGGATTTAAGTTTAATTTTTTATTTTATAGAAGAACATTTATTTTTAATTACTTTTCATAATATTTTATTTTATGAGCCAACATGTATTTTTTTAAAATACTTTCCATATTTTTTTATTTTATGAGCCAACATGAATTTTTTTAATTATTTTGTTCGGAACAAACGTCACAACATCTCCCCCATACTTGGCTATAGAGCACATCCTCGGTGCAAAAAAACAAGGCTAGGGTTTAACCCAACGAAGACATAATAGAAACACAATTCATAAAATAAGGTTTACCTATATATTACCCAATGTGGGTGAATGCCCATAATACTATTACAAAACTCATGTTGGACGAGAATGGCCATGCGAGGCATAATACTCGACCTACTTGACCGATTCACATCTCTGTCACCATTAAATGCTTTTGTGGGTGGATGAAAGGGAGTATGTAACGTCCCCTCCTATCATACCAGCATGATAGAGAGGATCGTGATACTAAACCGGGCAACTAGCCCCATGAACTTACTAATTAAGCATTCAAATAATATAAAAGTCATATGGGATGTATAATTATAAGAAAGACACAACGGAAATAATATCAATAACACATCCATCATATATTCAAGATATTCATCAAATAAATAATTGCAAAGTTAACACAAGAGAATACTTATCTCAATAAAGTAGTCCCAAGCAACTGGCTATGCAACTGCAACGTTCCACCCAACCATAGGCCAGTTGTGGTCATCAATATCTCCACACACTGCCACCCCCGAGCTGGGCATGATCTCTACAAGGAATCAGGGAACAACAGACTCACACATAGCTCCAAGATACACCAAATCAGCCAAGCCAAGCTACAGTTGGGTTTATCAGGCTGCTAGGAATTGGAAAGGAAGAGTGGCTAAGCTAGTGAGCTCAAGCACAGAGCCAGGGGTAACCTTACAAGATCTATCTAGCTTGGCACCCACAATACCTACACACCCAGCACAAGGAAGTATTCTTTTCACTGATGTACAGTCGCTCAAGCCATACCTTCCCCATCTAGTGCTCTCAGGGTGTGCATAGAAGAGTAGCCAAAGCCCTCTTGATCTTCTTGAGAGTTTATCTCCCCCCACTAGGTTTATCAAGCCAATTCTGTCCACTACCACTCCAAGTTTCTTGCTCATAGATTCAAATCAAAACAGGGATGCACATAACAACAAAAATATAAGTGTTGGGCATGAAGAAACGTTTTTACAGTGAGATGCCCAAAGATGGGGTTTTCATTAGCTTCAGAAAAACGTGGGAAACCCAAAAATGAAACTGGAAGATGGGGAACAACCTTGGGAAGCCAAATCCGTTTTTAGAAAAACGTCCATGGACATTCTGTGGCAAAAACGGCCTCCATAACAGTCCCAAATCGTGGTCCTCCTCTCCCATCCACTGTATAACACAAAAACGAGCTCCCAGCCATGGCAAATGCAGGAAAATTGGTAAAAACGTGATGAGGGAAGACCTAGTAGTTCAGACTGCGTGAGAGAGGAAAAACTATATGTTCATAATGGCTTTGGGCACCATTTCGTGGGTGTTTTCTTGCCCAAGAAGCAAAAATACGAATTCCCTGTTTGATGGCTTTCCCATGCACGAAATTGGCTGCCACACCGCTTCATTCCCAAGGCATTAACTGCCTCAACCAATTCTTGGAAGAATTAAATGATTGGGTGCATAACCCAAAATGGGTAGTTGGTGGTTTATGGGTTTTCTCATTGACACATGGATTAACACCATTGGCTCAAGGGTTTGAATAATTTTCCTTCCTATTCCTTGTAGAATCATGCCCCCATCTCTTTGTTGCATTGCATAGCTAGTTGTGGGTATTTTCATTAAAATTCATATTTACATGATGTCTTATTTACATTGTGCCCATCTAGCACAAGAACCATAGGCATCTATTTCTTTAATTGCCAATACATAAAACGCTAAATCAATGGTGGGGCCTTGGCCTTGAGCTCCTCACCATGATTAAATTACAATATTTACAATATTTACATCATTTACGATTTAATGCAAAAAGGGGGTCAAAATGGGGACATTACAGAGTAAGAGAAAACCCACTCTCCTAAGTTGTATTAAGGTTTCCTTTGCAACCATTGACCAAGGGGGAGGACAAAGAGAAGTTGCTAGGACTATCCCGATGAACCTTTCCCATAACATGTCGAACCCTTCACATTTACCTACATGCAAAGCTTGTGTTATCACTCTCGTGCTAAGTAAGCCATGACCAAATGATTGTGGAGACTCCCCACTAAGTACATGACCTCTCAAGTATGCATATGTATCCATCATGCTCGCTTAGCCTTTGAATAGGTAGGTCAAATGGTAAACAAATACAACTATTGAAAATACGTAGTAACATTAATATTTTGAATGTGCTTACAATGTTTAATAACCTCTGTTTATAATGTTTAATAAATGGTTTAATAGTGTAACATCTATTAAGTGGAATTAATAAATATTATTATGTAAATGTTAATTATATATATATATATATATATATGGATTAAATTTCATAAATGCATTGGCATGAGATCAAATATACTTGGCTAAGTCTAGAGTAGGTGATTAACTCATATCTAGAACAAGTAGTAATTCTATACAACTCAAAAGATGAAGACTATTGTCATGTTCTATTTCATGCCAATGATGCAATAAGTACAATAATAGTTGTTAATAAGATGACTTATAAGCCTTGGTAGAATTTCTATGACGCTACCACTGTAATATATAGGACAACTATATGTACATATTTTCATTATATGATGTTTAAAAAAAATAGTGTGGTTTTTGGAGACATCACAAATGGTATCAGAGCAAAGTTTCAAACACTTTGCAGGCTTTGGGATTTTCATAAAAATGTTGTGGATATTTAAAACTAATAAAGATTTTTCTGCACATCAAATTTTACAAATTTACAATATACATGAAACTACCCTAGCAACCACAACTGGACCTACCGAATGGTTTTGGAAATTAGATTCTCTCTCTTCATAACTTTTCAACTTGAAAATAAATATAGCTAGGGATAGGGTTCAGTTTGAGAGGGCTTGGGAAGCATTAGCCCAACATGAAGAAACCATAGACCAAATCACAAATCTAAGATAGCAGAATTAAAGTGTAGAGCAAACATGGTTGCCGAAAGAGCTTCTAGTCAATAGGGGAGAATTAACTCACCCCTTCGAGAAGAAGGAATTTATGTTGAATTAAACAATAACCAAAGAACAATTACCCCTTCAGAACTATTGAAAATTGTGCAAAGTCTAAGGGTTGAACTGCATAGTTTTATAGACAAAAATATGAAAGGCATGTAGGGACAACAAGAGGCGAATGAGGCCTTATTACAAACCTTAACATAAATTAAGAATAGTCAACAACCAGTTCATACCTTGAGAAATGTAATAAGAGGCCCTTATGAAGATAAAAGAACTAAGAGTTAAGAAGTTAAAAATGTAGGTGAGTTCCAATCAATTTCTAGCTCATCATCATCTGAATCAAAACATTGCTACAACAATATTTCTTTCAACATCTATTCACCCTTTTGTCATAAAAGAAACATAAAACTTCTAGTAGAAGAGGGCTACAAGGAGAAATTAAAAAGATTAAATCCCTAACTTTTGATGGAGATCTAGATTCAGGAGAGAAATCCAAGGAGTGGTTGTTGGGAATGTCTGAATACTTCGAGGTACATGACTATCGACTAGGCAAACTGAAGGCTCGCTTGTCCATCTATAATCTAAATGGGAAGGATGCCTAGTGGTGGAAAGACCTGAACCTCACTAAAAATATGAAACAAAGGAAAATTAATTGGAAAAAATTTAAGAAATTGTTTCAACATAAGTATATGTCTGAACGATTTTTAGATAAGAAGATTAAGAAATTTCACGAGTTAAAGATGGGATCTATGACCATGGACAATTTGATTAATAAGTGTTTAGAGATACTAGTAGCATTGTGTGCCTTATATCATAGATGGAAAAGTGAAAACTTAGCATTTCTTAGGTTTCCTTTCGCCTTATTTCAAAAACAATATTGAATTCAATGCACCCAAAACCTTAGATGAGGTAGTATATAAGGATATGATCTATTATGAGCACGATCAACAGAGGACTAAAAACATAAATAAGAACGAAGAGAAGTGCAAAGAATTCTTCGATAGCAAGAAAAAGAGTTTTAAACCGTTGCCATATCAAAAACATAATAACAACTTTCCAAATAACAATAATTTCAACAAGAGAAAAATTCAATAAAACTTGCCATCCCAAATTGGGAACAAAGAAACACCGTTTGTTGGAAATAAATCAGCACATAGATCGGTGAAATTTTGGGGATGTCAAGGCCCCCACTTTTTGAAATATTGCCCACAAAAGAACAATAAAATTATGAATAATTTGCAAGAGGATACAATAGTTCAAGTTGTTGCAAGGACACCTAGGATTTATGCTTCCTTGGAAGGGAGACAAGCTATCATCAGTCTATGATGGTAAAGATTGAAGGTAAAATATTAACAAAACCAATTTCCATTTTAATTGATTTAGGAGCATGTCGTAGATACGTAACTCCTAAATTTGTTGATATGTGTAAGTTAACTAAAATAAAACACAGCAAACCATGACTTGTGCAACTAGATAAAGGTACAAAAGGAATATTTGCTAGTTGATCAAAGGTTGTGATTTAGACATGAATGGCCTTAAGAAAACAATAAATTTGAATGTTTTACCATTAGGTTCCTATGATGTGCTAATATGCATGGATTGGTTAGAAAAATACCATGTGATACTTAATTGATTAAACAAAGCATTTACTTGTATTGACGAACATGGAAACCAAAAAACTATTTATGGAGTAATCGAGAGAATATTAGTAAGACAAATTTCATTTTTACAAGATAAGAAGTGTGTTAGAAAGGGCTTCCAATTGTATGCAGTTAATATCCAAACTTATAAAGAAGAAAAAAAATAGAAATTTGAATATTTTCCTATTCTAAATGAGTTTAAAGGTTTTTTTCTTCAAGAAAGACTAGGGCTTCCACACAAGCGAGACTTATACTTTTCCATTTAACTTATGCCAAAGGCACTATCGATTTCAAAAATATCCGTACCACAAAACAAAGCTAGAGGATTTAAAATTGTAGCTCCAAGAGCTTATTGAGAAATAATATATCAGATCGAGTGTGTCTGCATGGGGAGCACCGGTCCTTTTCGTAAAGAAGAAGGATGGTACAATGTGGATGTGCATTGATGATAGACAATTGAAGAATTTAACAATAAAGAAAAGATATCCACTTCCATGAATAGGTGACTTGTTTGATCAAGTCGAGGGAGCAAATATTTTCTCCAAAATTGATTTATGATCTTGATATACCCAAGTGAAAATTCGAGAAGAGGATATAAGTAAAACCACCTTTAGAACTAGATATGGACACTGTGAGTTTGTACTGATTCCATGTGGCTTGAAAAATGCATATGCTACCTTTATGTGCATGATTAATAGTATTTTCAGCAAATACTCAAGACAAATTTGTGCTAGTTTTCATTGATGACATACTGATTTACCCTAAAAATGAGAAAGAGCATGAGGAACATGGTAATGGTTTTTATGCAAGTGTTATGGGAACACCAATTATACGATAAGTTTAGCAAGTGTGACATAATCTTAGAAGAGGGTATTGTTGTAGATCTAGAGAAGATAAAGGAAGTCATGGAGTGTCCTACTCCTACCAATGTGTCAGACATTATATCACTTATGGGGTTGGAAGGGTATTATCAAAAGTTCATTGAGAACTTTTCCCATATCACATATCCCATGACATCCTTATAGAAAAATGAGTCAAACTTTGTTTGGTTGGTGTTGTAATCTTTGGGATTACATGTAGTTACTGCTATCACATCGATCATATGCATAAATATACATTGCATGGATAATCATACATACATGAGAGAGAAAGATAACAGATTAATGGGAACCCAAGGAACAAGTATCCGATATTATCAAACATACTAGATATGTACACAAGGCATCTAATTTACTTTGCTCACTGGCCTATTATATATTTGATGCATACAGTTATTTTGTTACATAACTGACACAACTAAATGAATCGACTACATGCAAGTTGATTGAGAGGACCTAGTGGGTTGGCCAACTAGGCTCCTCCAACACCTTCCCCAACCTAAAACATTTCTTCGTCCTGAAGAGACTCGAGTAGATGGAAATTTTGGGAACAAAATTTACAAAATTGATGCTTATTGAGAAATGGAAAGAGATTGTCTAAATCATCTAGTACTGAACAACATCTACATATTGTGGCTAGTACTCAACGACATCGGTCAACTATTTAGTCCTATACGCCACCAAGGAAACTTCAACATGTTGTTTCAG
Organism: Larix kaempferi; assembly: GCA_027924585.1. Classification (NCBI taxonomy): domain Eukaryota; kingdom Viridiplantae; phylum Streptophyta; class Pinopsida; order Pinales; family Pinaceae; genus Larix; species Larix kaempferi. The sequence continues at coordinate 14,795,610 of BSBM01000893.1, forward strand.
TGAAGAAAACCACCAAAGGAAACAGGGGCTTGGTCTAGTTGAAGCTCCACACTCGCTCAAGCTTGTAAATGAACTAATGGTGACAGATGGGGGCTCGACGGAGTGGAAGGTGGAAAGAATATCAAAAAAAAATCTTGACTAGAGAACACCAAGGTTTCTTGAAATGTTCATATATCATGAGATTTGATAATCCTACTATTCATCGGTTATTGAAAGGTTCATATATCGTGGAAAGTAATAGGGAGCAATAAATAATGTGGAAAAATAAATTCATAGAGATCAAGATGAGGTGGGGATAGTTCTAATAGAACAGTAAAGGGAAAAGCATGGGACTTGGTGAAGGAATTTGCATGACTTCTATAAGGATTCTTTCTAGTGGTATATGGTGTTTATATTGCTATTTATAGCCGTAGGAAAGGATAAGGAGTAGGATTTTGATATGACATGGATTAGATCGAGAGAGGTGTAACGGAAAAACAAATAAAAAGATACAATTTAAAATATCTTGGCGAGAAGATCAAGGTTACAACCTCACTGGTAACGCATTGTAAGTATTGTTGTAGATTTCCTAAGTTGTAATTTAAATTTGTAAACTTAGGAGACTAAAGGGATCAATGAAACTAAACGATAGGGGAAGAATACACTAGGTGGAAGGGTGAATGGATGGGAACACATGAGTTTGATGACATGTGTCATATTGGTGTTGCCAGCAGTTAATGAGAAGTGAACTGTGATGTTCACTAGTCATGAAATTAAGCTTATAAGTGTCAATAATGGTCAGTCCTAAATAGGAGCATAAAAGAAATTACTACCCACCCTGAGGATTTAAGAAGCACCTACGACCAATATTTTAGCATGGGGCTAATTAATATTAAGGACTATTAAGTAAAATTAAGTAATCATCTTAATATAAGTCAATATGAGAGTGGAGGAGGGAAATATTATTAAAAGATTTTTTTTTAATTTTTACAGTAACGGTTGGAATAATTTATATTAAAAAAAACGAGAGTAGGTTACAAAATGCTAGGAGATTGTACCCACAAGAGAAGAGGGGGAATTCACCTCTATCCCAGTCTTAGGAGTTCATCTTTCACCAAAATTTGACAAGAGAGGGAATTGGACACCTCTGATTTTTTTAGGACTTCATATTTACATCTATAAACCGACTTCCATACCCAACAGAGCTTAAAGCATAAGAGGGGAAAAGACACCTCATAAAATTACGAATTTCAAACATAACATAACTGGACTTCGCAGAACATAAGAGGGGAAACAGAACCTCTGAAAGTTCCTAAACTTAGACAAAAAGACAGGACTTGTAAAAAGAGAAAACTAGACATATAACTAGGCGACTTAACAGGTTGTTGGACCTTCGTCAAGTTCTAGGAGAAAGATTCTTCTTCTTCTTTTTTCCAACCACTGCTTCCTCATTGTCTTCTAGGCCCAATATGACGGATGGACTGTTTCTCCTGCTAGTGCACATGCAATCAACCTTAACTTCCATGATTTTTAACCCACTGTGCAGAGAATCCATTTTGCTGACCAACCCTTTGAAAAATTCATGTATTTTGATGGTATTGCTTCTGATGTCTGAATTAGAAATCTGGATGAAGGTGGCTAACTGAGATATGGCCTTCTTTATATCTTTGCTTTCACCCTTTAGCCACCCGACCTGAGCATCAATATCGTGCAGGTACGAGAGCACTCCAGGTGGGGGGCTTTCCGGGCCGCGAGGAGAATCAAAATTCCCAAAACTCCCAGTACTCCCATTCACATTCCAGAGTTTATTTTCCCCAGGATTTTCATTGACCAGATTCAGAGCTAGATTGTTCTGGAGACCAGGTTCACCCTCCATGTTTTTCCAGTTCTTTTCACTCTCCTATTCGTAGCCAATATAACCAGCATTGAAACGCATCCTTTGTATCTGGGTCGTATCCATTTGCGAATTTCCTCCACCAATTTCGTTGTTTGGGCGACGAACACGTTTTCCCTAAATGCCCATAGCCCCCTGCAAATATTTCTCTCCATTACCATGGACCGAATCGATCTTCAGTGGAAAACGTTGTGTCCCAATTCCTCCCGCAGAGACTTGCAAATTTGCCCGACAATTTTTGCACTGCAACATCGGGAGGCGTAAACCTGCATTGTTCCCAACATTCCTTCTATCCATTGTGAAGCGAATAGCCACGGAGAAGATAGAGCACAGAGACAGACGGAAGGGGAGCAACAGAAGAATAAACTCGACCTCCAACATGCCCCTATTAAATAGCCACCTTACCTGTATGTCATTTAAGCCTCCTGCATGCAAAACAGGTGTGGCCTGACAGGCCATGTCGCCGTTAGTTTCCTGGGAGTTCTCAATCAGATCCAAGGAGGATTTGAGTTTAATGTTTTCCTGAACACGTGAATACATGCAGTAAGGCAAGTCTCCAGAGCCACCAAGGCAGTTGACGGTGCCAATGAAGCCACTAAGGCACCCATACCAAGGTTTCATGTATACAATTTTTAGTTAGGACACCACAATTTTTCCTAGCCCCAAGGTTAGCCATTGTATCTGCAATAGCATTTTTTTTTCTTAGGACATGAAAAAAGGAAAGAGATTCATACTTGTAGGAGCTGATTGAGTGTGCAAGAAGGGACTGGTACTTTGAGATTGGATTTTTTTGTTTGCTTGCGATCGCCTTGGCAATTTTAATGACAATGAGAGAATCGCCAATGACAGTAAGCCTTCGGATATTTTTCTCCTGAGTGATATCAAGACCTTTGATCAAGGCGAGCCACTCTACCTGATTGTTAGTTTGATTTCCTATCCCCCAAGCGTAATCTTCCACTTTGCTTCTTTTGGAGTCCATTAGAACTCCCCCTGCACCTGCCAACCCTGCATATTATTAAAAGATTTTAATTAAGCTAAACAATTTTATTTTAAGGGATTATGTTATAGTCATGGTAATTAAAAGATGAGAGAATTATATTTTCTTTTAATATATATATCCTCTTTATTTACGTGCTTTAGTGCAATATATGGATAATGAAACAAAAGGATGTTGTGAATATATATATATATATATATTCCAAATGGAAAATATCATTCAAGAAATAATGAACATGAACAATGCAAGGACTAATAGCAAGAGCTTAACAACTTTACATCACATGATTACTTTTTTATTACTTAAACATGTTCTCTACATCTTTCATTTTTACAAAAAAAGAGCATGATTCCGACATGTTATGAGTTTTTGCTTCTTTGATTTCAAAATTGCTTCACTCTTCCTTGCATCTTAAGTGTTGCTTCTTTCTCTTAATCTTTCAATCTCTATTTTTCTAGGCTCCAACATCAAGGCAATTTTTGATAACTGATCTAGTATTCAATTCTATGTATACATCAGCAAAGGATATGACAGAGAAAGATTCCATTTGCCTTCAAATAAAATTTAAAAGATGCGAGAGATTAAGGGCTTTTATTTGTATTTTTTTAATGCCCAATCAATGACCATTTTTGTAATCTCTCTCTCTCTCTCTCTCTCTCTATCTATCTATCTATCTATCTATCTATCTATCTATCTATCTATCTATATATATATATATATAATGTGCATTCAAAAAAAAGAGAGGAGGAAAATATTAAATGTAGGGTTTTTGTCAAAGAGAATTTCACTCGAGCTAAGGAAAAATGCATGGCATGAAGTTCTTTGGTTCACATGAAGTTCTTAGTGTTCAGACATTAGACGAGAGGGTGAAAGCCCTTTCCTATCGATGTATCCTACAACATATAAGTTACTTCCTCTATTATGTTAAAGCATCTCGGTGGTGAGAGCCAAAGCTCACTTTGTTTATACATATTCTTATTGTTTTCCAAACTTGAGGGTTTGCCTCATAGTGAGATCCTTTCACAAGGAGACCCTTATGCTTGGCCTCTTTGGGAGAGCTATCAGCCTTTTTTTTTGTTGATTTCATAAATGGATGGGAAATGTAGAAGAAAAGGGAAGCATGGCTTCTGGTGAAGCCTTCTCTTATATTTTAATGCTTCATTCTTCTATCAAACTAGTTGATAGATATTTTGTTACCTACGTATCGTCTTGCTATACGTAGAGAGGTGGAAGAGGCGAAGGCATGTAAATTATTCTTTTGTTTGCTTTACCCGTCATTTGGGTACTTTATCCTTGAATGCTACTTGCTTTGGGTTAAGAGACACAACCCTTCTATGTTGTAAGTGTTATATACTAGCATTTGCCCCTAGAGGGGCGAAAGGAACGCTGAATGGAAAAATCCAACTCTTTCATAGAACTATTGGGTATAAAACAATATAATATTGACTTTAAACATTTATCAAATGTCACCATCTATAGTCGATACAGTTTTATGAAGGTATAAACATGTTGAGATAAGGGTGGCAAACGTGAAGTCCCTCCTGAATAGATACAAAATTAGCTTGATGGTGGTCCAATCTAACACTTCTTTGTTGTGCTATCCATGCCCAGAATTAGAAGAGAGTTGTTTACGCATCTTTTTTTTTCACATGGACTGGATTAAATATTTGTTGATTTATGGTCAAAATAGAGCTGAGAATTGATCCTAAACACCCATAATTAGCGCAGAATTGGATGGACAGCTGTAGGATGTGCCTAGAAATGTGTTTAGGACATTGAAATATGTCCAGGTTGGGTTTTTTTTATTCTCGTATGGGGCAGTTCATTCTCTGGTTTGAAAAAAATGTACTGAGAACTCTACTCTTCCAAGATGCACTTTTTGAACATGATCAGAAAACCTACTTTTTATGGTTCCAATATTTGAGAACCTTGCTTGTTGATGCCTGGCTACGCTAGGATTGAAAGAGGACAAACTCTCTTGTTACAACGGTGCCTTGAATGACCATTTTGAGTGGGGGAGGGCTTGTAGCATTTGTGGAGTGTGCGAGGATAAGGTCAAAGGCCATGCGTTGTGTGGGAGACAAGGAGGCAAGAGAACATGAAGATGAAAAGGTGTCTTGTTGTACTTGGGCAGACAATCGAGTGAGGTCAATGAATGATATGGCCGTTGCATGCATCTGTGAAGGAATATGGTTTTCAGTCCAATTTTGTTCTTTGGCAAAGTCACAATGGCCAAGCATGTCAAGGTCATCAACATAGAGGTTGTTTCCAGGGTGGAGTTGAGAAAGGAGTTCCCATTTATCCATGACAGGGGCTAAGGGAAAGTGGTTGGAAGTAGAAGTAGAGTCATTGGAGGGAGGTGTATTGGGGGCTTCTAGAAAATGATCAACATGCCATGCAGTGTATGTGTCTTTAATGCGAAGCCAATTAGAAGTTATGGACAATGTTGTGGATCCAATGTCATCATAGAGGGTGAGAAAATATTTGTATAGGAGGAGATCACTCCAAAAAAAGGAAACAAAGAAATATGCAGTAAAGGGTGGAATGGTAGTGAAGCAAGGAAAGACACGAACAATTTTGGGAGGGTAGTTTGGTTTCCATTGGGAGTGCTTTCTACGAGGTGAGTATGACCAAGAGCATGCAGCTTGAAGAATAAGGAAGAGGTAGGTTGTAGATCAAAGGAGAAGTTGTAACGACATTGAAGAGATGATCCTTTTTTGTGAAGGAAAGAGGATTCTGAACATTTTGTGTGCCTTTGGACACAATTAACAAGGTCTTCATAGTCATCCAAGTGATCAGTTGCAAGTATGGAATGTGATCCAATGGTGCATGGATCATTTAAAGTAGAGGCTTGGAAGGATGGGGTTTGAAAATGGTTGACTCAAGGATTCCATGCTATAACAAACTTTGCAAAGTACTGTTTTGCATCTTCGACCTTGGTAGCATCTCCCGAGTCTAACATGTCCATATTGGGTGGATTGTCTAGCCATAAGAAGCCATGTATATGCACAGATCCCCTGTGTTGCCATTCATACCTACATGGAACATATAAATATCAGGAACGAACATTTGAGGTTTTGAATACATTGAACTTTGATGGGAATATGATTTGTTACCAACCTGCACCAGTAGTCTTTTGTAGAAAGGCCTTTGTTTTATAATACATAACATGTGAATAAAAGGTTACCACAATATTTGTTGGGTTTCTTAGTTGAACTTGCATCTAGGGATGTTGACCAAATATTAATTTATAAGGTTATAGTTGTTTGTTCCAGACGACAGCAACAATTAGGGTACCTATAACAAATAGTAAGAACACATACAAACATGAGTTTGATTTTAGACAATAACCTTGTTTTTTAATATAATGGCACAACTACATTAGGAAGCAACATAATAAAAAAAAGAATTAACATTCATGCAAGTAAAGTATTTTAGCTGACTAACATGTTAACATGGGATATATTTACCAAAGTTTGGATAAAATGTTCTTAGATAAGAGGATGTGCATGAGATTGCATGTTGGTGGTTCAAAGAGATATGGAAATATAAATGCCCTCTCAGAGATAAAATTTCTATGTGGCTTGCCATTAACCAAAAAGTCCCTACATAGGATTTTATACAATGAAATCAATATGAACTTTCTAAAAATATATATTAAAATTAAAATTAAATTTTGGATGTTTAATAATCCATAACGAACATTCATATTTGAATTCTTTTTAGTAATTTATAAACTGTGTTAAAAATATTATAAAATTATGTAAACCGAATTATCCAAATGCCCGTTATTTATTTTCTTCATTTTTACGTGGAAAGTGGACTACAGAAATCTCCATACTTTGTCATAATGGTTAACGGACATAAATCTCCATACTATATAATCGAGGAGGAATGGTACAATGATACATTTTTAACCATATAAATAAAAGTTTTTGGTCAACTGAGTATTAATACAGTCCACATATGACTTTGCAATGGCGGTTTCTTAAGCTATTGCTTTAAATTTCTAAAATGTATCTACGCTTTAATGATGTTCAATGGATGGTGGTGATAAAATTTATATTAAAGGTGTAACAAAATTAACCCAACAAAAGTTTCCACAACACAACTGTTTGTTTGCAGATTAACACAACCTTTCCACAACACTACTGTTTGCATATTGTTGCATGAACGTTGTGAGTCCACATAAGTCAAACCCGTGACCACTGTTGGGTTGATCCAAAAGGTTTTCTAGTTGAATCATTTGATGGGTTGCAGTCAATCGACCGACCGAAACTAATGGTGGATTAGAATACCTGGGGCTGAAAATGCCATTAATCTTAGAAGGCCTAGGGATTAGAAGTCCCAAGATTAGTCATAAATATTTTATTTATGCCAAATGCCATGGTTTAATAGATATGTGTGGGTCGATTTCACAAATCACTTTCACATTGATCGATGTGAAACTTGTAATCTATTAAAGGAATTATGACACTCTTTGAACGATGTAAAATGCTAGATGTTCCCTTTACATGATTCTGGGTATAACATAGTAAAGTGTAACTTGAAAGCTTTGCTGCAAGACTCCTCTGGAACTTACTGGTAACAATGAGATATGCCTTAATCTTACTCACATACTACCTGCTCTGTTCTCTTCATCGTGTTCACGTGTTCCTCTACCAGTGTTGCTTTCATTGTTGTAATATAGCAGTGCATTCCCCAAACTGCAATGTTGTATCTATGTAGCATGGAGTAAATTCATATTTTTTTTCTTTTGGAGGCCATGCATTTGTCTTGTTGGACAATAAAATCGGGTAAAAGATGTTTGATGGAGACTATGTGCAAGAAAATTTGCCAACCAACGTTAGCATTCCATATGGATATCCTAAGATAAGTATTCTTGGTTGCAGATACAATTATATCTAAATATTGTTTCTTTAATGTTAGCACAATGCAAACAATTGCGTGAGTAATTGCATGCTCAGCTTGATCAGATGAATAAGGAAGTCCTTCTGCTTACCAATCTTATGGAGTAGCAAGCTAAGTACGTATGGATTCAGGCAGCAGATGATAAGATGGATGCCCTACATGAGGCTTCCCAGACTGCAAAGAATTCTTTGGTATTCTCACCAAGTCTCCCTTCTCCAAATCATATGAGCAAATTTTAGTTTATTTTCATAGCATTTTTGTTAGTAATCCCACTGTTGGCAAGGTAGTTTGTTTTGAGAGGATACAATTACATTCTTGCGAATGCATTGTTTACAATTGGACCATTAATCATGTGCATAAATTTTGTGTTAGAACTTTGAATACATGAAACCCGATAAAGCTTTGCTTTCAATTTTGAAAGTGAAAGGCATGTTTAATGAGTGGTTAACCATTCATTTTAATTGTGCTAGTTTCAGAGAGCATGAATTGTAAGGTCACGATAAGCCACATATGCTCAGCTGCATTGGTTGGACACTTTTGCCCATTAAATTGGCAGGATCTTTCTCAACTGCAACCTATCGAGCCAGATATCGAGAGAGCCCAAGGGTGCATTGTAGCTGCTTCCATACCAGTGTATGTTACTCAACTTGGCAGTAAAATATGTAAATACCATCAATTCTGTTATATTGCAAGTATGCCTTAAGCATTTTGTCAGTTAGTTTCATGTTAAATGCCAAAATTAAAAGCACCCAAAACACAATGCGCATTTAGAAATGTGTTCCCAAAAGGCTGAGCAATAGAAAGAGAGACAAAAAGGAGCCTCTTCAGGAGTGCAGGTGGAGTGCAAGTCAAGTAGCATGGGGATGCACCATCACCTAAACCCTTCGACCCTTCGAGTGTGGCAAATGTATTATGGAAGAAACCCAGATTGGGAAAACACTTCCTACTCTTCATAATGGTCAGAAACTTCAATGCCTCGCTCATTTCGTCAACACTTCCTACTATTCCGAAGAATCAAAGAAAGCTTGAAATACAATCATTACAATATCGCTCAACAAGAGCATCATGTCACTTACAAGAATTGAATGGGTGAGGAGGGCAACAATCTTTCCTCCCAACCACTCAAGCTACAACCAATGGACAAAAAAGCATTATAAGCAGATGTGTTGTATGTAGGGGTAAAATGTAAATCCTAAATAAGAGAAGTAGGTGCTTTTTTTACCTCTGATCTTTGCTCTTAAATCTATTTGTGTGTGCAAGTAGTGGTAGCATGCATGGTTTGTATTGGGTTAATCCAAAGCTTGGCTTTGGGGTTATTCACAGGGTAGTTAACATTCCTCTTAGTGTTGCATTTGCTTCATAATACATGAGATGTATGGAAGGTCCTAGTTCTGGAACCTCATTCCTGTGATAAACTGGTAAGGCTATGACGCCGACAGAGATTATCAGAAAGGCTACAACGCTAGCTTTGATTATTATAAAGGCTATAAGTCTGTGGCTCTGATTATCAACAAAACCAATTAGGTGATAATTATGAGAGAGTCTGACAGGAGGAGAAACATGACAAGCTTATGGAGCACGTCGGGAGCTCGGAGCTATGGCTATCGGAGGCTATGAATTGGTATGCTATGCTCTGCAATATACACAATGAATATATGTTTAAATTTTAATTTGATGTGTTTGAATAAGTGATGACGATATGTTTAGTATGAGAAGCATGAGATAATGGCGGATCTGGAGCATGGTCAGAGGCATGGAATAGAGGAGGAGGTCGCTGCGGCAGGAGTTGTGTCCCTTGGTAGGTATGCGCTCCACGAGCAAAACCATAAGAAACTCCATGGGAACGAAGCCATTGGTGGGAGCAGGCATCACCGTCGTCTCTTATAAACGCCATTAAACGCCATTGGTGGGTATGCGCTCCACGAGCAAAACCAGAAGAAACGCCACAGAAAGGAAGCCACTGGTGGGCGTAGACATCGCTGTCGTCTCTTCTAAACTTGGCTATGCCTTTTTTTATGCTTTAAAAGAGAAGCGCTTCTCCATTCTTCACGTGGTAGGATTCCATTTGCTCTATGAGCGAGGAAACCTACATGCTCTCCGCCGTGAAAAGCCTACGGCGTAATTATATTACTCTTTAAGACCAATTCGAATGCATATATACTTACATGTAAGGTGTAGCCTGCCCTTCATACTTTTTGTTGTGTTTTGATATGAATTATTTATTAAAAATCAAGTATGAAGAGAGTCTATGAGGGAGCAGCCCTATTAGTTGTGTTTTGATATGAATTATTTATTATAAATTAAGTATGAAGAGAGTCTATGAGGTAGCAGCCCTAGAGCCGCTTGTTTATTGAATTAATGAACTTTCCTTAAGTATGTAGGTTTAATAGAACCAAATGGGGTGCAACCCTTTGGTCCCTTGCCTAATTATACACAATAATTGGCAATAATTGGGTTGAGGTGGGAAAAGGCCCAACATCTCCCCATACTAAGACAAGTAAGAAATGTGGATTTGAGGTATGTATGAGAAATATACTAAGTCGATATAAAAGTGTGGGTGAGCTTTCACTCATGTGAAATATTATATGTATTATATATTGGATTCTTTCCCAGCTTAGGAGTGGCACCTAAATGAGAAAACATAAGCCAAACAAAGAGCCAAAAGGTTCAGAAGAAAGTTGAAGACAATCCTTGCACATATCTCATAAATCAAATAAGTATTCTTACGTTTGGAAAGGTTTCATTGTAAAGGTTGAGATAGTAATAAATGTTTAAATGTATATGAATCGAGTAATATCATTTAAATAATGATATTGATCTTAAGGGTGAATGTTTAAAGCATTTCCTTTCAATAATGGTCTCTTAATTGAGTATTTTGATTGTAATCTCTGTCACGTGATTTTTGTTGCTTTCATGTTTTAAGGAGTTCAATATAATTATAAATATAGTGAACACCCCTTATACACGTGTTAATGGAAAGCAGGAATATGTTGTGTTATGCTATCACCGAAAGAACATTTAGTTAATGGAATGTCATTGAACAATGCCATCAAGTACTGTGGATAGGGTTTGTTTTTGATGAATGCAAAGTATATGTATTTAAATGGTATAATACAAGTAAAAGAGGTTATGGATATCTTGTTATAACAAGTATATTTGCATTCAAGTTTTTACAGGTAGAGTATGTTGGAGACACTCTTGAAGATGGACCCGGCTCCGAGGTCCGAAACGTACTTAGAGTATACTTTACCACTCGCAACTCCTCCACACATGTCTCCAACAAGTATATTGTTAAGATAAAATGAGTGAGAATCTTACTAAGAAGTTAACATAGACTCATACTATTTGGGTTAACAAATTGCTTAAAAGAAGTATTATCTTGTATGGGAACATTGTCATGGTGTTGGAATATTGTTGATTGATACAAGCTTCCAATAAGTCATTGGGTGAGTATAAATAATGGATTTGGATCATTAAATAAGATTGAAGTTATATTGTATGGTTATTTGAAGTCGGCCATGTTATCATTATAATAGTATTTTAACTAAGCAAGTTATTTAAATCTAATTACATTTAAGATGAAGATTTATATAAAGTAAGAAATGGTATATTTAGGGCAAAGACTATTGTGTTCAAGGAGTAGACCTACTGCTCATTTCCTTAAATGGAAAGTGTGACTACTTTGATAAATATTATGTAGAAATTTAAGTTAATGAGGATTAGGTTATGACCAAAGAACCAATATTGGAAGGGAATTAACCAAGAAACTTCAATGTGATAATACAACCTTATAGAGTAATGATATAAGTGAGTGAATGTTGATGTAGTGTATTAAGTTAGTTATAAAGGAATAACTATACAATCTAATGCTAAGGAACTTGTACACTTGAACACACTTATAAAGAATCAGTTGTCTTGTTATGAGTGCTTCCCAATTAAAGGTATGATGGTTCTTAAAAGGGTAAACCATTGATTTTGAATAGTAATCAATCCATGTATATTCAAATGGTTACAAAGCAGGAGACAAAATGTGTGCGATTGGTCTACATTAATAAGGTGGAAGTTAAGACCTTAGTTGGTAAACTAAGTAGATTAATAGAAACAATGTTCATGTTTCTTATCTACAAGAGTGTAAATGAGATAAATGAACTTTGATCTGATGTCAAATAAATCTTGCGACAAACACAATTGCTTGTTAAAAAAAAGATTATACCCCATAACCATAAACGACTAATGAGGATATCGGGTATGTTACAAGAGGTATGATAAATATCTAGGTACGGTGTTAGGGTTGTCGTGATTCTTTCTCTCACATGTCGTAGATATTCCTCGAAAATAATATGTGTGTCGGCATGTAGAGAGTGATTGATCAATGTTGTGGATGTCATTGTTGGGTGGTAGTATAGTGGTCATGTAGAAATGGTGGTTGTTTTTAATAATGACATTGCAACTGATGTAGGTGACGGTATCCTTTTAGGAGTGTTATAATATGATGACTTTATATTTGGCGGTGGCCATGTGCTTGCGTTGTTGGGTGGTTCAGACTAATCTAGTTGTAAGGTTCCCTCCTATCCCATCACTTGCTATGAAATACTAGAAGTTTTTCCTCTTCTTTTGTTCTCGGGCCTTGTTCCTTTCATCTTGGCTTGTACGATATTTCATTCTTCTATGATTGTCTTGTGATCTTCTGTGGCTTTATCTTTGTTTGTAACGTTTGGTTGCTTCATAGGTTTGTTTACTTATTCGTTTCTGTGGGATAACTTCTCTAGAAATTTTTATTCATGCCTCAAATGGTGCCTCTTGTTCATTGCATTTCTTGGTACTTTCGTGAGACCTGTTCCCTATATCTCTTGTCATCTATCTTTGGTCATCTAGGTGATGCTTTAGTTGATCGTTTCCATGAATATTTCCTAGTATTTTTGGTCTTAAATTCATAGCTATAGGAAAGTGGTCTAATTTCAAGGTGATTTCCTTTTGTGTTCTCTTCCTCAGCTTTGTATGCTCAGTTTTCTCCCATATTTCCTGTCTTGCATGCATTCCGCTAAAGGAATCCTTGTCTTAGTGCTTTTTATATTATATTTTTCTAAGTTAGTTACTATAACTATTTTTTAATTATAACATGAATTAATTACTTTATCCTAAATCTAACAAACCAGGGACATGACGTTTGACTAGTGATGTTATGGTCACTAGTCGATGTCGTGCCTCCTTTATAGTTGGTAACATTTTAGTTGTGTGCCATTCACAACTTTTTTGAAGTCACAGCCTTGAAGTGTTTTTAACCTTACAGATCCATTGTTGTTAATTTCTTCAACTATGTATGGTCCTAACCATCAAGTCTCAATATTATCTAATTTTCCTTTTATCTGACTATTGTATAATAGTACCAAGTCACCAATAGAGATGTCTTTGCTTTTGATTTTTTGTTTGTGCCAGACTTTTTGTTGTGCCTTTTGAAATTCTTAGTGATGTATACAAATCATTCTATCCTCTTACAACTTTTTTAATCCAAATATTCTATCCTTCGTCACTTAAGTAGTGTCAAGATGTAATACTTGAGAAACAGATGGTGCTTGGTGTTTGAAGTGCAACTGAATGACTGCTTCCTATCCAAATGCGAGCTGAAAAGGTGTTTGACCTGTCAATCATTTGTATGTTGTTCTAGATGTTCATAGTATGGTAGGTATTTTTTCTTCCCAATCGTCCATGTCGATGTTGCAAATCTTTGTTAAGCCTTTAGTTAATTTTTTGTTAAACAACTCAACGGATCCATTTGATTGAGGATGGAAAGATGAAATTTTATGTTGATCTATCATGAACTCTGTTGTTAGCACATTTATGGTTTTATTAATAAAATGTGTGCCTTGATCACTGATGAGTGTCAACAGACATCCAAATCTTGTAATTTTATAATTTCATATATGAATCAAGCTGCGACTTTGCTAGTGCAGGCATCGACTGGTTCTGTTTCGACCCATTTTGTTACATACTCTATAGTAGCAATAATATATTGTGTTTTGATCAGATGACCAAGGTTTGGAAGGGTCTGATGAAATATATTTCCCATATTTCGAATTTTAAGCTAGGGTTAACAAATATTAGATGTATTTCATGTCATCTAAGTGGTCAACCTATTCTTTGTAATTTATCTCCTTTATTCACATGCGATTTGCAATCTCCATGTGTAGATGGCCACCATAGTTTTGATTGTAAGATTTTTCTGGAAATAGTGTCAGCATGGAGATGTCCTCCTACAGGTCCTGAATTTGCTTCTTGTATGATATCTTGTCTTCCATGCTCAAGTGCGTGATGACAGAGTATGTCGTCAGGCCCAAGTTTGTATAACTATCCATCAATTATTATGTATGGTGTTTCCTTCACTACTAAAATATTTTTCTTCTTCTTTTATGTTCCTTGAGGTGCCTGGACTTCTTGTCAAAAAATTTCAATATCTGTTAATTCTTTTGGTATGTCTTCTATACTCAAAAGGTTTGGAATGGGTATTTCATCATTGATGTTGATTGGGTCATCTCCGTTTTCAATCCATGATAAGTGGTCAGGTCCAGCATTGAACTTCCCAGGTTAGATCATAATTTCAAATTCATATTCCCTTAACAATAGGATCCATGGGCATATACGACTGTGGTGTAGTGGTTTATTCACCTTTGTGAGCTTCATGGTTCATATAAAATACAAATGGGTTATCCAATAGGTAGTGTCGGTATTTATTTAGTGGAATATCATTCCCAATTTCTCATGTTTTGCCATTGAGTAGTTTCTTTCATCTTTATTTATCTTGCGACTAGTGTATGAATTAGGGTAGTTGAGTCTGTCATCTTCGGGTTGTGTTAATAGGGCTTCAACTCTGATACTTGATGCATCACTATGGACATGAAATTTCTTTGACTAGTCGAGGAATTTAAGTATTGGAGCTTCAACTAATTTAATTTTATGTAGCTCAAAAGATTCCTCACTTTCTAATGTCCATGAGAATTCAACCTGTAATCTAAGTAATTCTTCCAATGGAAATGTAATGTCAGAATAATGTCAGATGAATTTTCTTATAATAGCCAGTATGTCATAGGAGGATTCTAACATTTTTATGGTTTATTGGTGGTTTTAAGTGCAAGATTACTTTTACTTTACCTAATTCCTCTTTTATTCCATCCTTGCAGACAAAATGACCCAATAATATACCTATTCAATATAAGAAAAAAGGTCATTGGCGAGGGTCATGCATGTGATGAACCTTTAGGGGTTGTCACCAATGTCGCATATGATGACGGTCCTTAAAACATCATTGTTATAAGTTCCTTTTGAGATTTTCCTTTAAGGTTCATCACCAAATCCATTTTCATTGATACTTTTGGTGAGAGTTGTTAAAGGCCCATTATTGATGCTCTCTTTGGTGACACTTCTAGTGATAATCTTTTATTAGCCTTCACTAATACTCATTTATGTTACTTTTGGTGAGTGTAGAAAAATATTTGTCACCATTGATCATTCTAATGGGTTTTTTATGACACTATTTGAGAATTACTATATTTTTTCAACGAAAGATAATGGTTTAAGACTAGTACTATTATGGATTCTTTGTAATTAATATGTTTCCAAGGTCATACTAGCCACAGTACCCACTCATAAGGTCTATAAGAAATCTCTAGTGGTTTTCCATGAGAAACAAGTAGCAATTTATAAGTGCCATTCCAAAATGGATGCATAAGTAATCAAACCTAATGGTTTCTCATAAGAAAAATAGATAGACCATAACTTAGTGACCCTGGCCTTTGGTTCATCTCTAGCTTCCTTGCTAGAACCATGGGAATTGTGTATTTCTCTATTTCAGTTCATGGTATCTATGGTTTATTTTCTTAATATTGACCCTCAATAGCCTATATAAATGATAACTAGTCCTTTAGTATCTGAGGGTGGCTCGACTCAAGTTCCCTCTTTCTATGAAAAAATAAATTTTAAAGTGCATTCTATGAATCCATGAATTGGATAAAACATATTTGTATTGGATATACAAGTTATGTATCCATATTATAACCTTCCCAATTTCCTAGGAATCTAGTACTACTCTATATGCTAGGGGTAAACTTCCTTTTTCCATTGAGTTCCATGAAATCAAGTGCCCACTTTTTGAGTAATAGTAAATGTATGAATCTATAACTTGGCTAAAACATCCTTCCATTGTATTTACAAGGTATGTATCCATATTCTCCCATCCCCCATTTCCTAAGAATCCTCTATGCTATGGATAAGCTTCAATGTGCCAATATTGAGTACTTCAATGTTGTGTAAAATTATTAGAATTATAATTCTATTTTATATATGGAAAAAAAAGAGATTGTTTTAAATATATTCAAATATAATAAGTGCTTTACTTGGATTGATGAGTCTAATTTGTGTAAGCCTCCATTTGGAAATAAAATCCTAGATCAATAAGGTATAAATGAAGACGAGAAATATGTGACCAACTATGGAGGCTTTGAGGTGGTGCATCTTACACCATAAGCAAGAAACCCCTTTATAACTCTCTTTCCCATTCTACTCAAACTAATTGATTTGAACACTATATACATAATCACTAAGTTGTCTATGTTATTCATGAACCCTTGGACATGTGACATAGCTTCCATCTTCCTAGTCTTGCCCCGAAAAGGACAAGTTCTAGAATTTAGGGTTAGCTATTTCGACGTTGAGAATCATTTGAGATCGAGCAAGGAGATTACAAGTGGAATCTCATCCTTGTCAACCCTAATCTTATTGTTAAATTTTGTGTATCATCCCTTAAAGACAAACATAACCATTTGCTTAACATGGGCATAATTCCTACTACTATTTGATTTGATAGTTTATGTGGAGCAATTAATTGAGTTAATTTTTAATATGTTTATTCCATTATTTATATTTAACATAAACTTATATAGAAATTTTATTTTTGAACTCACATTTTTTAGCCATGTATCCATCTAATCTTCATGTACATATAGATAGAGAGATTCTCAACTTATGAGAGTTTTGTTCCAGAAAATTCCTATATATATTTGAAATCCACACTAGTAAAAGGTGGAAACATGTTAAAAAAGTGACTACATTAAATATTTGAATATGCATTTGAAATGTACCCGAGGATTAAAATATAGATTCTTTAAGTGCTTCGGTGCTTGACATTTCATCATGTCCTAAAATCAAACTAGAGACTCTTTAATTGCTTTGGTTCCTGATTGTTTGGTGCTTGAATTGTCTATGTTTTAACGCCTATTTTGATGCTTTTTGTGTCCTATGGAATGTACTTTTCCCTCCTGGATCCTTGTTTACCTTTATTTTGACATCTAATATCTTCATATGTGACATGGGAAGCATTCTATGTTATATTCCAATTCATTCATATGTTATTATTGTCAATATTATTTAAAATAAATTGATTTTTATATAAACTTAAAACAATTTAATAACATATATTTATGGACTTGGCCTAATCCTATAAGTTGAGTTTTTTTATACTTATATATGCCCAATTGGAAATCAGACACATGGGTTTTCTTTGGAATCGTGCTAGCCAGCTCATCCTCATGTTGGTTCCTATGAGTTTGTTGTGATGTTACCTGAGGAACGCATTTTGGCAGATTGATCGCAAAAAAAAGGAACCATAGTTTTTTCCTAGATTAGATGATCTGTCAATTCTTTGAATCTTGACAGATCCTCCTTAGTTTTTTAAGATGTAATTGCTCTTTTAAGTTGCAAAAGATAGAGAATACCAATACTATTCTCATCTTCAGTTGGATCGAGAAGACTATATATTTTGTAATATGTTATCTTTAGAAGGTTAAGTGGGAAACAAAAAATAGTTTAAACAATTTCACAAATTTCAGTTCTTTGCTTGTGTCGGTTGATGGGAAATACATCAAGGTTCTCCTTCCAACAAGTTTCCTCTTGTAGAAAGCAACACATTTTTCTGGGAGAGGAACTAGATACTTATAAGGTACCTTGGGCCTTGGATGCCTTAATGGAAGTTCCCGTGCGTTTAAGAAGGGATATTCCTTAATGCTCCATGAATGATTGATTCTGCAATGTATTCGACATCAACAAAATAGATAATTCGTATCATGTTAGATTGTACTTCGATGCTTTGACACCCCTTGCCACTAATGGTGGGATGTCTCATGTTGGTTAACAAATTTCATTACTGGTTGGTAATCCACCAAATCCATCCATGTTCTACTCCAACACATTAATTCACATGGTTTGGATTGCATCATGAATGGTTTGGTTGAAGAATTTGTAGTTCAACATGGTTTTAGCGAAAAATTATAGGCTTGGCTCAAGCCTGTAGAATCTCCAGTTTCTGTGTTTTTTAAATATTTCAGTAAAATTTTGAATATGAACATCTTGTTGGTAAAATGGAATGTCTCATGTATGGGGAAGGGAATCCTGAAAATGAATAGAACCTTGGTACTATCTTGGATTCATCCCTCCCGGTACAATAAAACTTTCAATTCTATTTGGAAGTTTTCTTTTCAGGTTGCAGATATAATGATTTATTCCAACAAAGTTATGTATTTGAAATCCATGGAGGATCTGTATTTTCATGATTGGAAGGTTTGGATCACGGTTGTATCCCCTGGCTGTGTGGTATGCTATTCAAAGTCTTCTCTGAATCTGCATAAGTATTGTTCCGGTAGGGTAAAATTTGATTTAGTTTTCATGATAATGTGTAATTATAGCATATAATAATGATTTGTATATATTTCAATTACCTTTTCAAGGTCATTTCATGGCTTATTATACAACATGACCTGTCTGACCAAGTCATTTTGTTCAAATCATTTCCATAAATGTAATGACCGTTAAGTCATTGTTTTTCAGACGAATGCCTATATGTTGATTTGACCCCATTAATTGTCAGCCGCTCTAGCCTTTTGTCCCCTATCTGAATAATTATATTTATCGCTGATTTGAAATCGGTCTTCTTTTTTATGCATAAGCCTGCACGAAAATACCAATTTATGTTAAAGCATACTAGTCTGATCACCTAACTTCCTTTCAATAGAGCAAGTTTCAGTTGGCATGGCTATTGCACATAGGGTTGAGCTAGATTCCATTGAAATGTTGGATGAAGATCCCTTTAGTAAGAGGATTTTTCAAGAAATTGGATGGTATGCATTTTTTAGCAAATTCTGAGGGCACAACGAAGATGTGACCAGGGAATTTGCTCTCAATTTCGATGGAGCTTGTTCTAACATTTGTGGGTTTCTTCTTCCAGTTTCAAAAACATCCATTGATCTCGCTGTAGGATTACCGCAAATAGGGGAAATATGGTTTAAATATAGTTGTTTGAAAAACCCTAACTCTTGGAAATAGTTCGTGAAAGTTGATAATGTTAGTATTCATTAGAAGAATGGACTTGAACACAACTATTTCACTGTTGAATGGGGTAATGTGATTTTATTTTTGAATAAATATTTGACTTGTGAAGGATGATATATCCTTGTCTATATTTATCATATTCAGCTTCTCCTTCACATTAAAGGAGAATAATTGGTGAACATTCCATACTTCTTGTGGAAGAGCCTGTCTAAAATGGCTTCATCTACCCAAAATTTGTTTGATCAATGACTTAGTAATAGCATGCATCATCATGGATTAATTAAGTTGTTGATCATGGAGGAATTATAGAAGAGAAACCTAACGTGGGAACAATTTTTAGTGGAAAAGGGGTTTCAAGAGCAGGTTAATGATGATCCTCAAAATTCTATACCGTCCCCTCCAACAGTTCAAAAAGAATTCATCCAACACCAACATTCTATGAACCAAGTCAGACCCAACCATCTCCAAAGAGTCCTGGAGATGATGAAGAGGTTGATAAAATTTCAGGCATAGTGAGAAGAAGATCCGCAAGGTTAGAAGGAATTTCTAAACAATCTATTGAAAAACTTAGAATGTCCAAAGATATCTTCTCCATAATACCCAAACGTATAAGAACTCATTATACACTACGACATAATTTGGAGTCAACACCCCAGCCAGAATTTGAAGCTACTGAGTTTCAAGACCAAGATTAGATTGAAAAAGACAAATCTAATTAAGTGGTAAGGCTTGATTCTCCTGGTTTAATTTCAAGTAAGTTGCATAAGAGGATTAAGAAACTTAAGAACCAATTTCGTGAATTTCACGTTTTGGATAGATATGTTAAAAATGAAAATGAAAACTTAAAATAGAGGAGTAGACAATTATAGAGAGAGAATAATGTTCTTGAGAAAAGACTGAAATTTTTGAGAATTCAGGCTCACTGATGAAGCCAACAAAACAAAAGGTTGAGGAAACAAAATAAATTGCTTAGAGATGAATCAGTACGAACGAAATTAGTACCACTGACTGAGGATAATACAAGTTTGGAATTATAGGCTACAATAGATGTAGAAAAAATTCTTCCTTCTTCCACTAAAAATTATGAAGATAAAGAAAAAGTCACAGAAGTTCTCTATTAGTTTTTTATTCAAATTCTTGATGATGTATGGACTAATACCCTGGATTTAGCATAAACTAAAGTAAACACTAGTAAATGGACTGGAATAAATGATGAATTATATGAATTGGGCCTTATTTATCAACAACTATATAAATTTGATGTACAATGTATGCAGGAAACTTGGTTTTCTTCTTACTTGGTTCAAGAACAAAAGTGGAAGTCCAAAATACGGTCTTTACAACAACAATTAATGATTAAAGTAGAAGAAAAGAGGCAAATGTTTCAATTTGCTAAGAAAGCCATTTCTTGTAGAAGTTGTTAACACCCAAAAAGTGCTCACTAGCTCATTTCCTTATTCACATGACCCATTTGTCCACTTTTTCACCATTTGAGCCTCTAAAGCCACCAAAAGGTCACCAAAAGACCTTAATACACCCCTTTTTCCACTCAAAATGAATATTTTTCCTCAAAAAGCATAAAAAACCCTAAAAAAGGGTCCAGAATTCCCAAAAATATTAAAAAGGGAATAAAAATATTCAAAAAAGGAAAAAGGAGGGAAAAGGTACCTAAACCATGTTGGTCAATACCATTGGTTTCCTCAAAACCATAATGGTATTCCCCACCACCAAAAACTATAAAAAGGTGGTAGGGGATCCTCACTTTCCATCCATCCATCATCCTATCCTCATGCTGTCAAAATCTCTCATGAGCTTTTGACCATTGTAGCTATCTTGGAGAAGAGACCTTTGGAGCTTGGAACTGCTCACCCTTGGAGCTACTCAACAATCTTCACCACTTGGAGGTATTACCATTGCAAGCACTTGCTTGCCCCTATTCTTAATAAAAAATCATTTTTTACATATTGTCAATTGTTTTGCTTTCGATAATATTTCCATTGTTTGCTTATCTATTTCACATAGATCCATGATTAATGTAGTTTAAAGTAGTTTGTTATTTATTTCTATTGAAACTGCTGCTACTAGTTAGCAGGTGCACCATTGCACTACGCTTGGTTGCAAAACCAAGCCAACAGTTTTTGGCGACTCCGCTGGCTTCGAATTCTTAGATCTCAGTTTTTTGCTTTAGATCTTAGTTTTTGTTAGTTTTAATCAGTTTAATTCATAGATCTGCCATCCTAGATAGCAGATCCATTGCTGTTTTAGATCTTGGCCCCTTCTATTGCCATTAACAGCCCGAAATTTCCATTTTCGGGTTCGTTTTTCGGCATCCGTTTTCGGCTTTCACCTCGCGGTTTTTTGCTTGACAGCCATGCGGCTCATCGCGACCTTGCGTCTTTTTTCTGCGCGGCTTCGCGGCCAATTTATGCGCTGCACATCACGGCTTCGTGGCCATTTACCGCGCTGCACATCGCGACTGTGTGACGAAAACCCTGCTGCACATCGCGGTTGAAACCTGCGCTGCCCATCGCGACTGTGTGACAGGAATTCGCGCTTCACAGCGCGGCTTCGCGGCCGAAACCCACGCGGCCCATCGCGGCTGTTTGCCCGAAACCCACGATGCAAGTTTTTTCAATTCTGCCAATTTTTTGAAAAATATTTTTTGCTGTATTTTCTGCCCATTTAGCATATTTTAAAGTATTAAATTTCTTGCATTTTTACAGCCATGAGAAATATTTTACTATTTAGAATGCTTCATTAAAAGTCTTTTTACAAAATTTTCAGAAATTGAAAGAGAGATTTTTCTGCGTTTTATCTAGATCAAGGTTTTACTGTTTATTTGCTCGAAACTTTTGCCCAAGCAATTTTTAAGAGATCCATTTATTTCTTGAAGTATTCATGTTATTTGCTTTCCTTTGAATTATTTCAAAGATCCATTATTTTTGAATAGTTTTTTCAAGCATTTACATTTCAAAAATGCCTTTATTTTTTGCAAAACTGGAAGCGTCTTTTCTTTCATTTGTAAAATCGCCCAAGCGAGGCAAATCAATTTCAGTTTAAATACCGCACTTGCACCCACTCTGCCACATAATTTAAATTGAGCCTTAAAATTTACCTTAAACTCAACCAACTTTTAACCCCACTTGGGGAGCACTAAAAAGAATTTTGTAGTTAGGTAGAGTTGAGGGGATAGGTGTTCCAATAACACCCCTCCGTTATTACATTTGGGACATATCCCTCCTGGTAGGGGGATATCTAGCTATTGATTCAACACTCTATATTGTCTAACTTGGATTTCATCACCTTGCAGAGGATATCATTTGTTGACTAACAATACTTCTAGTTAGGTGTTTGCATGATACATTACCCACCTTTGGTCTAATAGCACCTCTTTTTTCTAGAAATTGTTTGACTGTTGGTGTTCTGACCAATTTTGTTGCATCCCTCCACTTATTATAGCACAACTGCTATAATAAGTGCTTTTTGAGGTTGATTTTTGGCCTAAGAGCCTTTATTTTCACTCCCCTTTTTTGCACTCTTGGTTGCATTAGGGTTTCGAGTTTTTTTTACATCACCACCTTACATTGAAAATTTTTATTTCTCACCATTGAGAATTTTAGACAATCTCGTCGTCTTTAGGGTGAAACCCCTCAGTGCAGTCTACTTGGCTCTCCACGTCACCGACGTCGAGCCTTATCCCTTGACTCGACACGTCATCGGCCAAACATACAGTCATCCGATTCTGACACGCCTCATTTCACACCTGATTCTGAGGCTGAATCCGAAAACCGTACTGAATTATTACCAACCAACCTCATGGATGGAACACAATACGACCCACTTTTTACCAGTACTATTGGAGATACGTCCACAAACCCTTCTACTACCGTCCCATCCATGGTAACAACAACCCCCCTAGGCATGCCTAATATGGGGGATACTCCACCTTTAGGTATGCCCAACACAGCACTACCTCCTATTATGGGTATGCAAAACATAGGAATCACACCACCTGTCATTAACACAACCCAGATCCCAGGAATTTTTGGCACTATTCCTAACCCCGGTGTAACCCATGTTGCACTTGGAAACGCTGGTCCATAGCAAACCACAGCAGTTGGAGGACACATACCTTCAATACCTAGCACACCCTTAGGGGCTACTGGAGCACTACATAATACCACCATGAATAGTTATGTCCCAGTCACTACGCCACACCCATCTGCTAGTTTACCTTACATGGCTAGCCTGAACTTGCCAGACTTAGCCAGTTTAACCAATGATTTTATCAGGCATAACCCTACATGGCCACCCATGCCTACGAAGCTCCCCTTGGACATACCCAAGTTTGAAGGAAAACCTGGGGAGGACCCTCAAAACAACATAATGTCTTTTCACCTATGGTGTTCATCTAACTCCATAGTGGATGACTCCATTCGTCTAAGAATATTGCAACGAACGTTCACTGGCTCTGCAGCCAAGTGGTACATCGAACAACCACATGGGACCCACCAGACTTTTACGTCTCTCGCCTCCACTTTCCTTCAGTTTTTTCAGCTACCTGTACGTTACGATGCAGGAGTTGAAATACTGTTGTCTTGCAGACAAAACACAGCTACCCACATCGCGGACCACATCCATGAGTGGCACAAGCATCGTAGCCTCTGTAAAATTAAACTGGATGACCATATATTTTTGGACTGGTTCCTTAAATCACTCCTACCCCTCATAGCAAAAGAGGTCTCTTCCGAACGACCCCAGTCAGAGGAAGAAGCTATCCTAAAAGCTCAGCAATTCAACCTAATCTATGCCCAATCAGGCTATCTCTACACCATCATACCAGACGCCCCACGAGGGGATTCTTCACGCGGTGACGCCCCGGGGGCATCACATGCCGCTGATGGTATTATTGGCCAAGTCACACCGCAAATTAAACCTTTTAGCATGGTGAGCACCATAAATGCCCCAAACCTCTCTAGGGCTACATCTAATTCTGGAGCAACAACTTCCTACGCTCCAACGAATTAGACTCATCACACTCATGGACCCTCTTGTCCACAACATTGCTATGGGCAAGCGCCATCGACATATGTACCTCCCACATACTATAACCAACCTGCCACCCAGAACCCAATGCAGTTCCCGCCACAACCAATGTATTACCCATAGCAAGCTACAGAAACTAACCCAACACCTCCAATAGATCAGTGTTACCAACAACCCCAGCAGGTAACTGGACCACCTCCAGCCCCACCAGCTTATTATCCACCGCAACCTACTCCCGCACTTGCGGCAAAACAAAACCCTCCCGCTGCTCATGGGCAAGTGTACACACAACATAATCAGCCCCAACATCAAAACAACCAACGCAACCACGGTGGACAACAAAACCATGGAAGAGGACGTAACCGCGGCAACAACCAACAACATAATCAAGGTCCACCACCTCCCAATCCGCCAAATAATAACAATGTTGCTCCTCCCAACCAGAATCCGGATCATCATCCCAAGCAGCCCAAAAACAATAACCTAAGAACAAACCACCCATGTTCTATATGCGGGGTCTATGGCCACTACACACATGCTTGCCCACATTTGGAACGAGCTCTACAACTCTAGACTGATGATGCCCATCGCCAAGGGCACACGGCTCCTCAGGCGCCACCCAACCCCCCACCCCCTCAGCAACAACCTTTGGTGCTGCAAAACCCCTTACCAACCCAAGGCGTAGTGAACACTCAGCCATTGGCTCCCCTTCAAGGCAACGCGCCACCATAACAACATATCACTTATGCCACTCCTGATCAACCCATGTTTGATTCAGGTACCCACCACTTGTTGATGATGTCATCCACTGATGTCAACCTCCAAACACGTCGGAACCAATATGGATCCACCCCTGAAGACCCTCCCACCGACAAAAACACTAACGCTCATCCAACTGATCAGACGTTACGTATACCTCTGGCTCCACTCGATGGCGCCTCTAAAGCACCCCGCTTCCCACTTCGTCGCATCAACAATAATCCCAATGCTCATGCTGCGTCGAATTACAACATTGTAGATGACTTAGCCCAATCTCCCGCAGCCATGTCTGCTTTAGAAGTTTTAAAAAACTGTCCTTCACAGCGCAAGACTTTGCTCTCTACCATTGGTTTTATTGACCCCAATGATTCACAACTGATGGCATTCGATTCAGACCAGTCCGAACCACGTCTGCCTTCTACTTTAGCATTCCAAGTTTCTGTTTCCATTCAGAATCTTGTCATCCATCGGTGCATTATTGATGAAGGTGCCTCTACATGCGTTATGTCCACATTCGTTTGGAAGAAGTTGGGATCCCCTACTCTCCAGCAGTCCACCACTGCATTGCAAGCCTACGATGGCTATTCGGCTCAACCCCAAGGTCTGTTAGCTAATGTCCCCATCCAGCTGGCTGGTAAAACCATGCTCATTGACATAGAGGTCATCAATTCCCAACTTGATTATAACCTCTTACTTGGTCGCAGCTACATGTATGCCATGCGGGCGGTTGCCTCATCCGTTTTTCGTACCATGATGTTCCCCCATGACAGACGCGTGGTCAAGGTCGACCAACTCACCTATTACGATCCCAAGGCCCCCGTTGCACCCGAAAATGTCCTCCCCATGGTTGAACAACCTGTTTGTGGTGCAACTACCTTGTTTGTAGCCTCCGTGGGATCTATAGTTTACTTCGACATGCCGATGATTTATACATTCCAATCCATTCCACCCTTGTCACCCGTGACCCATGTCTCTGACCTCTGTACTCTTTCCCACAATACACAAACACCCAACAATCAACCGCCCTTGTTTCCCAAACCACCATTGGTACCTAGTCACATTGGTGTTACACCCACCCACACCATCCCCTTCCTATTCCCTCCCTCTGGAGTAGTAAGCGCCCCAGTTATGGCTACCCTCATCCTCCCCGGGTTAACCTTAGGCTTTCCCGTGTGGTATATTCTGCCTCCCATTCCCCCACCGACACCAAATGTTGTCTTACTACCGGTGCAACCCATTGTCACTACTAGTCAACCACCTCCCGGTGTCACTACCCCTTCGTCATCTACGAATCCCCCTCCTCTTATCAAGCCCACTGGGAGTAGAGGCCCACAACCATACACTGTTGTACCCCCTCCCAAGACATTTAAACCCCCCCCCTTCGTGTTTCGTGCTCCCCCCAAATGCTCATTGTTTGATGAGTTGGGCCATCCCACTCATCAATGTCCACAATTACCTGCATTACAGGAACACATGCAAATGCTTGACGACAACCCCAACATCCAGGTTGTTGAACTTGATCCAACCCCTAAGCCTTGTGATAAATCACTGCGTACCAACCACCCTTGTGCAACATGCGGTATTTACGGCCATTACTCACATCACTATCATGATCTGCCAGACTACAGAGCAGCTCTTTACGAGATGAATAATTTTGACCTTGAGACGACACCCACCACAATGGAGGAGATCTACCCTCCCGTATCACCCCCATCCGGAGAGATTAACACCATTTATATGATCTCTTCCACTACCACTCCCTCGTCAAACGATTTGACCACTCAAAGTTTCCGCAATGATGAGGAGACTCTAGAGGCTCTTACTGCCCCTGATTACCCCTGGGAAGACATGCACCATCGTTCCTACTTCCTCCTAGAACAGTCCTCCTCCACCACAGCCACCCAATTTGCAGTCGAGTCCAAAGATTTCCTCCCCACCAAATTCGACTGATTTAAGGATCCTATTCCTGCTCCTGATGCCTTTGAGGAAGGGAACATGTCAAACATTTCCCCTATTATCCAAATCAACATTTCCATCACACCTGGAAAACCTGAGCTCATCTCGCTAGGTGCATCATGCACTCAAGCGAAAACTCAAGCATATAAGAAACTCTTCCAAGAGTTTCGTGATGTCTTCGCCTGGTCTTACACAGAGATGCCTGGCCTTGACCCTACCATTATAGAACACCACATTGACACATGGCGTGATGTACCCCCCATTCGTCAGAAACAGCGCCCCATTCATCCTTCCAAGCTCCTCGCTGTTAAAGCCGAGGTTGAGAAACTTCGCAAAGCAGGATTCATTTATCCTATTGCTTATACCACCTGGGTTTCAAACCCCGTTCCCGTTAACAAAAAGCAAGGCACCCTTAGAGTATGTACTGACTTCCACGATTTAAACCGATCTTGTCCCAAGGACAACTTCCCCACGCCATTTATTGACCAACTCATCAATGCATGTGCGGGGCATGAAGTCCTCTCTTTCATGGATGGTTTTTTCAGATACAACCAGATTCAGATCCGTAAGGAGGATCAATACAAAACTGCCTTTAGCACCCCTTGGGGCACCTTTTCCTACCATGTCATGCCTTTCGGCCTTAAAAATGCTGGTGCCACCTTCCAGAGGGCCATGACCTATTTTTTCACGACTTGGTCCATATCCTGCTAGTCTATCTTGATGACCTTACAGCTCGTTCCCGGAAACGATCCAACCACCTTAACGACCTCCGGCAAGTTTTCCTGCATTGTCGCAAATATACAATCCGATTGAACCCACACAAGTGTGTCTTTTGCATTCCGGCAGGCCGGTTGTTGGGTTTCATTGTTTCCCAGAAAGGGATTACTGTTGATCCCCTAAAAGTCCAAGCCATATTAGACCTTCCCTCTCCTCGCACGCTTTGGCAGCTCCAAAGTCTGCAGGGACGATCCAATTTCCTTCCTCGCTTCGTTCCTGATTACGCCACTAAAGTTCATGGTTTCTTACGCTTGCTTCGTACCCACATACCCTTTGTTTGGGATGAGCAAGCAGAAGCTGCATTCGAAGCCCTCAAGAAAGCTCTCACACAAGCCCCTTTGATCTCCCCTCCGGATTTCTCTCAGGACTTCATCCTTTACATCTCGGCATCCCAACATGTCGTGTTTGGAGTCTTGGTTCAAGAAGACGCCTCTCACCAAGAGCATGTCATTTATTACGTCATCCAGACCTTGTCTGGACCACCCCTACGTTACCCATACGAGGAGAGACTAGCCCTAGCTGTGGTCTTTTCCGTCCAAAAATTGTGACACTACATTTTGCTCAGTCATACCATAGTTGTCGCCGACTCCAACCCTATGGTCTATCTCCTGAACCGGCGGCTCCTGCAAGGTCCTGTTGCTAAATGGGTCATTATCCTCCAGTAATATGACCTCACTTTCTGAACCCCTAAGAGCACTAAAGCCCTTGTGCTTGCCCAGCTCATCACTGATCTCCCCTCCCTTCTACCGTCCCCACAAATCTTCGATGAGTTACCCAACAATCATTTGTTCATCATCTCGTCTGATGACCCATGGTACGATGATATTTTGCTATACCTTCGCACTCAGAAGTTCAGACCCCACATCAATCATGACGGACGCTGTCGTATCCGACACCATGACCCCCTATACCTCTTGTTAGGCGATGTACTTTATCAATGCAGCATCAATGCCATCTTACGACGCTGCCTATCTCATAACGAGGCAGAACAAGTCCTTAATGATTTCCATAGCGGTGCCTGCGGAGGCCACTTCTTCGGCATGGCCACCACCCAAAAGATCATCCGCGCATGTTACTTTTGGCCTTCATTATTTACTGATTGCATCACCGCAGTCAAACATTGTCAAAACTGCCAAGTTTTTGCCGCAAAAGCAAGAACCCCACCCGCCCCCCTTCATCCAGTCGTCACTGCCGGACCATTCTGCAAATGGGCCATCGACTTCCTCGATTGCAATCCCACGTC
Source organism: Larix kaempferi (assembly GCA_027924585.1). Taxonomy (NCBI): domain Eukaryota; kingdom Viridiplantae; phylum Streptophyta; class Pinopsida; order Pinales; family Pinaceae; genus Larix; species Larix kaempferi. The sequence goes on from BSBM01000893.1 coordinate 14,824,545, forward strand.
AGCCGGCGGTCACAAACACATTATTGTGGCCGTCGATTATTTCACCAAGTGGGCGGAGGCCATGCCAACTTACAATTGCAAGGCCGACACCGCAGCACGGTTTTTTCTCAACCATGTTATCGCTCGTTTTGGAGTGCCAAAGCAACTCATCTCAGACCACGGCTCTCACTTCGAAGACGCCATCTGGAGAGAACTACCAACCTTACTGAAATTTGAACACCATTTCTCCTCTGCCTACTACCCCCAAGGAAACAACCAAGTCGAAGCGATCAAATTTTTTTTGAAAACCATCCTTCAGTGCACTGTAGACAAGCACAAATCAAATTGGCACCACATGCTTTTCCCGACACTATGGGCATACCGCATGTAAACCAAAACTACCACCGGTTTTACCCCTTTCCGCTTAGTTCACGGTGTCGAGTCCGTCCTCCCCATTGAGTGCCAGATTCCAACCCTACATATGGCCGTTGAACTCCTACCGGACACTGCCCCAATTGAGCAACGCTTACTACTCCTAGAGCAGGCCGATGAAGATCGACGCACAACCCTTCAAACCATGGAAGCAGCCAAGAACCGATCCAAACTGAATTATGATAAACATATCCACCCAAGAACTTTTACTGAAGGGGACCTTGTCCTCACCTATGATCAGGCTCATGACAAAACTGGGAAAGGAAAGTTTGTGTCCACGTGGCAAGGCCCATATATTATTCACACTTGCCTCGGATAGGGGGCATACATTTTGACCGATTCAGAAGGAAACCCCCTCCGCAACCCACGCAACGGGTTGTACCTCAAACGATTTTACCCATAGTAAACCTGATGGACACCACCGTCCATTATTGTACAATATTATTTTGTTTTTCACAAAAAATTCAAAAAACCTAAATATTTGTTTTCTCTGCATGACTACAGATGGATCGTGTTCCACTCTGCTACGTCAGTTTCACTGATGGTGCAAGCCATTGGTCCCCCAAACTAGCCTCCGCAGCTTGGGTAATATATTCCCCTTCACATGAGTTGATCCACATTGATGGAGTGTGTTTAGGTACTACCACCAACAACCAAGCTGAATACGATGCCGTGACCGGTCTCCTGGCCACAGCTCTCCAAATGAGCATACGTCACCTTAATGTTTTCTTGGACTCACAACTCCTTGTTTCCCAGCTCAACAATGATTACCAGGTACGCGATCCCTGTCTTTTCAGAAAATTATTGCGCACTAAACAGATGGTTCGATAGTTTGAATCCATTTCATTTACACATGTCCCAAGAAATCTCAATAGCGTAGTAGACCGGATGGCCAACAACATTCTTGACTGGCACACCAATCAAATCATATCATAAACAAAAATGCATCCACGTGCATAACATGTGCCTCCACGGGCATAACATGTGCCTCCACGGGCATATACCAAAATCAAAATATTTCATCCATGTGCATAACATGTGCCTCCACGGGCATACAGAATATCAAACATGCCTCCACGGGCAAACAAAAAGACAATGAATGCATCCATGTACATACATGACTATATACCAACATCATATATATATATATATCATCGTAATATAGTCAAAACATGTTATAGGCGCCCTCAACACCCAATATACAAAAATACATCAGCCGTACAAAAAAGTGCTTCCCCATATGCTCATCAGCATTTGGGGGCAGATACAATATAATCTAATCATCACGGTCCCTAGGCTCCTCTGGCGCCTCCTCCGCTGGCCCCGTCGGATCATGCCGAGCCTGGACTCTCCTCTCTGTCGGCCCCGCTGGAGCATCTCGTAAATGAATCCTCCCCTCCATCGGCCCTGCCTGATATTCCATGTTAGAAGGCCAACATGGAATTTCACGGGCTTCGGGGGCCCCCCGCTAACCAAAAAAGACATAATTGAAAAGGCTAAGGCGAATAGGATTACCTGAAACTCGTGGAATCGAAAACCAACGGTCAAATCTCTTGGAAATCAAGAAAGAGCTCTGATTGCTCTGCCAAACTCACACGTAACAATGACACGTCATATGGGCCCCGTGCCCTATTTATAGAAATTCCACCATTTTTCAAACAACAATTCCGGTGTCATACGATGTCCGTTCCTTAAACCGTTGGTACCGTTCGAATCAACACAACGAGAACTTCATGACAGTTCTTTCCTTTTCCTGTTTTCACCAGGTCCATTTTTCGACCATTTTTTACACACCTTCGTTGCTTTGGTTTGGGTGCCACATCGGCTGTCATCCGTTTTTGACGAGTCTTATATCGTCAGATTCAGTTTTCCGCGCTCATGATGATGCTTGAGATCATTTCTTGCTCTCACGCCCAGATTCTTCGGGCATTTTTCCCATGCCCCCTTGTTGCCTCGGTTTGCGTGCCACATTAGCCGTTCTCCATTTTTAACAAGTCTTATATTGCCGGATTCATTTTTCCGCGCTCGTGAGGATGCTTGAGATCATTTATCGCTCTCACCTCTAGATTTTTTGGGCATTTTTCCCATGCCCTCTCGTCACCTCGATTTGCGTGCCACATCGGTCATCGTCCATTTTTGGCGAGTGTTATATTGTCGGATTCAGTTTTTCGCGCTCATGATGATGCTTGAGATCATTTCTCACTCTCACCCCCTCATTTTTTAGCGCAGTTTTACCATGCCCACTCATCACCTCAGTTTGCATGCCCCATTGGCCGTTGCCCCTTTTTGACAATTTTTATGTCACCGGATCCAGTATTCCGCACTCATGACGGTGCTTGAGACCTTTTCTCGCTCTCATCAATCACTTTTTGTTCGGTATAATTTTACCCCTTTTTCGGGCCGAGCAATCCCTTTTACGAAAAAGGCACTTAGGGAGTTTCTGTTAAGCTCTTTTCTGACTCCTAAAACAATGAAAAGATCGCCGAGCAACCTTGCTTCCTTTCATGCTTGCTAAACGTATCTAAAAGGGAGTCTACTGTTGGGTATGTTATATCTTTTCACATGGTCGCTGCGTGTACAACACGATCCCTACGGCACTAGTGATTCGCCTGCGTCGGGCGCGTCCGGAGGGGGGGGTTGAGAGGGGGGGGTAGCCCGACAGGGCCCACCCCCTTCGTTTCGGACCGTTAGGTTCCGAAACGACACGGAGGGGGCCGTTAGGCCCCCGGAGTCCGTGCAGAGCGCAAAATATTTTGGGTTGCTTTTTTGCTTTTTCGCGATTTTCGACCCATTGTACTCTATCTAATTCCGGTAAAATGAATTAGGGTTGTAACCTAATTCGGGTAAATGAATTAGGGTTTTAGATGCTGCGGAATACCATTTATTGTATTGTACATGGTTAAATAAAACATATAATGAAAAAGGAGCGGTGCGGCTCTAAGTTTTGCTGGTTTTTTCCCGGTTAAGGGTTTCCAGGTGAAAATCTCTGTGTAATGTGTGTGCCATTGTGTATTTTCTGTTAATGTTTAAGAATCGTATAAGTTTGTACTTCACTGCTAAGGTTTAAAACTTACATTTGGTATCAGAGCATTTTTTTGGTTCAGAGGGACGCCTTTGTTTCCAAGGGTTTGGCTCGATCTTGGATTTGTGATAAACCTGGTTTCAGTGGGAGCTTTGCAGCGGTGATTTATTTTTCTTTAAAGAATGGCGAGCAGTTCTAGATTCGAGATTGAGAAATTTAATGGTCAGAGATTTGAGCTATGGAAGCTCAAGATGAAAGATCTTCTGGTAGATAGAGAACAATGGATCGCAGTAGATCCAAGTACCATGCCCTCTGGTGCGGTAAAAGAAGAATGGGAAAAGATGGAAAGAAAAGCAAGGAGCACCATTCGTCTTTGCCTTGCAGATTCGGTATTGGTGAACGTATCTGGAGAAGACAGTGCAAAGAAGCTATGGGATAAACTGGGAATTCTGTATCAGTCAAAGTCCCTAGTAAATAAGTTATTTCTACGAAAGAAATTGTACCTTCTGAGGATGACTGATGGAGACTCTGTGTCAGAGCATCTAAATGCCTTCAATACTCTGGTAAGTCAGTTGACATCTTTTGGTATTACAATTGCTGATGATGAAAAATGTATTAGTCTGTTGTGCTCTTTTCCAGATTCATGGGATAATCTGGTTATAGCTATTGGGAGTAATGCAACCACGCTAAACTTCGATGATGTGGTTGCATCCCTACTATCGGAGGAAATGAGGCGGAGATCCATAGATAGTTCAGCCAAGGATGCCTTATTTGTAAGAGGTCACCCTGGAGACAGATCTAAAAATAAGTCTTCAGGTGGTAGATCTAAATCTAGAGGGAGATCTAAATCTCCAGGACCTTCTGTAAGAAAATGATGGAAGTGCGGTAAAGCTGGGCATTACAAGAAGGATTGTAAATCCAAAAATACTGATAAAAGCAGAGGACCTAATGATGCTCCATCCGCAGATGGGAAAGAATCTACAGAGGAAGGAGGAGATGTGTATCTGGCATCTTCAAGTACACATGCAGAGCATGATTCGTGGTTGATTGACTCAGGTGCGTCTTATCATATGACTCCTCACAGGGAGTGGTTTTCTGAATACGAAAAGTATGATGGAGGAGATGTATTTCTGGGAGACAACTCGGTGGCGAAAATCATAGGTCGAGGAAAGATCAAGCTACTGCTCAAAGATGGAAGGGTTAAAACTCTTCCCGGGGTTTTGCACATTCCAAAGCTGGCTAGAAACCTTATATCTGTAAGTAAAATGGATGATGCAGGTGTGAAAACATTATTTGAAAAGAACACATGCAAGATCGTTCGAGAATCACTGGTGCTGATGAGGGGAGTTCGAATTGGAACTCTATACAAGTTGTTGGGAAGCACCTTCAAAAATGGATGTAACAGTACTATTGTTCCTGAGGGTAAAAATGAAGGAGACAGAGTCCTTACTGTCTCTAGTGAGAAGACATCGCTATGGCATCAAAGGCTGGGACATATTGGAGAGAAGGGTCTTCGACTATTACAAGGTAAAAGTATGGCTGAAGGCATGTCTGATTTCACATTAGATTTTGATTTCTATGAACATTGCTTATATGGTAAACAGAATCGGGTAAGATTCTCATCTGGTGTTGTAAGAGCTAAAGGAATCTTAGAGTTAATACACAGTGATGTTTTTGGACCTGTGCCTGTTCCATCACTTGGTAAATCTGTGTATTATGTTTCATTTATAGATGATTTCTCAAGGAAAACTTGGATTTATTTCCTACGTAAGAAATCTAAGGTTTTTAATAGATTCAAAGAATTTAAGGCTCTTGTAGAGAATCAAACTGAGAAGAAAATAAAAGTACTCAGAACAGATAACGGTGGAGAATTCTGTGAAAGTGAATTTGAGGAGTTCTGTAAAACGTGTGGAATAGCAAGGAAAAAGGATACTCCATACACACCTCAACAGAATGGGGTTGCAAAAAGGATGAACAGGACATTGATGAAAAAGGCGAGTATGCTCAGTGGTGCAGGGCTAACACAACAATTATGGGCAGAAGCTGTTGACACTGCGTGTTACCTAGTGAATAGGACACCCACATCAGCGTTGGTTGAAAAGACACCTCATGAGGTTTGGACTGGTAAGAAACCCTCTCTCTCTCATCTCAGAGTGTTTGGGTGTGATGCTTTTGTACATGTTCCAAAGGAGAAAAGGAGCAAGTTGGATAATAAAGCGGAAAAATGTATCTTCATTGGTTACAAGGATGGAGTGAAAGGTTACAAGCTATGGAACCCAGTAAAAAGGCAAACAGTTTACAGTCGAGATGTGATCTTCAGAGAAGTTGAAAGCACTTCCAAGATTGAGTATGTACCAAAGGAAAAGGATTCAGAAAAGCTACACTTTGATATCAAGGATGAAAGAGGTGACTCTTTTGAGGAACCAGATTCGTCTGAATCAGATGAGGAGGCAGAATCGTCTGAATCAGATGAGGAGGCAGAATCGTCTGAATCAGATGAAGAGGTGGACCCACAGACTCCGGTATTGAGGAGATCTGACCGAGAAAGAAGGAAAGTTGAAAGGTACAGTCCCCCTGATTTTTGTTCTAATTTTGTGTTATCTATTACTGATGATGATCCTAGAACTTCTAAAGAGGCAATGGATTCAGAAGATAGTAAGCTATGGAAGAAGGCCATGATAGAAGAAATGGATGCCTTGGACAAAAATGAGGCATGGGATCTGGTTGAGTTGCCAGAAGGAAGAAAGCCTATTGGAAGCAAATGGGTATTCAAGAAGAAGTTAAATGCAGCAGGTAAAGTGGAGAAGTACAAGGCTCGACTAGTAGCGAAAGGTTACTCCCAAATTGAGGGCATCGATTTTGGTGAGATTTTTTCACCTATTGCAAAATTGATTTCTATTAGATTTCTTCTATCTATTTCTGTTGCTTTTGACCTTGAATTAGAATAGATGGATGTAAAGACGGCTTTCCTACATGGAAATCTTAATGAAGAGATCTATATGAATCAACCAGAACGGTTTGTGGTGAAAGGAAGAAAGGAGCTTGTCTGTAAGCTGAAAAAATCTCTCTACGGATTGAAACAATCTCCCAGAATGTGGTATCAAAAATTTGATACTTATATACTGGGACTTGGTTTCTCAAGAAGCAAAGTTGATCACTGTGTTTATTTTAAGCTAACTGGTGATCATTTTATTTATGTAATATTGTATGTTGATGATATGTTGCTAATTGGAAACAACAAGGAAATCATCAAGGATGTCAAGAATCAGCTGTCATCTGAATTTGACATGAAAGATCTTGGTGCTGCAAATTTCATTTTGGGCATGGAAATAAAAAGAGATCGTGAAAACAGGAAACTCTGGTTAAATCAGAGGAAATATGTTGAAACAATATTGAAGAGATTTAATATGCAGGAAAGCAAACCAGTGAAGGTTCCCATTCCTGTAGGTGTAAGGTTATCTGCAGAACAGTGTCCCACTACACAAGAAGAGGTAGAGGACATGTCTCATGTTCCCTATGCTAGTGCAGTTGGCAGTCTGATGTATGCCATGGTCTGTACTAGACCAGATATAGCCCATGCAGTTGGAGTTTTGAGTAGATACATGTCAAAACCAGGAAAGGAACATTGGACTGCAGTAAAAAGGGTCTTCAGGTATTTGCGTGGCACTACATATTTTGCAATCTGCTACCAAGGAAGACCCAGTCTAAACAGGGAGATAGATATACAAGGATTTGCTGATGCTAACTGGGCTGGAGATCTTGATTATAGAATATCTACAAGTGGCTACGTTTTTAATCTATTTGGAGGAGCAATCAGTTGGATGAGTAGAAGACAAGCTGTAGTTGCACTCTCAACTACAGAAGCTGAATACATGGCAGCTACCCATGCAAGTAAGGAAGCTGTATGGTTGCAAAGATTGTGTTCAGGTATTGGTTTTGTTCAGAATGCAGTAAAAATTGGCTGTGATAGCTCAAGTGCAATATTTCTGGAAAAGAACCCTGCTTATCACTCGAGGACAAAGCACATTGATGTGCAGTATCATTTCGTCAGAGACATGGTTGAACAAAACAAAGTGTTGCTGGAGAAGGTTGACACTTTGGTAAATGTTGCAGACTCTTTGACAAAGTCTGTGAGTACTCAGAAGTTCTCTTGGTGTAAAGAGAACATGGGCATTGTTGCCCTGAATTGTTGAAGTCATAAATTTCTCCTGTATGTGAAGAGAACAACAAGTGGGAGAATGTTGGGTATGTTATATCTCTTCACATGGTCGCTGCGTGTACAACACGATCCCTACGGCACTAGTGATTCGCCTGCGCCGGGCGCACCCAGAGGGGGGGGTTTAGAGGGGGGGGTAGCCCGACAGGGCGCACCCCCTTCGTTTCGGACCGTTAGGTTCCGAAACGACACGGAGGGGGCTGTTAGGCCCCCAGAGTCTGCGCAGAGCGCAAAATTTTTTGGGTTGCTTTTTTGCTTTTTTGCAATTTTCGACCCATTGTACTCTATCTAATTCCGGTAAAAGGAATTAGGGTTGTAACCTAATTCGGGTAAACGAATTAGGGTTTTAGATGCTGTGGAATACCATTTATTGTATTGTACATGGTTAAATAAAACATATAATGAAAAAGGAGCGGTGCGGCTCTAAGTTTTGCTGGTTTTTTCCCGGTTAAGGGTTTCCAGGTGAAAATCTCTGTGTAATGTGTGTGCCATTGTGTATTTTCTGTTAATGCTTAAGAATCGTATAAGTTTGTACTTCACTGTTAAGGTTTAAAACTTACATCTATCTAGTATAAGTTTACCCCTTTTCCGGACCTTGTAGACTAATTATGAAAAATGAATACTCTAGTCACATCGGATAGAAGAGTTCTCCATTTGCATCATTTGATGCTTTTTCGGGCCTTGGAGACTAACTTACGAAAAAGAACACCAATGGAGTCCCCTTACCGCTTTCAGACTCTATAAACATGAAAGCGACCACGAGCAATCACCATCCTGGGCTTGTAAAAACCAATAGGACAGTACTCACAACCACTGCAGAGTCTTCTTATCGTTTTGAGACTCCTTAAAAATGAAAGCACCCATGAGCACGAACAGTCCTGGGCTCACAAAATCCACAGGACGGTACCATTTCAGAGCACACTTTTATCCCTTCTTGGAGCTCATTAAAACTACGAAGAAGGACCCAATGGTGCTTCTTGGTGCCACAACAGATCACGTCTACTCATATGGCAGCTTCCCCATTTTGATCGCCTTTGTTCAGAGTATTCTGCAGTATGTCACCCTGAGAATCCCTTGACAGCACCCATCAGCTCATCCCCTCAGTTAATACATAACCTTCAGCCCTTAAAAGCTATGATCCCCACACCTACAAGTCAGCTCCCTACGCTGTCAGGTCAACCATGTCATCATGCTCTGAAACAAAGGAAGTTTGAGTCTACCCACTATATGACCCCAGTTACTTCCCATCCCCACAAGTATGTCAGTCCTACCATCAGTACTACCACACTTCAGTTCTACACCTTGCGCTCCTATCAAGGAAACATCATTGCCTTGTTAGTTGCTGGTCTCCCTCTGTCGACGACAACCAAATTTATTCCATAGGATAGACCTAGAGGTCCCTGTTCCTTGGACTCATCACCATTTACGATGAGTGCCTACGAATCATTTCGAGAAGAGTCCTTAGTGCCTCTCCAAATGGTTGTTTCTCACATGCTCGACTTCAACACCTTGATCGCATCGTTAAGACTCGCACAGGGTATTAGTCCTTTCAGTTATTAGTCGAAGACCCCAGATACCACCTGACTCTTCCACATTTGAGAGTCTACTTATGGAAACAACCAGTTACATTTTTTCTATAGATATCCAGGTTGCGCATAGGCGACAGTATTCAGATGTACCCTAGTTTCATACTCCCTCGAGTATACAGTTACATGTACTTCTTGGAGATGACTCACAGTCATTGAGTCCATATAGATGTTGGACACCTTCAATTTCAGCAGTTCATCAGTTATTCCAGTATATCAGTTATTGAGATCAGTCATGTTATGATCATGAGTACATCCCAGAATAATGTCCCCTCCAGACCATTGTGATGTACCAACAGATTTTTTATGTATTTTTCAGGTCCCCCTTCTTGGGACTAATTGTTATGTATATATCTTGATACGAGCATGGGTATGCCCTCCTCGTCCATTATCAGAGATTATTCCTCATTCATATTGAGGCCATGTAATATTGTTTATTTTGCAGCTTCCAAGGGTTGTGGTTCTAGTCTCCAATCGATCTCTTCTCTTCCCCAAACCCCAGAAAAAGACAAAAGAACTATGATTTCTATCGGCCATACGATGAGCTCATTCCCTCACACATCAGGGGGCAATCTGTTAACACCCAAAAAGTGTTCACTAGCTCATTTCCTTATTCACATGACCCATTTGTCCACTTTTTCACCATTTGAGCCTCTAAATCCACCAAAAGACCTTAATACACCCCTTTTTCCACTCAAAATGAATATTTTTCCTCAAAAAGCATAAAAAACCCTCAAAAAGGGTCCAGAATTCCCAAAAATATTAAAAAGGGAATAAAAATATTCAAAAAAGGAAAAAGGAGGGAAAAGGTACCTAAACCATGTTGGTCAATACCATTGGTTTCCTCAAAACCATAATGGTATTCCCCACCATCAAAAACTATAAAAAGGTGGTAGGGGCTCCTCACTTTCCATCCATCCATCATCTTATCCTCATGCTGTCAAAATCTCTCATGAGCTTTTGACCATTGTAGCTATCTTGGAGAAGAGACCTTTGGAGCTTGGAGCCGCTCACCCTTGGAGCTACTTAACAATCTTCACCACTTGGAGGTATTACCATTGCAAGCACTTGCTTGCCCCTATTCTTAATACAAAATCATTTTTTACATATTGTCAATTGCTTTGCTTTCGATAATATTTCCATTGTTTGCTTATCTATTTCACATAGATCCATGATTAATGTAGTTTAAAGTAGTTTGTTATTTATTTCTATTGAGACTGATGCTACTAGTTAGCAGGTGCACCATTGCACTAAGCTTGGTTGCAAAACCAAGCCAACAGAAGTCCTGCTAGAATTTATTCCATAGCTGCATGAACAATGGGTAGGCCTTCAAATGATGAGATTGAATAATAATAAAAAAGTTCATGATAGGAAATGTTGATGACTTTGTGGATGTTTATAATGAATCCTCTATAAGGGAAAAGAATTTGGTGTGAAATTTATCAGTTTAAATCTTTCTAGAACATGAATTGGAATTGAATCCCAATCTCGTAGTAGGAGATATCCAATTACGAGCCTTTTATTCTTTTATTCAAAATCAAATTAAGTGGGAAATAGGGATGAAATTATTTTATAAGTTGGAATTCCAGTTTGAACTTCACGTCATAGGAGAGCATCAAGTTCTTGAAGTAGCCTTTGCTAGTCAATGTGAATTTCTCAGGGATCCTATGAGGCTGAAACAATTTAGAATGAATTAGAGAGCAGTGTTACAGAGTTTTGAAGAACTTAGATATTGTGGGACTTTGGCCTCTTTGCAGGCCTTAGAGACATGTTGGAATTTGCTTTCTCCGGTACTCAAACAATGGGACCTCATGGGATACTCATTTTTCCATGTTTGCTTTTCAAGTACAAGTTTTTCTGTGAATTCTTTCCGAAGAAATGGTACTCAATAGCTTCAGTTAAGGTTCCATTTTCTTTTGATCTGGTGCAACAAAAAGTACTACAGTGTTATTGTGTAGTGGTATGATTTTGCATAGAATACTTCGTGGATGGAAGCAGATCGTCATTTAGGTTTTCGGGAAAGAAATGAAGTAAGTCACCAATATTACAGTTGAACCAAGCTACATCAGAATTTACTACAGGGCAATTAACTTCCATAGGTACATGCAACAACTTCCTACTTGGGAAGATGTTTGGTGCTTGAATTGTCTATGTTTTAACCCCTATTTTGACCATTTTTGTGTCTTTTGAAATGTCCTTTTACCTCTATGATCCTTATTTACCCTTCTTTTTACATCAAAGATCTTCATATATGACATGAGAAGCATTCCACATATTCCAATTCATTCATATGCTATTATTGTCATTATTATCTTAAAATAAATTTATTTTTATCCTTAGAACAGTTTAATAACATATACCTATAGGCTTTGCCTAATCACGGGGGCTTCACTCAATAAACCGTTATCATAGCATGTTCATTCGTGGCATATGAAACAATACCTATAATTTCACTAAATATTGGAAAATACCATCCAAAATCATTTTTTTTAACCCCCTCCCAATATGCCTTCCCAATTTAAAAAAAACCCCTATTTTCACTAGATATTGTATGTATCAATTTTTTCATTAACATTTTTTCTACCCCTTTATATTTCTACCTAGTATATTGATATGATACCCCTCTTATGACCCCACATGCATTCTACAATGCATGTTGCTTCTTTCTATGTATATTGTGGATGCACATTAGTTCACCCACAATGCAATTACTCAACCACATATAATTATGATTTGTAACATCTAATGGTATAATGAAGAGATAGGAGATCACTTCTTGTATGTCACTAGAGCCAATGCACATAGTACAACATTTAGATTGCATGTTGCACTTCCCCAATTGCTGACTAAGCCTGTTGTGGGCTAAGTATCCAAGCCCCCAAGACCTGTAACAAGCTCTACGAGGCTGACTAAACATCCCAAGGCATGTAATTGGCACAAGTGGTTGGGTATTCAAGCCCCCAAGGCCTATCGAGGGCCTATAACAGCCGTTGGAGGCTTGGAGCCTCCCAAGGCTATTGGTAACAACTAGATGAGTGTTATTGGTAACAATTGGTTGTCAATGACCACTATCTCTCGACTGAAAACCCACTTCACCACGAAACCCTTGGCCTCAAGCATGCGTCAAGATGCGATTTCCCTACGTACTGGTAAGCCCGAGCCTTGCCTCAACTCGATTTCTCATCCGGCCGTGATCCTGCCATCTCCATTTGGCATATATTTGTTAGCCCGCCCATATAAAAAAGACCCCAAAGTATTTTTGTATTGTTACATTAAATAAAAATACCCTTTGCCCCTTAATATATAAGCAATATAATTTCTAGGTTTTCATGAATATTTAATACTGCAATATGATTGAACAGGATATTATATTGCCTTCTAGTGAAGCCCCCGTGTGCCTAATCTTGTAAGTTGATTTTTTTTTTTATACTTATAGATGCACAAATGGAAATCAGACACATGGGTGTTATTTGGAATCTTGTTACCCATCTCATCCTCATGTTGGTTCCTCCAAGTTCATTGTTATGTTACCTGAGGAGTGGATTTATTGCAGACTGGTCGCAGAACAAAGGAAGAACAATTTTTTCCTATATTAGAGGATCTGTCAATTCTTTGAATCTTGACAGATCCTCCCTGATTTGTTAAGATGTATCTGCTCTTTTAAGCTGCAAAAGATCGAAGAATCTCAATTCTATTCTCATATTCAGTTCGATTGAGAAGACTATATATTTTATAATATGTTATCTTCAGAAAGTTAATTGGGAAACAAAGAATAGTTAATCAAGGTTCATTGTAACTTTGTAATCACTATTCCTCACTTTTAATATAAATCTATTATGCTTATGAAGTTTTGAATTTTTAGCCACTTGTAAAGTGTGTGTTAGCACCTGATTTTTACAACATGGATATGGAGGTGGAATAAAAGGATAGCCCAAAATGTTTTGATGAAAACTAGGGATTACCCTTGTTTGCCATAACCAGGTGCTAAAGGCATGAGAGAAGTGGATATGGGGGGTGTTGAATATGCTAGGAGAAGGCAAATAATGGGGAAGGAAGAATTAAAATGTGACCCAAATAGCCCCAAAAGAGCCTAAGTCTATAGTCCCAAGGAAATAATATAAAGGGTAACCGTCGCGCTGGTTTCCACCATTGGATGGGCATTCAAGGGATATCAATGGTCCTCGTTGATGGTCGCATGGATGAGGCACATGGGGAATAGTCATAAGGGTAGTTGAGATGGTGAATACCGTCGGACAGATGGCAGCTGGGGAAGTGTCATGAGGATGATAGGCGGTAAGTAGTACCGTTTCAATAGCATGCGATACCGTCGAAACATAAAGGTAGATCTCTATCCACGTGGATGGCACAGGGAGGCAGAGTAATATCCTATGGTCAAGGCTAGGGGTCCCACAATGGTAAGTGCAATGTGACAAGTCAAATGGTGTAGATGGTCTTGGGAGAATCAACGATCAACGATGATCCTCATGTCGAGAAGTTGCATGCCAGATAGACAGGAGGGTGGTTGCAAGGGGAAAACCCATTTTCCAGGTGTCACCACCAGAGATGGTCGCAAGGGGATGAGAGGCAAAGCAAAACCTATTTAGGGGAATGCGATCCCACTCTGTCAGGGTACGATGCTAGCGACGGGCAGTGGAAATCGGGACACTTGGAATGATCCAACGGTGGAGACAAAAGAGGGGTCAAATCAGTTAAAGGAGGGCAAATCTAGATGGCCGAGAGCAGTGCACATGAGAGATCAATGGAATGGATTGACAAGTAGCTAATGAAGAAGCTCGGAGGATAAGTGAACAAGGTTTATATATATAACTGTCGATGGGTAAAGGTGACATTTTTATTTTTCTAGGGCCTGTCTGCTCCCGGCGGTTTCTGGTCATAGGTAGGTTGAAGAAGGAAACATATTTTGTCGCCAGGAAGGCCGATGAGGATCCAATATTCGGTAGGATTCAAGGTTTGGGGTTGTTCCAGGAGGTAGGGATTTTGTCCTAGTATAGAAATTCAGCATCTTGTCGCCAAAATGAGTAGAAGTCTGAAGGTCTTATGGACGTAGCCGGGCGCGGAAAATTCTAGGGGTCCTGTATTTTGTTCGACCTATACCAGACAAGCTTGTTCTGTATTTATCTCCCGAAGCCCCAGACATTTGAGTCTGGAAGTCTCCCCAAAGATGTTGGTCATCATCCTGTTTCATCAAAGTCCGCCTGAGAGTCGGCGCGATTCCTTAACCGCCTGTTTTGGGCTTGACCTCAACATGGAGGATAGCTCCCCTACCTTATTGATCATTCAAAATAGATGTTGGTCCGCCCGAAGTCGAATGTGAGGAAATACGAAGCTTCAGTTTGGGAGAGTTTCTAACCAAAGGTATCCACCCCCAAGTGACAGGTTTCTCTGGTACTAGTGACTTCAGGCCTCGGCCCCAAAGGGGGAAAGAAGATCGAGACAAATAAGCAGGGGAGACATCGCTCCCAGCCATATGAGTGCGAAGGAAAAGTTCTCATGGAATTATAAACATATTAATGTAGGACTCAAAATTTAGTGGAGGCATCCAACTAGGGAAGCATCTCCAGAGATCAATTTTGGTTTTTCGATTTAGCATCCAGCTGGGGCAATTACCATGCTGCCTCTTGTCCTCTTGTAGGAGTCAAGTGCCCTTCGGTAGAAAATGTAGGTAAATGTGAAGGGGATAGAGCAGCAGGTAATAGAGGTGCAGGAAGGAGGAAAGTTACTTGTGTGGATTGTTGGGTAGCCTAAGAAGTTGCAAGGGTGATGTGACCCGCGTCATTCGGTGTACGGAGGAGAAATGAGATGAAGTTTTGTGACATAGGAAACACTAGGTGGATAGGAAGATTAAAGGCATATGTATGGCCACCTAAATGATTGTTGATGCGATGGAGGCCACCTCAATGTCCTCATCTGCTCCGTCGTCTATCTGTAGATCTTTACGAAGCATGTTTTAGGTCAGCTCAGACCCTGGACATCATTGTTACTTGATTAAGGGGTCCGATCAAGTTATCATGGCAACTATGGCCGCACGTAGCTGCTCTCATCATCACAGCAGTTATGGATATGGTTTTTTCATCCGCTGTACAAGATCGGTATATAGAGAGGACAATACACCTAGCAACTTGGGGCATTTTTTAGTTGGAATTGGGTCATGGAGAAAGAGCAGGAATCCAAAGTGGTTTTCATGCTTGAACAGGCATGGTTTGAAATGGAGGAAGAACCTTCTCCTTCTTCTCCTATGATGTTCGACCACGTGGAATCCAGCTCTGCTAGTGAGGATGAGGAGCTCGAGAAGCGACAAGTGCCCAAAGGAGTTCGACGTCCGAGAAAAGAGGAGATTCCCCAAGAAGAGGGATATGTCCAGCAAGACACGGAGATCATCCATGATCTCGTGCTCCCTACTGAGGAAGTGACACCTCCTCCTCCTATTGAAGAATTGCAAGATGATAGCTCTCTGAAGATAGAGGATTTCTTTGATTCACAAGGTCGATTGAGAACTTCAGAGTAGGGTGGAACCCTGCTCATAATATTTTGTTTTCCATCTTAATCATTCTGTTTTAAAGATGACACGTATGTAATATTCCAAATTTGGGGTTGTCAAGGTGGCGACATAATTTTGTTTGTTTTCTTCGGACCAATTCAAGGCCGAGAGCCTATAAAAGCTTTGTAATAGAATAATTAAGGGTTGGAAAATCATTTGGCTAAAGCCTGAAGGGAGAGATTTGTTTTAAGACTTTCATATTAATACAATGTGAAGTGCCTATGAAAGACTGTTTTGCAGAGATTCCTGTGTCATTTTAACTTGTAGTCAGTTTTTCCTTCTTCTCTATGTGCATGTGTTTCTTGTTATGCCTTTACATTTTGTTTTTCATTTCATGTTTGATATCAATGTATAATAGTTTGGAATTCTTAGAGAGAAGCTCTGGCTATTATCTCAGGTGTTCATAAAATATTGATACTAAAGTTGATATTGAATTCATCTTTGTTGGATGCTCATATCAATGGTCTGTTCTTATTTTCTTCTTTTACCACCAGAAAATATCTTTACGACGGCAAGCGAGTGGCTACCTTGCCTCTGTTAGAGTAGTCCATACTATGGAACTGTTATCTGATTTATGTGTAATTCCTTGACTCCATTGTCTAATTGTTTTTCCTTGTGATTATCCCTCCAAATTTCCCACACAATTGGACCCATCAGAAATCGGACCTTCTGTATATGTTTTAATTGGATATTTTTTGAGTAAGGAAGGCTAGTCTGTTTGTTCACTGTTGACGCCTTTGAATATTTCTAGTCTTTCATTGATTTGTAGAGAGATCCCTCTCCGACTATGCTAGTTCAATAGCATTAGTCCAAAGTTCGTTAGTGGTTACCCCGACTTTCCCCCTCTCGCAACCTAGGGGGTACGATTTGGGTGTTAATAGTGTGGTTATACCTAAGGAGGAAGGGCCCCCTTCTATGGCTTACTACTGCCCATGTGTGAATGTTCATAATTCCCGTTTTACTATAAGTACACTTGTTTGCATGTATGTAGTTGAGCTGGTTTCTAATAAGAAAAAGATATAAACCATAACCTTGTGATGCAATGTTACACATAGAACCTGCTCTGCCACTCTCATTTATGTTGCAGAAATGTTTAATATATTATAGAAATATAATTACGTTATACCTTGCTTCATACATATATACCTTTCTCTGGATTAAATGATCATAGTGTTTTCTAAGATTACATCTTTGCTTGTTCAAATAAAGCATTAACTCCATACCATACCTAGGAACTCCTCACTAAAATCTATTTTGTTTATTAACATATTTGCACTAATCCAACATGATTACTGATTGTTCAAACAAAAATATGTGTTTTATATTCTCCATTGAAGAAAATAATATTCTCCTTTGAAGAAAATAGATCCCATAAAGATTCTACCCAGACTCACAATTAATTCATTCCATGCGGCCCTTCATTGTAGAGTTTTCAACAACAGTCCTCTTCATACTTAGTGTAATTCCAATCTAGTCAAAAATCAACATTGGATCTTAATTCAACCTTGAAATTAAAATGTATCCCAACACAAAGTATCACAATTATCATAGAGAGGATTCAATCCATGCCATCGAGTTCAATCTCCACTCTTCAAGAAAATATTGCAATCCTCCTTATAAGAATATAGTAATCCTGTAGCTACATATCAGTGAAGGAAATCAACTTTAATACCTTATCCACATAGAATATTTAATCTCATGATTAATACACAATAGTATTGGATATATATGCATAGGTTTGTTTCTCACTTTTCTTCTTTTTGCATGCAGAGAAGAATTTAAACATGTGTTCATGATGTAGGAGCATCGGGACCTAGAAAAATAAGTTGAAGATGATCGACAAAGGACTGACCAGAGGGAGTGCAGACGACCACTGATGCAAAGAAGAAGATTGGCTGTCGAAGTCAATGATTTGAGTAGGAGCAGTCGATTATTACGCGATCGACAGGAAGATGCGAAAGGTTGAGAGTTGACATGTCAAAGATCGATAGATGATAGGGTTGCAGCAGAAGGCGTTTAGGATCAACATGTTGTCGAACCGTGATGACCAACAGGTTTGGGCATAAGCCAAGCGAGGAGGAAGGGGTGCACTAGTGAATCCTTAAGCGCGAAGTGAAGCCAACAGGTATGTCGAAGGATGATAGAAGGAAGTATGGTCGACATTGTGACAGGACCGACTAGTGTCGCAGTGTCAGAAAGATGTGTAGAAGTCAAGTAGAGTACTTGGTAGTTGTTCGGGGTTGCTAAGGAAGTTATGATCAGCTATTGTAGGTGGTTGGGATCATGACAAATGTAAACATAGGTGGAGGCTATGCAACACGGTAGAGGTGCAGACAAGTGCAAGTCTGCAGGATCTGGTGGATTCGGCGGATAGAGGAAGCGTGTATCGGGGGTCGGAGTGATCTTGGGAACAACAGTAGTAGAGAAGAATACTTTTGCACAGGAAAAGCTTGGGGGAGTTCAGTTCGATTGACAGAGGATCGAGAGAAGAGTTTAGAGTGGATATGTAGATTGGAGAGAATAGTCACACATCGACTGAATAGAGCAGAGATCAGATCCATAGCTCAGCGAGCGCTTGCATTCAGCAGAGACCGTGAGAAGGTGAAGGTCGACACATAGAGAGAGCACACGATTTACATCTGTATTGTAATAGACTGAGGCTGATATACTTAGTTGTTTACATTCCTTGCATTTCACATTGTAACCGATTTAATTTGAAGTAATAGAAGCCACTTCTGGCATATTGTTTTACATTTAGTTTATGTGAACGTGTGGTTGTGTCGTGTGTTATTGTTAAGCAAGAACCCCTGTCTCGAGGTGACCTTGCGTTAGTTGGTATCGGAGCGGGAAGAGAATCCTGTGAGCAAGAAAGGTGGTGATACTAACCTGACTTGCGTCAATTGATATCAGATCTTGGAAGTGAGTTTGGTTAAATTAAAGCATACTGTGAGCAGAAGAGCACTAGTTACTACCACCATTGGAAGTGAAACCACTGTCGAGTGTGTTTACAACTCCAGTTGCGGTTGGGTAGAGTTGTGCATGACTTGTGGAAGTCTGGTTGTGATTGGACGAGTGGGAGTTTCCGCTGAGGTTGAAAATGGATCATATAGGCATTAATGTCCGAGGAGTTGGACGAAGAGAGCGTGGCGCAGCAGTCACTGTTGATCGTGAAATGTTCGATGAATGCATGTGAACAATGGTAAGTCTAAATAATGATGTCGCAGCGATCAAAGAAATTAAAATACATGGATGCATTCCTGATACGTTAGACCAAAGCGACGACGAAGCTAAAGAGGTGGAAGCACAGGAAGAGGTAGTCGAGGAACCCGAAGAAAAACCCATCAAGCTTATGACAGATATGAGAGGTCGTACAAAGATAGATGTACACGCCTACTTGGGAAGTATGGATCCAGTAGACTTGATCGATTGGTTCAGAGAGATGGAGAAATACTTCGACATAGAGCAGATCGAGGATCCTAGGTGAGTTAAGACTGCATGTTTGAGGTTGAAGGGTCACGCTTCAATGTGGTGGGACAATGTGCGGGATGACAAAGTCAAGAAAGGAAAGGAGAAAATCAAGTCTTGGGACAGGATGGTCGCCAAGCTGAAAGGGAAGTTCTTTCCAGGTGACTATGTGATTTCCTTGTTCCAGAAGTTGAAAAACGTTTGACAAAAAGAGATGACTATGAAGGAGTACATGGAAGAGTTCTATAGTTTATCGATAAGGTCGAGACAAACCGATGAAGGAGAAGAATATTTCACTAGATACGTGAATGACTTGAAGTATGATGTACAGGACGATTTGAGCCTATCAAGGTTCAAAGCAGTCGGTGATGCCTATCAACTAGCTCTGATGGCAGAAGAGAAACTGTCGAGGAAATCCGCAGCAACCAAAGGTAGAATGATTGGTCGGGGTGCGAAGACTATTTCCACGAAAGGCCAAAATAGCGGAACCAAGAGAGAATATGTCAGAGATTAGCGACGGACGGAAGGGACATAGACAAGGGAGAAGATGCAGGAAAACTGACGCGATGGTCATGAGAACCGTAGTCGAGGTGCGTATGGTCAAAGTGGTCCATCCAACAGAAAAGGAGCTGACAGACCAACCATAGTCTGTTTTAAGTGTCGAGGGTTGGACACAAGGCATATGAATTCCCAGAGAACCTACATGCTGCAGAAGAGTCGAAACCCAAATGTCGAAGAGATGAGCAAGCCAACGAGAGGGAGGAGTCGACATCCAACAGCAGCAAAAGTGGGAAAAGAAAGAGTTGCGCCATGATAGCTAGCAAGAAGTATGTTCAGAACGACTGACGCGAAGAGAAAGAGCCACCGCAACGAGAGGTTATCTTTTGAACCAGAGTGCGTATCGGTGATTGGCGTTGAAAGACCATAGTTGATGGTGGAAGTACGGAGAATCTTGTGTCGACATCGGTCATCGCTAAAGTGGGGCTGAAGTGTTGGGAACACCCACACCCATACAAGATCTCATGGTTGCAGAAAGGACACCATGTGAAGGTGACCAGACAGTGCCTGATTAACTTCAAGGTCGGGAAGCTTGAAGACAATGTACTATGCAATGTAATCCCAATGGATGCATGTCATCTGTTGTTAGAGAGGCCATGGAAATATGTTCGGAAGATGATCTATGATGGTTGAGCCAACACAGTCATAGTGTGGAAGAATCGTGTACGAAGGACTCTGAAGCCGAAATAGGAGGAGCAAGACGACTGTAAGCAGGGTGAGAGCAACTATTGGGAGAAGCAAGTGTTGATGTGTTCAGCGAAAGAAATGCTCACAGAGGAGGAAAAGCAGTCGGGATGTTTCACTATCATTTTGAAAGGGCCATGTGTCAAGAGGTCAATAATGGAGAGGATTCTGGTCGAATTTGAAGCGATGCTCGACGAGTTCAGGAGTGTATTAGTCGACGAGGCCCCGACAGGATTTCCGCCGACGAGAAGCATATCCCATCAAATGGACTTGATTCCAGGATTGAGTTTTCCAAACAAAGAACCTCATAGAATGACTCTGGCAGAGGGTTGGGATCTCAATCGATAGGTCCTGGAGTTGTTGTATAGATGGTTTATCAGAGAAAGTCTGAGTCTATGCATAGTACTAGCAGTATTAGCGCTGAAGAAGGGTGTAGAATGGAGGATGTGTACAAACTCTAGAGCCATCAACAGGATCACAATCAAGTATCAGTTTCCAATGCTGAGAATGGATGACTTGATGGATTTCCTCAGTGGAGTGAAGTACTTCTGGAAAAGATCGACTTGAAGAGCGGTAATCACCAAATTCAGGTTAGAGAAGGAGATGAATGGAAGGAAACATTCAAGACGAAGGAAGGGTTGTATGAGTGGTTAGTCATGCCATTCAGATTGACTAATGCACCCAGCACATTCATGCGATTGATGAAGGAGGTATTGAAACCATTCTTGGGAAAGTTTGTCATAGTTTATCTAGATGACATTCTGGTTTTCAGTCGAACCAAGACAAAGCACTTGGAGCATATTCGACAGGTATTGAAAAATTTGCAGGAAGAGAAGCTAATGGTGAACCTGCAAAAGTGTTTCTTCATGAAGGAAGAACTGGTGTACTTTGGATTTGTAATCTCGGGTGAAGGGTTAGTAATGGACCCAGAAAAGGTGAAGGCAATATTGGATTGGCCGGAGCCGACAAGTGTGACTGGAGTAAGGAGTTTCCATGGACTTGCCAGTTTCTACAGGAATTTCATCATGGGATTCAGTCAAATTTGTGCACCTTTGACAAAGTGCATGAAGAAAGGGGAGTTTAAGTGGACGGAAGCTTCCCAGAGATATTTTGACAAGTTGAAGGAAAAGGTCACTAAGAGCCCAGTGTTAGCGCTCCCATATTTTGAAAAAAATTTCCAAGGTTATTGCGACGCGAGTGGGGTGGAAATTGGAGCAGTGTTGAGCGAGGAGGGCCGACCAATTGCATTCTTGAGTGAGAAGTTGGATGATGTGAAGTGGAAATATTTGGTCTATGACCAGGAGTTCTATGCTATTATCCAAGCATTGAAGTAGCGGAGGCATTATTTGTTTCCCAAGGAATTTTTGTTGTACACAGATCACCAAGCACTGAGGTATTTGAATACTCAGTCGAAGTTGAATCAACGACACATGAAATGGGTCGAGTTCCTGCAAGGATACACCTTCATGTTGCAACATAAGTCGGGCAAGTCAAATAAGGTTTCCAACGCACTGAGTCGAGGAGTTCCATTCCTGAAAATGACGAAATTTCAAGCAACATGAATAGAGTTGGTGAACGTAGAGTATGCGGCCAACGGGTATTTTGTGAAATCATGGGAGGCTTGTTGTGAACCATGAAGTGTTGACAAAACTCCATTCTTTGATTATTTTATCCAAGAGGGATACCTGTTCAAGGGACAACAATTGTGTATTCCCAGAGGATCCATAAGGGAGAACCTAATCCGGGAGTTGCACGACGGAGGATTAGCAGGTCATTTTGACATTGACAAGACCAAGGCATTGGTCGAATAGAAGTATTATTGGCCAGGATGAAGCCCACATGGATTGGTATATTTGGTCGAGTTGCCAACAAAAATAAGGAAAAGTGCAGATGTGGAATCATTCGCAGAACATATGAAAGAATTGCATGCAGATGTGAGAAAGTACATAGAAAAGAGTAATGCGGCATACAAGTTGAGAGCCGATACGAAGAAGAAGCTACAATCGTTCAACAAGGGAGACTTAGTCTATGCACATTTGTGGAAGGAATGATTTCCGACCAGAACTTATAACAAGCTGAAGTTGAAGAAGAATTGACCATGTAAGATTCTGAAGAAGATTTTGGGAAACGCTTATGTGTTGCAGCTGCCGAAGGACTTGAGCATTTCACTAGTGTTCAATGTCTCAGATATGTACAAGTTCGAAGAAGGTTCAAGAAGCGGAAGCGTAGAAGTGTCGAACATCGACTTGACGGTGTAGATTCAAGATCGACACAAGGAGGAAATCGTAGAAGTAATAGAGGAACGTGAAGTTGGGCATACGCACAGTTCGTGAAGGAAGGAATACTTAGTGCGATGGAAAGATGATGAGTTGCAGGAGGAAAAATGGATTTTCGAAGAAGAGTTCAGGGGACTAACAGAGCATTCGAGTTCTTTTTCACCTAGGGAGTCTAATGCAGGAGCATTGGGACCTAGGAAGATTAGTCGAAGATGATTGACAGAGGGCTAACCATAGGGAGTGCCAAAAACCACTAATATGGAGAATCAGATTGGATATCGAAGTCAATGAGTCGAGTAGGAGAAGTCGATATGCAATCGTCAGGAAGATGCGAAAGGTCAAGAGTCGACATGTCAAAGGTCAACATACAATAGGGTTGCAACAGAATGCATCAAGGATCGACATGTTGTCCAACTGCAATGAATGATATTTTTGGGCATAATCCAAGCGAGGAGGAAGGGGCGGACTGGTGAATCCTTAAGCACAAATTGAAGCCGACAGGTATCTCGAAGGCTGACAGAAGACAATATGGTTGACATCGTGATAGGACTGACTACTATAGCAATGTAAGAAGGATGCGTAAAATCCAAGCAGAGTACTTGGTAGCCATTCGGGGTTGCTAAGGAAGTTATGAGCAGTTATTCTAGGTGGTTGGGATCACGATAGATGTAAACACAGGTGGAGGTTGTGCAACACAGCAGAGGCACTGACAAGTGCATGTCTGGAGGATCTGGTTGATTCATAGGATAGAGGAAGCATGTATCGGGGGTTGGAGTAATCTCGAGAACAACAACAACATAGTAGAATACTTATGCGCATGAAAAGAGCGGGGGAGTTCAGTTCGATCGACAGAGGATCGAGAGAAGAGTTCAGAGTGGATCTGTATATTGGAGAGAACAGTCACACATCAACCGAACAGAGCAGAGATCGGATCCATAGCTCAGCTAGCGCTTGCATTCAACAGAGGCCGTGAGAGGGTGAAGGTTGACACACACAGAGAGAAAACCATTTACTTATGTATTGTAATAGGTTGAGGTCGACATAGTTAGTTGTTTACATTCCTTGCATTTCACATTGTAACCGATTTAATTTGAAGTAATAGGAGCCACTTCTGGCATCCGGGTTTGCATTTAGTTTATGTGAATGTGTGGTTGTGTCGTGTGTTATTGTTAAGAAAGAATCCCTATCTCGAGGAGACCTTGCGTCAGTTCATTTTCCATAACCTTCAAATTAAAAACTGTTTGCAACTACAGTTACATCATTTACCTTGCATTAGAAAAAACTAAGATCTCATATGGATTCTTCCTAATTTAAACAAGTTTAACATCAAACAAGAAGGGTAAATAATCTACCATTATTCCCAAACATCATTTCCAGTATTTGAAGTCGTTTAAATCCTCAAACACTGTAACATCCCGAAAAATACCCAAAAATTTAAAAAATTTAAAATAGCAATAATTATAGAAGTTGTTAATGTAGAACACATAAAATAATTAAAATTCGTAACTAGGATAATTAATAACGATGACACATCAGATTTCTCAAAATAAAATTTGATATAATTGTATTTTCTATTTCATATTTAAATGGATGCTAAACTCCTTAACAAAAGATCTTTTTATGATTATGCATAAGAATACAATTTATAGATCTGCCTAAGTTCTACATGTGATTACATGATATTCATAGTTTTGTATTACTATGATGTTCTTGATGATGTGCTGACAGTTTGTTTTTATGATGACGAAGGGGTCCTACGAGGTACCATGGGGTTTACTTAGCTATGTTTAGCTAAGGCACTTGAATCCTATTTCCATGTGCAGACAACAGGTAATAATTTCTATGACAAACATGTGTTAAGAGTACATGTGTCTTTCAATTCAACGTCATTATAATATTAAAATGATAAGTACTTCCTTGCGAAACAAGTTACTGGAGGTATGGATATTTTAGTTCCAATTCTAGTTTATGTGCTGGCTTACAAACTCTTCTGTAAAATAAAAATCACATCGTCAATTTGTTTCTATAATACTATGTTTATTATCATATAACTATTGGCATTAACATCAAAGCGGCGATACCAATGTCCAGTGGTAATTCTATTAGAAATCTTGTAGAAAAAGTGTTTGTACTATTGAACTATCAATACATTTTTCATCTACATAACTTAGACTATTCTAAGTCCCGAATTTATCATTTGATTATCATTATACTATTAATATACAAAAAGTATAGTGACTAGTGCTCGTGCTATGAACTTAGCATTATAGTGTATGTCGTCACCACTTAAACTATACCTATAGTATTACATTTATCATTAGACTTTGCAATACAAAGCTATTGTGTGAAATATATAATGTACATAGTACTTTTGCTAGTAATTAGCATTTAAATATGTATCAACACAACTCTAACTATTCCTAAATGGCTATTCAAAAACTATAGAAATGAAATATATACATTCTATAGTAAACTATGGATTCGCACACCTATATTGGCATGTAATACTATTATTATGATACCTAGCAATAACTATAGAAAAGTTTATAATATATGATCCACAAATCTAACATTGCAATTCTTTCGATGTTGATAGGATATTAAAGTTTGTACTTTGCATGCCTTCCAAGCTGGCATTGACAGGCCTACCATTAACGTCGTTCACGTTTTAAGTGATGTGGAACCCCGGTTGTAAGGTATTCACGTGGTTTTTATTTGCAATGAGCACCAAAATATGCTGAGCTGTGCCATGCACTAGCTCTCGGTCTCCTTACTTGGAAAATTAGTAGATGAAGTAATCAATGTGTAATTAATGCTATGGTTGCTTGAATATCAACGTGCCCGATTTGGTAACTAAACCACCATTGATCTCTGCAAGATCTAGGGCTAAGAGAGAAACCATATTCTCGCGTTGGTAAGTAGTGAAAATTGGTTTTCTGGCATTCATTGTTGCGTTTTAGTGGTAAGGTCGTAGAGCCGACCGTTTCCTGCAATGCAGGGTTTAAAGTTTGTGGAGAGAAGGACTCCTTCCTTGATTTCGAACCTTGGACCTGTGGGAGATAGTTTTAATAGTTATATGCTTACACTCTTGTGCCAAACAACCATGGTGGTTGTTTGTGGTTCTTCTGTCAGTTGTTGAATTCGTAGTTTGCTGTGAATGCTATCATGCCTCGTCGTTTTGTGGATGTAATGTGCTAATGTTCAGGAGCTTCGTTTCTAAGGGTAAGTGCTTACGATAATGAATGTAATATTGTGTTACTTGCTTTTATACTTGCGTTTTCTTGTTTTTAACCCTTCAAACTATATTTTGGAAGGTACCCACTTTGTAGGAGGTTGTTGTGCATAAGTTTTGGAATGGAGATGATGCATCTACTTCCTCGTAATCTCTGGTGGTTCTCGAAACCTCGTAGGTGCCTTTGGCATGGTTTTGTTGGCGATTACTGTTTGTTGAGAGTTGGAACTATTCGACCTTGTTTGGGTGATGGCCGAGTGTTAAGTTTTAAAGTCAACTTATTTTGATAAATGATGTACAGAGGATAACCTTCAGTTGTTTAAGTTGCCATTCGGCTCTGTGATGCCTGGATGCATCGTTTGAAAGGAACTTTGAACTTGTGTTTGTATTGCTATATGTTAAGGCTAAAACCTTATGTAGTTTGTGGAACCTTGACCTTGTTTTAATGTTTTGGTTGATAAGGGGTAAACCTCTGTGTAATGTTGGAACCTTGACAGGTCTGTAATGTAAACTCTATTATTTATAATTGTTGAATGGGAAACCAAGAGCCGAGGGTTCACTTGCTCTTTTAAAACAATGGCTCGTTTGTAATGAAGTGTCGTGTTTGAAGTAATGGTTGAAGGGTTTTTTATATAACTATTTAAGTGGTGCCGAAAAACTATAGTTGTCTTGGGCCGAGAGTTATGGTTTGCATAACTGTAGATAGTTGATTCCTGTACTTCATTATCGTTGTTTATATTTATGTTTTGGAATCGTGATGAGATAAGTTCGGTCTGTTTATACATTTTCAAAATGGCTATTGCCACAGGGTTCTATTTTGTTTCACAAATGAAACCCTACCTATAGCTTTTGTTGGCAACCTTGCTTGTACATAGAAGTCGAACCCACGAACTAGTCCTTAACTCGTACATGTGAATGTTTCGACATTGTGTATGTTTTCTTGCTAGGGTTGTGAGCTATCGTTAGACATTGATACTGAATCGTGCTTTCTACTAAGTGATGCTTATTGTCTTGTAGTAGTCTCGATATGTTTAAAAGATGGCATAGTTATATAAAATTTTAGTTAGGGTTTGGAAATCTATAACTGTTATAACCTCAGAAATAAATGTCTAAAGTTTGCCATGAATGGCTTGAGGATAAGTTTATGAATTGTGTATTCAGAATCTAGGGTCTGTGATATCTTAGGGTTTTGATACTACTGTGCAGGTATTTGTATTTCATAGTTGAAATCAAATGTGATAGTTTGTGAATAAATAATATGTGTGTACTTATAACAATCCTGCACAGAACATAGTTTTTGCAGCTACTATATTTCTTAGAATATAAATACTTGAAAATATGGAATTCATGATATTGAAATGCATGTGATTACTATCTGAAATAGATAGAGTTGAAAAGAAAAGTATAAATCTTTGCAGAAATAAAATGTGTTTTTATTTGAGAATTAGATGATGAATAATGTACATCTGTTTATACTATACTGTACTATTTCCTGCGTTTTATTTATGTTTTAAAAGACAGAATTTAACAAGAAAAACTATTGTGTTTAACCTTTCATTCTAATGGCATTCTGCCTATCATTCATCTCTATTAATTTTTCTTTTTTGTACTAGAGTACTATACAGATAATAGTATGGGAAAAATACAGAAAAGAGTTTATTCATTCATTTAAAATACTTAATCATTCTTAAAACAAATCATCTTTAAATCAGAAAATAGAATAGTTTCTTCTGTATGACTGTAATTAATAATTCTACCATGCAGAAAACATTTAACTGTAAACAAAAGTAAGAACAGTAGAACCTGGTTGACTGTAGGAGAAACAAATAGCCCAAGGAACCTGTTCCACCCAACCTATTCCTGAAGACAGCAAATTTACTTGTCTTAGGACCCCCGAGCCTATTCACTGAACCACCAGGAGGAAGATTTTGTAGAAGCCTTAGTACATCAACTTGCAGTAGAAATAGATTATCTTGTCATAAAGACTTTGCAGTCAAAGAGACCTGCACCAGAACCTCTGGTTTTCCTTCTCAGTATAACAAGCAGATTCACAGTTGCACTCTCACATAGACTCCCTATTCGAATCTCCCAGTGATCACTTGATGCACTTGAGGAATATTTCTGCAGAAAATATTGTAGGGATTCCTTCCCAATTCGAATTGCCTTATCTAGGCTGCCTAGGCCTTTTAGTGGTTAACTGGTCATTAATGAGCTTCCTGCTCTCTTCCACCCACATGGGGGATAATGCCACAAATTTAGGGATAGTTGTCCCATAACCAACAGCTAGTGGTGGAGTGCAAATGTTGCCATCTGTCCCATGCCTTCTAACAGCTTCCATTCCTCCTAGTGGGTCAGTGAACACTCATTTAACAGTTCCCTTGGGTGTTTGTCTCCTATTTTAATTTATTAAATAATAATAATCAGTAATTACAATCATCCTTGACCAAACTTGGTCATAATTACAAAACTTTGTAATTATAATTTAACATAAAATATTTTGTAAATAAAATAATCTTCTCAAAATTTGGGTAGGTGACAAACACCTTCACAAAAATCTAGACAATTTCAATCTACAACTCATACCTGAATCATGTACAAATTCAATTGAACCATCATCTATAGTCATTCACACATCTTGACTATTCTTCCTACTATATTTAGAGCACAAGCTAACTAATTCATTTCCTAGTTAACCAATATTCACCATACTTGTAACATACCCAGTACTTGAAACATTTTATGTTTGAGAAAAACATTATCTTAACTTTTATTGTAAACTTTTATATTTGGCCAAGTGGCCAAGGATGACTATAATTGCACAATATTATTATTTAATAAAATATGTTGATGTATATGTAACTTCAGAATGTATTTCATATATATATTTATTGTACCCTTATAAGAGATGTGTTATTCCTCTATAAGGAAGTGTCGTCATTTGTATTGACAAGTGTCGCAAGTAGATTAACTCACCGATGGGTTATTAGACTACCTGATGTGGGTGTCGACCCGATATATATGTAACTGGGGTTATTACGCTGAGTTAGACAAGTCGGCCCCATAAGTAATTAGGCAGGTCAGGACAAGTATTAATAAAGAGTCGGGATTCTCTATTTTGATTATCTCAAAACTCACTCTTCTCTCACTCGGAAAGTGGCGCACATTGAAGGAGGAGGATCAAGCTGCATAGTAGGAGACTATCTATTGTATTTGGTTGTACTTTGGTTGAGCCATTGCTCTATCTATCTCTGAGGAAGTTGTGGGGTTTTCCCCACGGAAAAATCCGTGTGTCCATTGTCTCATGCTTTTGATTCTTGTGATGCATGACATGCTTGATATGATTGTTATGCATTGATATACTGTACATGTTATTCTCTCAGTGAAGATCCTATAGCATATTGAATTAATGCTTAAAATCTAACAAAATAAAATAGGAGACACTCACCCAAAGAGACTGTTGAAAGAGTGTTTACTGACCCACTAGGTGGAATGGAATCTGGGTTAGAATGCAATGGACAAGTGGCAACATTAGGAACTCAGTAACTAGCTACTGTTATGGGACAACTCCCTTGATATGTGGTCAAAGTTCCCTGAGAGATGGGACTAGAGCTTGAGGCTCATTTATTTGGAAACTGGCCACTAAAAGACCTAGGCATCTTTATAAGCCATCGAATTCGAGCAGAGACTCACATTTTTTCTGACGAGAAAAGTTACCTTGTGGTTCTGTTGTATGCACACAAGAGATTCGATGAGGGGAAGCTATGTTTTGAGTTGTAATGTAAGTATGTTTCACTTCTGCTGAGTGCATATTTTTCTTTCTGAGTGCAGAGTTTTCTTGCTGAGTACAGAGGTTTATTTAGCGGTGTATTGCAAGTCTACATTGATTGCTGGAAGTACAACCTGAGTGCCTTGATTATACACAGATTCTTCTACCTAGTGGTTCAGTAAATAGGCTTGGGGGTCCAAAGGAGCAAGTGATATTGGCTACTTCTTCTGGAGAAGGTTGGGAGAAATAGGCCTCTTTGGGTGTTTGTCCACCCTATCTACATTATTACATTCTACTTGTTATTTCGTTTCTAGTAATTATAACTTAGTGTAATTGTGGGTTACTGTTTTCTGAATATTGTTAGTTATTACAAATCAATTTGAAATGAATGATTTTCTGAACTGTATGAAGAATTAATATGATGATGATAGATTAATATACTCCCCTACATTTTTCCACACACTGTCTTTGTGTCGTACTCTAGTGCAGGGAAGGGTGTTTAAAAATAGATAAACGATATTGAGTAGATATAATGATTGAATAGACAAACTCTGTTATGTTTCTTGTATTTCCTGTTATGTTTCCTGTATTTCCTTATTTGTTTACATTTTGCAATTAAAATATCTTATGTTTCAATCATAGGAAAACATAGTAACATTTATATTATGCAGACATTGTAATATCTTTACATTTATAGCAACAAAAATAGAAGAACTCAAACAGTCCCATGTTTTTGTACAAAACCCTAAGTACAGTTATAGGGTAACCTTTTATATTCAGAAAGAAAATAATGTATAACTTATAATATTATTTTCAATATAAGAATACTTCTAATACTCTTAGCTTTCTTCCTTTTGAATTTAAAACAATATTGAGATACATATTTTAGATCAATATAAAACAAGGTAAAATGAAACCAAACATATCTACCATACCACACTAATAGTATCTTTTCATTTATTTAACCTTGGCATATTACTTTATTTATAAACAGAACAACTTTT
The DNA here is from genome assembly GCA_027924585.1 of Larix kaempferi. Taxonomy (NCBI): domain Eukaryota; kingdom Viridiplantae; phylum Streptophyta; class Pinopsida; order Pinales; family Pinaceae; genus Larix; species Larix kaempferi. The sequence continues at coordinate 14,855,324 of BSBM01000893.1, forward strand.
GGTTCGGACGAATGTCCCAAAGTTTCAACCCTAGCTAGTACAACATAACCCTAAGTTAAAACATTCCATATTTTAGCAAATCAAATAGAATTTACAATACAGAGCTCAACTACACAAAGAATTTCCATACACTCTACACCTTACAGGTTACTTTTGAAACCCTTATCGGTTTTACAGTTAAAGAGAACCAAAATAGCATTTGTATTGAGTAGAGTTCATAACCAGCCTCACGGCCAAAAACCTCAAACAAATCTAAATACCAAACTCACTTCGATGGGGTTTTAAACAAGGCTCATTGCCTTTGATCAACAAATAGTAATAAAACAGTCATGATTTCAATACCTTGTACAAATCGAACCTAAACGAAGAAACCACATTCAACAAAGGGCCCAAGGCCATTGACAACAAAACAATTGAACAATTTCATTTAAACCTAAGTTAACAATCATCTTTCAACAAAACGATTATAGACATAGGAGACTAGGTCTCAACATTAAGATTGACTTCACAAAACTTTCGAATTTATCCTTTTACAAAAATAAGTTCAGGGTTTGAAACTACAACAAAACTAGGCATTAGCCATTTTCAGCTCTCGGCCCTTAAAACAAAACTCAACAGATTTTAAACCTTCAGGAATGGGTTGTTTCCCTTGTCATTGTATAACACACATTGATTAAAATAACGCGGGCTGCCAGGAGCATTGCTCTCAGGCGCGGCTCTTAAAAACAACATTAAGTTCCAAATACCATAACTTTCTCATTCATCAAACTGCCGAGGGTTGAAACCCTTTCACATAGTTGTTACACTTTCAACAAATTGATACACAGTAAAACGTTGTAGAATCAATGAAGAAGTAGGTCGAGGATTCAATCCTCCCTACATTTTCCATATAGATTACAAACATTACAACTACGATAATATCCCCAGCCAGACCGCAAGACTGAAGTTTAGGCTAAAACCAGACAAGGACCGACAGTTTCCAAGTTGAAACCTACAGGAAACCACCGAGGCTTACCAGGTTTCAAGCACTTTTTCCACTTAGTTCCGAACATAGAAATCCAAAGATGAGGAGCACCTGCCAAACAACACATAGCATGGTTAAAAGTTGAAATATGAAGCTCAAAACAAAATACAAACAACTGCATCATTATAAACTTTCGAGAGTAGCTAATTGGAACTAATGACTTACTTTTCAGAGTAGACTTTGTGCTGAATTGAACATGCCTACATCCCACGAGAACCAGAGCCAAACACACCACTATCAAGCTCAACAAACGAAGGACTCGACTCTTGGAGCTCATTGTGTAGAATTTACAAGTTACAGGTTGAGGTATCGAACCCTGGAGAGGTTCCTCCAAAACATATTTGTAAACCCTAAGAAACTGCAGCTGGTCGACCTCTCTAAACCCCACTCCCTACGAAATGAATGCCAATATTATGCTCTCGTCGAGGTAAGCCCAAAGCAGTTAGGGTTAGAATCACTACCAAGGAAACCACGTGAAGACTTGACACATGGGACACCACTAGACTCTCCACCCACAACACTTTAAATGCACTTTTATTACCATATCTATTGTTTATGTCACACCTGTCATCGCATCATAACAAAGTCAAGGTTTCGGTCTTGCATGGTTTACAACCATACTATAGTATGGATATGTGTTATCAAAGGCCAAACTACTATTATGTAAATTATCCAAGTATTACTTATGACCTGCCATCGCACCATATCATAGGTTAAGGTTTCGACCACCCAATATGGCGAGACTCACAAACATAATATAACATGGTTACACTATATTAAATCAAATTAACGTTACATGTTTCCAACCTTGCATATAACAATTAAAATATTACGTACAACACCATTTAAATCAAACCCTTGTATATGGTATAAAGACCATAAAGCGCATATCGAAACTATTGTATAAGCTAATGGTATAATGCGCTAGTAGTTTAAACATCCATGGTATAAATTTATCTATAGAAGAAGTGCATATAGTGTATAGTTTATAACTATAGACTTTTGCTAGGTCACCATAATAACATTATCACATATTATGCATATAGTGCATAAAAGATAGGTTTAGTATCACATTGCTAGTATCTAAGCATAGGTTATTCCTCCTTTAATATGAAATAAAATACATGGTATACTTCCTAGGAGTAGGATTTAAATACCAAGTCATAAAAACAAAGTTCTAATACTTTCCATGATATTTTTAATACAAGACAAATGTATTAATAATAATTACAAATTCTGAGATTTGAATTTATAATTAAAAGTTACATAAACAACTTGAGTATAACTGAATATCAAACTAAGATAGATCTCACCTGGAATTACTTCAAGTTACTATAATTCCTTTTTATAAACATTGAAGGCTAACTGAAGTTAAATATGACCTCTTTATGCTTTTCGAAACAGTATTTCTCTTACCTGCAATTTGCGACAGAAGTTCAAATGCTTTAGCTAAAATAGCTAAGTAAGCCTCGGGGTGCCCATAGGACCCCTTCATCATCAACACGAAAAATAAATAGTTAGCACATATAATGAATTCAGTATCAAGTCTTTAAGGTATAGACAACTACATAAGAAACCATAATTGATATAGGATGCATGACATGAGGTAACAATGTCCAACAATAACATACTATAGACATAAAACACATTTCACGTATTTTGTACACACATAATCGACGTAACATGTCTTATACAGTGTGACGTTTAGTTAAACAAACAAACATTTATTATACTTCCGCACAGTAATTGTAGCACTTAATGTTACTCTGAAAATTTTTAAATTTTTTGTGAGTTTCGGGATGTTACAAGACTTCATTGATTACACAGACATATATGAAATCAACACACAACATCATGGAAAATAATCCTTTTCCATTTATTACTTGGAAATTTAAATGCTCATAAACAAACTCTAACCTATCCTTTGTTTTACTTTCCTTGATTCTTACATTGTATAGCTAACCTTCCTAACCAACATTTTTCCATCATCTCTCTCTCTAACCTCTAATGCTTGAAGACATATAAGATATACTTGGAAACCTAACTTCTAACTAAATAACAAACTTCCTTCATTTATGCAACTAACTCCTAAATTTCTTATAAAGTTCTTGTAATTGTAATTGTCATTATTATGTTAAAATAAATTGATTTTCATCCTTAAAACAATCTAATAATGTATATCTACAGGCTTGGCCTAAGCCTGTAAGTTGACTTTTTTTTTTATACTTAAATATGCAAAAATGGAAATCGGACACATGGGTCTTCTTTGGAATCATGTCACCTAGATCATGCTCCTGTTGGTTCCTTTGAGTTCATTCTGATGTTACCGATCAAGCGTATTTATTGTAGACTGGTCGCAGAATAAAGGAATCACATTTTTTGCCTAGATTAGAGGATCTATTGATTCTTTGAATCTTGACAGATCCTCCCTGATTTTTTATGATGTAATTACTCTTTTAATTAAGTTTAAAAATATCAAAGAATCTCGATTTATTTCCATCTTCGGTTGGATCAAGATAGTTTCCCTCTATTTTCTCCATTTCACTGTATTGACCGTTGAAGATTTCTTCATTCACAGGTCTACTGATGAATTTATTAAAATGTTAGTAGTGTTAGATCAAAATTACTCTTGACAAACCTTCAATATGACCAATCACATGTAAGGTGAGAAACTTCCTTACTAACAATGAAAACTACTCTCAGAAGCTCCACTGAATGAAAACAACATAACTGGAAATTAATTATTAGGGAATTTGTCTACGAAAGAAGTTGAACTTGTTTTAAGTGATGAATTTTAAAGGCGTAAATTTAACCATGAATATATATATATATATATATATATAATGTGGCTAATCATTTTGGTTTTGTTGTAGGTGTGCTATGTGTCTTGGGGATGACCAAATAGATGAAAAGCTACAACAACGAATTGTCTATGGGCCTAACTTTCACTTGGAATGCATTGGAAAGTGGCTTGCAAACAATACCACATGTCCACTTTGTTGGAATTCACTCCTCTAGGATGCAAGGTTGTTTCCTTAAAATGATCTCGCTATTCATTAATGCCCTAAGGAGCAATTGGTTGATATGTTTACCAAACCTTTGGGAACATCTGCATTTGAGTTTCGGAGGAAGCACTCAAACATTGATAGTGCTAAGAATACTATCACATTTGAGATTAAGGGGGTGTGTTAAGAATTGCAATCTAAATGGTCATAAGTTAGTTAATTAGTTGAGTTATTAGTTGGTTATAGTTTGACAAGGAAACTTTGTCCTAGAGTATTTCTGTCCCATGGTATTGGACAGTAGTATTGTTGTGATGTAATCCTACATAAGCTCATGGTTAATAATCAAAAGGCAATGAATATGCCCACTTGTGTTTCATTATTTTTTGTCTTCATATTTTAACAAGGAAACAACTATTTTTTAATAACTTTTTATTGGTTTAAAATTTTCATTTTATGGGTATACATGGATTTTTTTAATTACTTTATTTTTTGTTTCAATTTTTTATTTTAAGGGTTGATATGAGTTTCTCTAATTACTTTTTATTTAAATGGTAATGTAAGGTTATGTTATGTTAAGTGACAACATTTCCCCCATAGTGGAGTGTTTGCAATTAATTGATAAATATTTTAAGATGTTATTCGTTAAAATTATAATTTGAATTTTGATTATGGGGCCAAACATGTGAGGCCCACACATACATAGTGAACCCAAGCTTTAGACCCAATTCACAACACTCAACCAATATATATATATATATATAAAATAGGTGTATCGATTTGTAATTTGTAAAATTTATGGGTTAGTAAAATATAAAATGTAATTAAAATAAATCACATATGCTCATAAAATTAAAAATTAAAAAATTCTATATTGCCTCATTAAAAAAATCATAATAATTTCTTCTTATACCTACCAAGATGGATCAAATTTATCCAATGTAAAAGGTAAAAACAAAACTAGTTAGTTATTCTTCAAGCGATTCATACGGCCCATTACTCACCCACCCACAAGACGACCTAGGCTCGTTAGCTAGCACCACTTTATAATTAATCTTAGGGACGTACCACTACAGACTCATGGAGACATGATGCTTTGTACACATCGCACATGTGTAGGGAACAACCCTTCTAAAGCTTTATATCCCATAAACATTTTGGTGCATTATCAAGATGGATCAATTTTATTAAGGGGAAAAGGTTCAAATTGAATGTAAGAACTAGATCTGAGTTATCTCCTTATTTTAAAACCTTAATTTTATTTGTTATAAGAAAAAAAAGAGACAATTATATATATATTAAATAATTTTAAAACCTTAATTTTATTTGTTATAAGAAAAAAAAGAGACAATTATATATATATTAAATAAGAATTCACCTTCTAGGAAAAAAACCACAAAGCATTTATTAGGTAAATTTTGGACATAACCCCACTCAAAATTACCCAGAATTAAAAAACTATGTAAATTATAATTAATAACTTGAATAAGGAAAATAATATATTAAATCAAAATCAATCTTATAAGAAAAAAACCATAAAACAAGGAAAGTATTAAACACTTTATTTATATATACATAAATTGGTTATAAAATATAAAATATATATATATATTTTAACTTTAAAATTATGAGTTAGTAATCTTACTGCATCTGAATTTTTTTTATCAAGTATAAATGGTCATGAGCGGTATCTCTTTAGTTAGGGCTTTCTCCTCATAAGTGAAATATTATTTAATTTATATAAAATAAGGCATAGGACTCCACACTTCAAATTATATTTATTATTTATTTTGAAGGATGCCCGGAGGAAATTATTAATGTTGACAATTTCCTAGTATTAGTTTCTCACGGGGGTCGGTACTTTTACTCCATTTCCATATTTACGATGGCTATTAAAGGTATATGTCTTGAAGAGATGAATGCGTGACACACAGATATTTGATGAGATGAAGCGAAACCGAACTGAATTGATGCGAATGCCTGAGAGGAGTGGAAAACTGATACCATTTGCTGGATTGACAACACTGAAGCCGGTTCGCTGAAATATATTCGTTTTCTAAGCACGGTAAGGTGATTTCCATGGGTTTTTAAAGTGTTTTTGGTCCAAAAAAAATGGCGGTTTGCCTGCTCTACTGACGTGGCTATTGTGTGGAGTTTAGTTATGTGTTCTGGGTTTTCATATTGAGAGCCACCCACAGGACCAAAGAAGATATGGAATGATAAAACTGAATTAAATGAGGAATATTGAAGCTTTTGGATTAGTATCTTGGAAATTCAAAAGGTTCTTTTCCACTCAAACTAGGGTGCCAGGAGTAGTGTTTTATTTTATACCCAACCGAGCTTCTTTTCCACTCAAATTAGGTTGCCAGGAGTAATGTTTTATTATATACCCAACTGGTGTTTGAATGAGGGGTATGTGATTGTCTGTGGCTTCTAATTTCAGTGTTTATAGATCTGTTTTGAACCATGCTAATCTTGGACTGTTATTTTTTAATCATAGGAAACTTGAACTGTTCGGTGGCCGAAATGGTGGACTTGGGCAAGAATTCTCGATCGTCAAGGATGCATTGGACAGATGACAAGGTGAGACATCTGATTCAAGTGGTTTGTTATGTGAATGAGAATCCTGGACGCGAGTGCAATAATGAGAATAGCAATAAGTCTGGTATTCTACTGAAGAAGGGCTACAGGGTCAAGTGGAAATCTGTTTCGGAGCTCATGAAGCAGAAAGGTTTTTCTGTTTCTCCCGAGCAATGTTTCGATAAATTCTACGACCTCACCAAGAGATGTAAGAGACTAAATGATCTGCTTGGAATAGGCACATCAGAAAAAGTTGTTAAGAATCCTGCTCTCTTAGATTCTTTGGAGCATCTCCCTGAGACGACCAAGAATGATGCGAGGAAACTGTTAGGTTCCAGGCCCTTATTCTATCAAGAGATTCGTAATTATCACAGCAGACCGCATATCCCTGCAGCTCCTGGTATGCAGTCATCAACTCCTAGAAGCAGTGATGATCACGAGGCATTGGGGGCCATGAGGAATGCAAATGGAGGAAATGATAACAATGATGAAGTTGGCGAAGACAGTAATAATGAGAATGACAGAGATGCCGGAGCAGATGGGATAGTATCCTTTCCTAAGAGAATGAAGCTGAGCCACGAGTCAAAGAGGGCAAGTGACCTTAATCCAGAAAACATTAATCCAGTGATGTCTGGCCTGTTGCCAGATAATGCAAGAACAACACGGATGCAACCAGATAATGCAAAAACAATACTGATGCAGCCATCAGATAACGTGCATAAGTGCATGAGGTTCACTGCCCCGGAAAACCTCAATCCAGTGATCTCTGGCATGTTGCTAGATAATGCAAGAACAACACGGATGCAACCAGATAATGTAAAAACAACACTGATGCAGCCATCAGATAACGTGCATGAGTGCATGATCAGGTCAACTTCCTCAGAAAACCTCAATCTAGTGATCTCTGGCACGTTGCCTGATAATGCAAGAACAGCACGGATGCAACCAGATACTGCTAAAACACCATCGATGCTTGAAAAGGAGCGGTTCAAGTGGCAAAACATAGAATTGAAGAGGGTGAAGTTGGAGAATGATACAGATGCATATGGGATAGGATCCTATCCTAAGAGAATGAAACTGAGCAAAGAGTCAGAGGGGGCAAGTAACCTTTATCCAGAAAACCTTAATCTAGCGATTTCTGGCATGTTGCTAGTTAATGCAAGAACAGCACAGATGCAGCCATCAGATAACCTGGATGAGTGCATCAGGCCCACTGCCCCAGACAAACTTAGTGCAGTGATTTCTGGCATGTTCCCAGATAGTGCAAAAACAGCATGGATGCTGGAAAAACAGCGGTTGGGGCAAAATATAGAATTGAAGAGTGTGAAGTTGGAGAATGAAGAAATGAAACTTGAGAATGAATGTATGGCACTACAGCTGAAGGAGAAGGACGGAGAATTGGAGGCACTACAGCTGAAGCAAAAGGACAGAGAATTGGAGAATGAAAAGATGAAAGTTGAGAATGAACGCATGGCACTACAACAGAAGGAGAAGTACAGAGAATTGAAGCGCAAAGTGGATCTTGAAAAGAAGGCATTTGAGCTAGAAAAAATGAAGTTTGAGAATGAACGCATGGCACTACAGCTGAAGCAGGACAGAGAATTGGAGAGACTAAAGTTGGAGAATGAAAAGTTAAAACTTCATAATGAACGCATGACACTACAACTGAAGAATGAACGCATGGCACTACAACTGAAGCAGAAGCAGAAGGAATTGGAGATCGAGTATAACAAGTCAGAGGCAGCAACGACACCACATGCTCCTACATTGAAAAGGTTCCATGGAAGAAAACAGACTTAGGCGAACAATGCAATGCATTTAATAAAAAAATGTTATAATAAAAGTGTTGTGTGAGTTTGTTGGCTTCAGGTCCTTTTTGGGCATTCTATGATGGCATAACCTTATGGGAACAAAATAATAAATTGTGGCAGTAATACATTTGCCGTGCTCATTCAATGTTTTTAATGTCGGCCCCACATTGAACATCAAATTCCATATGGTCAGATACACGTTTAAGACGTTGTGTCAAACTTTTGTTGATGGAATATTGAATAAGTGACTCAATGAGAGGTGTAATTTCATAATGCAAAATGTTATTAGACGTTGTGATTTGTGCTTTTTCATCTTAATAAAAGGATGTCATAAACTTCCATAATGCTAAATCTTATTAGAGGTTGTGCTTTGTGCTTTTTCATGTAATAAAATGACGTAGCTAAAGGATGTAGCGTGCTGTGTGCTTTTTCATGTAATAAAAGGAGTAGTCTATTATATCGACGATTTGGTCTCGAAGACGGTCGACGTCGCCCATTTTTGACCAAATCGCCTTTCCAACCGACGTACTGCCCTTACAATTTTTCTCGGCTCCCGATTACCGGAAACGACCTCCCATGCAGGGATCAAATTTGAAGGGCTGATCTTAAGTTCAGATTGAAGGTTATATATTCATGCTGCCCTTCGAGGATGAATGGCTTACAAAAATGTAACATTTCAAATGAAAATATTAAATTGATTACACACTTCATAAAAAGAATGTATTAAAAAAATATTGCATTTCAATTAAATTTAAGGCACTAAAAAATCAATCACACAAAATTGTTACAACTACAACAAGTGTAACTACAGCCAGCATAACACCAAAAATACTATTTTTGTGATTTAACAAAGTGAGATTTTACAATTAACATAATGGCAAAAATACTATTTTTGTGATTTAACAACGTGTGACTTCCCAAAACTATGCACTCTTAGTCCTCATTTCAAAAATTTCAGTGACATGAATACAATGCAAAAACTACACTGTAAGACAATTTAAACCAAATATTTATATTTCCCAATTATATCTGCATTTCGACTCATAAAATTGGCTTTCACTCTTTCCCAAAATGGCATCAAAGAAACAAGGCAAAGCGAAAAAATGATTCCCGCTTTTGTTGCAAAATTTAACACACTCATTGAGCATTTAGATGGTGCTGACATATAATAAACTTGAATATACATTTTAGTCTCTTTTTAGGAAGCTACTGGTGATCTGCTTCTATGAGACATAGATATACAAAGGAAAGGATGCTCAAGAACTAAACTAACGATGAAGACAAGTTCGAAAGGGACATCTTTTTTTTCTATGGGAAGATCCATTAAGCTTTACTATGGATACTGAACTTAATGCATATATCAGTAAGAGGGGAATACCTTTTGAGAATTTTTTTGGACACTTTGCATTACAAGCGAATAAGCAGTTGCATGGAAAGAAACCAAAATGGTCGAAATTGATAAACAAATTCAAGCATGGCATTCAAGGTTTTGTTTCCATCCAACCCATACAATGGAAAGTAGCTCTATGTTGTACACCCTACAACATAGTTTGTGTGGCAATTCTTTTCTTGGTGCAATTGAACTGTTTAACTCAGATGGCCGCATGCTCAGTTTTGGAAACCTATGAGCTTTGAGAACATCTAAAACTAAATTGTGTGTAGATCTGTATCACTTATCCTCAAAAATGTTGAAGATGAAAAATTGATTTGTATATCTGTCTCGCATTGATGAACGCCCTGAAGTTAAATTCAAATCTGTAGGTTGTCAAATTTTAAGTCTACAACTTAGATCTATTACCAATGTTGAAATGTGAAGCCTCATATTTACTCACAGACATGCCCTAGCCCATCTTTTTGTTCTAAAAGGGAGAGCCCATTCATCTTTTAAAGCAAGCAGAATTGCATTTGAGATGCTTAAGGTCAGTAGTTCGATTCTGATAGAGTTCTGAGTCCGCCTTATTTTAAGTTTTGGTTAAATGATATCATTGTAATCAAATATACAAATTGGAAAATTAGCCTACCAGATGCTCGATCCCCTACAACAATGGCAATTGATGCAACAGAACTAGCATCTCTGCGCTAACAATTTTCTGTATTGAGAAATTTATACTTTATTAATTTGTGGAGAATTTTATCTGAGTTAAATGGGATCTGCGTGGCAGATGCATGGCACTAATCACTAAGATACTAATGTTTCCACACTTGACAACTTGGTAGCTACTCCACACACCTGGTGCAGTAAGCTACACAACCAATGCACAATTAAGATGCCCTTACCACTCAAGCTAGAGAATCACAAAATCCAGGAAATCCACACACAGGTGGTGTCGGGTAGACAATTGAACCGGCCGCCACCTTGTTCCAATGGGATGACGGAGTGATCTTTCAAAAGGGAGGCCCAAACCCTAATGTTGACAGATGGCCCACCATCCACTGTACCCAAGGTGTTTAATGGTAGTGGTTTGTTTTCCATGAACACCAGCAGCTCCACAGAACAAACAAAGTGGTAACAGGTCCGATTCATAATACAGACTTGAAAATAGTAGACGAGTTAACATAGCCCCCCCCGAAACAATAAAAATGAAAAAAAAACAAGAAAATGATTTGGTGAGAAAAGAGAAACGAACGTAGCAAAATACCTGATCAAATACATCTCGCTTGGCCATCTCGTCCCAAAACCAGAGGCAAGCAAGAGCTACTAAAGCTATGAGAGCTGCTGCTATTATATCATGTACAGTTTGGTTCTGTGTGGATATAATAGGAATAATGAACCCGTGATTAAACCATGCTAAATCCATCAAACTATCGGTTTTGGAAGAGCAAGTCCCATGTCCGCCATTCTAAGAGCATCCCACTTGAAAGTCAGCCATAACAGCTCTGAATGGACTGCCCCTGATGAGTAAAGACACACTAAAATGGCTGATGTAGAGGGACCTGAATGATTGTTTCAAACAAATTCAGATGAGGGAGTTCAGTGGGAATTTTCATGCACAGGAGAGACCTCGTGAAAGAAGTTGTAGAATTGAATACCAGTGATGTTTTCACTATCGGCTTTGAGAGTGGAGGCCAGTGGCCACCGATTCAGTACTCCTTGGTGCCTGTCAGCTTGATATGATGTAAACATTTAATGTTAGACCATCCGATTTTGATCCGAATCTAATTTAGAATTTCAATGTAGTACCTCATATCTAATTCATATAAATAAATAAAAAATATTGTTGTATATATAAAAAAAATCTTGTTGTAAAATCTTGTGGTACAAGTAGATTTACTTAGCCATACTACGCTTGAGATCATAGCTTCACGAGTCAGAGTCACAACAGTATGACATTGAGAGTTCGAATATAGTTGACATGCACTTTTAACCATTGCCCTTTTAATGGCATTTTAATTTAAATAACCCGCTTTTTTTTAAAATGGCAAAAATTAGAAACTACATTTTAAATGACGAGCATTTTTTAAATGACACTTCTGAGACGGGCTGGGAGCCCTTTGACAGGCCATGACGGGTTCAATTTTGAACCCTGCTCCCATGCATACAGTGGACCAGAACGAGTCCTCCTTCTACGCCACCTTCCTGCATTGAATGCATGGCACCCGCATTCAACGCTTAGTTGATCCCATGGTTGGCTATTGCGCAGAGTCAAACATTGTTTCTTCCCTTGCATAATCAAACTGGATAACTTGTTGAATCAAACCGGATCGCGTCGAGCCCATCGAACCCATTGCACAGAGTCAAACTCTGTTTTTTCCCTTGCTGAATCAAACTGGATAACTTGTTGAATCAAACCGGATCGTGTCGAGCCCATCGAACCCATTGCACAGAGTCAAACTTTGGTTTTTTCCTTTCTAAATCAAACTGGATAACTTGCTGAATCAAACCAGATCGTTGGATACCAGCAGACGAGCGGGCAAGGTGCTCAACGCAATAATCGATCTCTTCATTCGATCTCTGCATTTGATACCAACCGACGCACAGGAAGGGTGCTCAACTCCATCTGCAAGCTGCTCTTTTGCAATCCACCAGAACAATTTCCATCTGTGAGTTTGATTAGCATCTGTAAGAATGATCAGAAAGTGTGTTAAAAAATCGTTACCGAGGGTGGTGTAGGAAAGTGTTTAAATGTTGAATGCATAAGTCGATGGGATTTTTCATAGGTAGAGTTTCGCTATTTTTCATAGATAGTGTTGTGCAGTCTTGCGAAGAAACAATGATATACAATATTTTCAAATTTAAAATTAATCCAAGCATACAATTCAGTTTACACAGTCCTCAGATTGCACATCGAAATATACAAATCCAAAGAATTATAACACTACGCTTTAGGATTGTCTGGTGGATATTGACCAAAACAACAAATGACGACCATTATGATCATTTTGGTGAGTTGGAACCCAAATTTTGTATGAATGTAAGGAGAAATAGAATCTTGTATTGTTTCCAGTTATACCAACCCAGAAGAAAAAGACCACTTATACAATATTTTTTTTATGCAGGAAGTTCCCATGCCCGAAAGATGGATTTATAACCTGGGCCCGGACCACTTATACAATACAAATTGGGCTCGTGGAAGAATTCTGCTTTTGTGCAAGGAAATTTCAGGGAAATAAATAGTTGGGAATTTTCTAGCAAAATCAATTTAAGTGACTACCCCACTAAGACCTGCCTCTTAAATATATAACCCTAAGAGCTACATGTCATTTGTCCTAATTGAAGGTTGCACGGAAAGAAACCCTTTCAAAGGATGACTCTGATCCTCCCAATCTTCTTGATCTTCACGATCCTCCTGATCTTCCACGTTGTAATGAGCTCATTCAAATATTTTGGGGAAAAAATAGATATGAAAGAAGGCAAATTTTGAGAGAGTCGCAGATCGTACTTACGGATTGGAGCTAAACCGATGGAGTTAAGCACGCCGTCTGTTAGTGAAAAGATCGATTGCTGGTATCGAATGCAGAGATGGAGTTGATCCAATGCATAGGTGCCACCAGTGTGAGAGAGACAAAGGGGAAAAATAGAGGTAGACGATCGTGATGGGTTCGAAGGGGCTTTAGCCAAGTTGAATGTGGTGCTATGCATTCAAGGAAGGAAGGTGGGGAAGAAGCTGGAGCTTCTCGGGTCCACCCGCATGCAGACGAGCTTGTTTCCAATGAACAAGAGCTTGTTTCCGATGGACAAGAGCCGGGAAAAATCCAGGAGGAGAGACACCGGTGGGAATAACGATTTGGCCAGAAATTGGTGACCACAACCGTCTTCTGGGCAAATCGTCGATGGCTTAGACTACTCCATTGTAATGTTCTTAAAATAACAAAAATTTAAAAAGACTACTCCATTGTAATGTTCTTAAAATAACAAAAATTTAAAATTTTTCATGTACAGTTAACATAGTACATTCAAGTAAATATTTAACAAATTAACTTTAGAACTGTAAAATAAATATAAGACTCATCGACAAAACGAGAATACATGGTTCACTGTTTGATTTGATTGGATGTGATCATCTTCTATTTTATGGTTTTGAAAAATCGATGTAATGGCATGGTATACATGAACCTCAACTCATTAATAATTTAGTCTGATCCATCAACTTAGTAATTGTAGAAAACTTAAGGGTCTTTATGTCTGCATCTTGGTTATAGTTTAAATGTGTGTATGCTTTGAATTTATAAAGTGTTGAAATCCCTATGTTATTAGTTTAGGATTTATGGACTTTATGAAGAGAGTAAAAGAAAACTACTTTGAAGTTTAAATTTTGAGTAGTTGATTTACCGGCCGGCTTCCGAGAGGAAAGAGGAAGGTGATGATCTACTCTCACATTACTTAGCAAAATTTGCTAAAGCATTATTCAAAACTTGTTTTTGCAGGTGTAGTAAATAAAGATCCTACACTAAACTTCCTAAGCTTTGCTACCTAGCAAAAACCTAACCTTGTAAAATCGAAATGGATTAAAGGAAACTTTAGTTTAAATTGCTAAGTAATAAAATAATGAAAGTTTGCAACGTTATCGTGATCCTAACTATAGGGAAGTGTAAAAGATTACAATGCTAGTGGGGTCATTGTAGCATTCAATGCTGCCCATGTGATATCCACATGTTTGCTTGCCAGTTGGATGAGGGTTATACCCTTGACCCTAGAGACCAGTTTGATCATTTCGTGGTTGTTGGAGTTTGGGTGGCAGCCTCACGCAATGCTCTAGTTCAATGGAGCTCTACACTTTGACGTGAGTTACGCACATTGTCAGTGTATTCACTAGTACCCTGCGCAGATGTGGAGAACACCTGGTTCAAAAGATAGGTAAGTTGCTCTTTCAAATCGTGACTTTCAATAATGATTTTCGTTGTAGGTTGTATTCGTCATTGTTTTTAACTCGTTGTTTTTTTACTCTTACTAGCAAGGTTTGCAGGTAATGAAGGTCTCTACGTTTTGGGATGGTGTTAATAAGACAGAGAAGATTGGACTTAGCGTAAACCTGGTAAACCCATGACTCTTCATGGTTCGTCTCTCCCTGTTGCAGCAAAGGAAAATATGTTTGAATTTTCTATAGTTTTGGGTTTTAACTTTGTAATGCAGATGTGTCCTTTGGGCTTTTAGTTTCTAGTGAAGTTTTGGTCATGCCCTGTCTAGTTAGCGTAGGTAGAGGCGACTGTGGTTTGTTTTTAGTTTGGAAGTACTCGACCTATGGGCAGGTTGGACTCTTGGCCTCATTGTAATTTATTTTAAAGGGAAAAACCCTGGTTTTGGAAGGACTTATTGTTTCACTTATCCTATAGCATGCATTTTTTGTTGGGTTTTGAATGAAATAAAGTTGGATTTTTTTTTAATTTTTAACCTAACTCTGTTAATTTTAACGCTGATGAAGCATTGATTTTCTAGAAGAATGTATTCATTATAAGAAGAGATCTCAATCCTACGTTTTTGGCCTTTGGGTTTCTTTAGGAGCATAAACTGTGTTATTAATGGGATTCTTAAATGGCAAGGCCTGGGTTTGATTTTTAACGCCTCTGTCTATATCTTTTAAATTTCTATATCCAGGGACTTTTAACTTGTTCTTTTATGACTTTATTTTAAAGGAACTTTTATAATTTATTTAATTTGTTACAACTATGTGTTTCTATAAGTTAGATCACAATATTTTCTTTATATATAATAATAATAATAAAAATATCTTATGCATATGTTTTATGCATACTATTTATACATAAGTGAGGCTTCTTTTGTGAATAAACAATCTGATTATTTAGCTAATTAAATAGCATAATAACTCTTTGATAATTATTTAATACAAGGTTCAATTCTTTGGACAAGGTCTTTTGGTAGGTTTGGATCTAGTCGACTAGGTTAGGTAATTCTAGGTCCTCTTGCATGTTGGATTCCCTCGTTTAACATGGTACTTTCCACAGTCCTTGAAGAGAAGTAGAAATGATTCATTTAATCAATAAAACAATTGTGATGACTAGTAGTGCTATTCAGAGTCTTCTCGATTCAACACTCTCAAGATCAAGTAACCCTGAGTGGTCTTCAAAGATTTGGCTCAACACTCTCACATGGGCATTATGCTATTGCAATTCTAGAGCATCCCACTCAACACTAGTACTAGAATGTGTTTGTGATGCACATCTAGGAATACAAATGGCCTCGGATCCAGTACTTATTATCAAGCTTGGAGTGCTCCAGGGCTTATGCCCAACACTCTATGTACATCAAGTCTTATGCCCAGTACATAATAAAATTCCTCTATGTACATTGGGGCTTATGCCCAGTACATAGTTCATCCATGTGCTCCAGATTCCATGCTCAACACATCATAAAAGTCAATCATGCATATGATAACTCTGCACTTTATGTAACAAAGATCATCTCAGTATATTAGGGTTTGGTACCCAATCTCATAATAAAACATCAATCAAATACATTGGGCTTCCTTCCTAGTATATACAAATAACCTGCATCTATTAGGATCCATGCCCAAATATGTATATCTATAACAACAATACATCATGTGCATCGAGCTTACGCCCATCATATAATAAAAGTAAAACATGTGCATTGGGGCTTACGCCCAATATATCAAAATAAATCATATGTATCGGGGATTTACGCCCAATATATAACATCAATATAAACATCAAAATTCAGGATATTACATCCCTCCCCGCTTAGAGAAACATCGTCCCAGTGTTCTAGGGACTAGAAATGAAGTCATGAAATAAGGCGGGGTAAGCCTCTTTCACGGTGGTTTCATTTTCCTAACTAGCCTCTTCTTGTCTGAATTGCTTCCATTCAACTTTCAACTGGACGATGGTTAATCTCCTAAGTTTCACCTCTCTCTTATCTAGAATGTGGAGGGGCTCCGACATGAATTCCCCCTTGGGTTTTACCTATAATAAGGACCAATCAATTACGTGCTTAGTATCGTAAACATATTTCTTTAATAAAGATGCATGAAAAACATTATGAACTTTTACATGGTCTGCTAAGGCTAACTCATATGCTACTGGCCCTTTCTTGGTCAGTATCTCAATGGGTCCACAAAATATGGGGGCTAACTTTCCACATCATCCCAAGCTCAAAGAGCTTCTCTTTGCCTTCACTTTTAAGAAGACACGTTCGTTGACTTGGTAATCTTTGTCTTTTCTTTTCTTATCCACATAACTCTTTTGGCGGTCTTGTGCCTCTTTCAAGTTTTGTTGTACTTTGGTAACTAGCTACTCCAAGTCCTTTAGTAAATCTAGACCCAACATAAGTCTGTCTGCTAGACTATCCTAGGTCACCGGTGTCCTACACTTTCTGCCATAGAGTAACTCGAAGGGACTCATCTTGGCAGAGGTCTGGTATCCGTTGTTGTAAGAAAACTCTGCGAGGTGAAGATAATCCTCCCATTTCATGGGGTTGTTCATAACATACATCCTAAGCATATCCTCAAGGATTTGGTTCATCCGTTCCATCTGTCCATCAGTTTGCGGGTGTTATGCGGTACTGAACTATAGTTGTGTCTCCAACACGGAGAACAATGACCTCCAAAAGTTACTAGTGAAGTTTGTGTCTCGATATGAAATGATTGCCTTGAGTATCCCATGCAATCGAAAGATCTCTTTTAGGAAGATGTCTGCGATGTGAACAACTTTGTAAGTAGACTTCACCGGTATAAATTGTGCTCCTTTTGATAACTTGTCTACTACTACAAAGATGGAGTCATTCTATCTCTTACTCTTGGGTAAACCCGTGATGAAATCCATACTGATGACCTCCCACTTCCACTCTAGAGAGGGTAATGGTTGCAGTAATCCTGAAGGGTGCTAGTGTTCCGCTTTAACCAGTTGGCACTCCTGGCGCTTAGCGATGAATAAGGCTATGTCGGCTTTCAACTTAGGCCAGAAAAAGTGTTTCTTTATTGCCGATATCATCTTTTGATATCCTAGATGTCCCGAGTAGGGATTTATATGGAACTCTATGAGGATGTTAGGTCTAATGTCTTTGCTCTCCTGAACATAAAGTTTCTCTTTCGACCATAGTAGTCCTGACTCGTCTATCTTATATTCTTTTTGTTGTTGGAATAACCTATCCTCTTGTATCTTTTTAATGATCTCGACATAGAATCAGTCATTCCTTCATGCCATTCTAATCCTATTCTGCAAATCTGAGTTAGTTTGGCTTATTGTCACCTCATATAACATATGAGCCCGTTGACTTAAAGCATTGACAATCTTGTTCTCCTTTCCTTTTATATGCTTTAGATCAAAGTGGTACTCACTAAGGAAGGTTAGCCACCTGGCTTTCCTAGCATTTAGGTCAGGTTGGCCAAACAAGTACTTCACACTCATGTTGTCCTTCTTTAGCAGGAACTTCTTTCCCATAAGGTAATTGCTCCACATCTTTAAGGCGTGAATGATGGCGGCTAGTTCAAGATCATGTGTGGGGTAGTTATGTTCATGTTCCTTCAAATTTCTTGACTTGTAGCATATGGCAATGTCATTCTGCATAAGGACTCCACTGAATCCTTGTTTCCTTGCATCTGTGCAAACAACAAAGTCTCCGTTGGGGTCGGCTATCCGTAAAATAGGTGCACTTGTCAAAAGTTGCTTTAACTTTTGAAAACTTTCCTCGCACTTGGTAATCCAAAGGAACTTGTTTGTCTTTTTCTGCAAGGCAGTCATAGGATAAGCAATCCGCGAGAAGTTCTCAATGAAAGTCTGGTAGTATCCAGCTAAACCTAAGAATGATCTTATGTCGGTCACACAAGTAGGTGTATACCATTCCTCTATGGATTTAATCTTCTTAGGCTTGACTGCTATCCCCTTCTCAGAAATGATGTGACCTAGGTATTGTATCTGGGGTTTGTAGAAATCACAGTTGCTAAACTTAATGTACAATTGGTGTTCTCGTAGTACTCATAACACTATCCGGAGATGTTCTTCGTGTTCTTCCTTACTTTTGGAGTAGATCAAAATGTCGTCAATGAAGACTAGAACGAACTTGTCTAGGTATTTACTAAAGATGTTGTTCATCATGCACATAAATTTTGTGGGTGCATTCGTCAATCCGAAAGGCATTACCACAAACTCGTAATGACCGTATCGGCTTTGAAAGGCATTTTACTGATGTCTTCATCATGGATTCTTACTTGGTGGTATCCAAATCATAGGTCGATCTTAGAGAATATCTTTGCTCCTCCGACTTGATCAAACAAGTCATCAATTCTAGGGAGTAGGTAACGGTTCTTGATGGTCAATTTGTTGAGTTGACGGTAATCAATGCACATCCGCATCGTCACGTCCTTCTTCTTGACAAAGAGTATCAGTGCTCCCCAAGGAGACACACTTGGTCGGATGTATCCTTTCTTGATCAAATATTGTAACTGAAGTTTGAGCTCCACCAATTCTGGTGGACTCATGCGGTAAGGGGATTTAGAAATTGGTACTGATCTGGGTGTTAGTTCTATGTAGAAGTCTAGGTATCGTTTGGGTGGTAGCCCTGGTATTTCCTCGGGAAATACATCCTTGAATTCTACAAGGACTGGGAAGTCTTCGATCTTTTGTTCCCTATGGGATTCTATGATTTGAATGTTAACTGCAAAGTGTTTACAACCCTTCCTTACGCACTTCTTTACTTCCAAGGAATATATTTTCTTGACAAAAAATTTCTTAGGTATACCCTCAATCTTTCTTTGATTCCCTTGGTTATCTGTGCATAATATTGACTTGTTCAAGTAGTCAAGCAGGGCATGACGTTCTTCCAACCAATCCATGCCTATAAGTACATCATATGACCCTAGTGGTAGGATATTTAAATCCACCCTAGTTGGGAACCCGTTCAAATCTAACTTGCAAACCTTAACTAGTTCGGAGACTTTTTGTTTGGTACCAGTGGTTAGTTGTACCAACCATGGTTTCTTGTGACTCTCTCGGTTTAACTTAAAAGTATCGACTATCATAGGGGAGACATAGTTTCGGCATGCACCAGGATCTATCAAAACTAAAATAGTTGTGTTAGAGATCTTACCCTCAATATTGACCATAGTGTCCTAGTGGTCTGCTTGTCGGCCATCAAGTGTGGCATTAATACTTGTTATTCTTTCCATGTCCCCTACCATTGTTTTTTCTTGTATGTTGTGCAAAAGTCCGTCTGTCTTGTTGGGACAATCTCTGAAGTAGTGGGCTCCTTGGCATTTCTAGCAGGTCACGGTTGGTGGGGTAGCGTTTGCTCCTTTTTTAAAAGCTGGTCTGTTGGCATGTGGTGCGGGACCATTAGGCCGTGTATGAGGTCGGTTGAAATCTTTGATTGGCGAGAAACTATTTTTTTGTTTCCGGTAAGGTGGTGGTCAAAAACTTGGTCTTTGGTTGTTTGAGAAGGTTTTGAATCTGTCTATGTTATCATTCCTTGGCTGTCCATGTTCATAATAGTGTCTAGCTTTGTGTAAAGTCATGTCTAAAGTTTTAGGCATGTCAAACTGAATCTTGTCTTGAAAATTGGGAGGTAGGCATCCTAAGAATTGTTGTATATTGACCTTTTAATCCTTTATATAAGGGACATAATGTAGTAGATCCAGGAATCAGTTGATGAAGTCTTCCATAGTTAAGGAGCCCATCTTTAGTTCATGAAATTATTTGATCTTCTTGTCAAAGAATCTTTTAGACATGTATTTGTCTTGAAACAATTTTTTGAAAGCGCTCCATCTGATGTCTCTCACTTTGTGCCCTTTTGTATGTTTCAAGTCTCTCCACCACCTGACTGCTTTACCATTTAAGCTGTAAATGGCCAGCCGTGCTTGCATTTCACTGGAATAATTGTGGACCTTAAAATACTTGTTCATTCCTAACAACCACTCCTTAGCTTTCTCCCTAGTGTTTATCTCTCTATCATAAGTTGGGGCTTTAATATTCAAAAACTCTCCTTGTAAACTGTCATCATTTTCCCTCCTTTTCATGCAAGGGGAAGGTGAACCATCATCATTGGAAGATATCTTACATTCCTCTTCCACGAATTCAGGTACGTGTTCTTCATACGGTTGATGGATCTTTTTGTGTAATAGTTTTTTTTCTTGGATATGTTGGCTGAGTAGGTGGATTGTCGATGGGATTTTTCCCTTGTTAAGCTCTGAAGTAGAGCTTCATTTATGGCTTGTTGTTCCCGTCTTTCCTGCTTATTATCATCTCTAAAGCTCTGCAACTCAGTTTTTACCTTGTGTATTGATGTCATTAGATCTGAGTTCAATTCCACCACGATCTATTGCTCTCATGGTGGAGAGTTCAATTTTCCATGTATATTGTTGTGTTTTTATGTATTCATCATTCAGGCTATATTTGTACCTGCAATGTTTCATCAATTTGTAAGAACGAAAATTTGTTATTTTATATAAAGAATTTATAAGTACATGTTTCAAAGTATATGTATCTGCAGCGGATGTTTTCTGTAATGAGCCCAATAGGTCACTTAGTATTGTAGCTGGGCTCTGATAGCACTTGTAGTGTCCCTAAAACAACCAAAATTTAAATATTTTCCTATACAGCTAACATCGTCTATTCAAGTAAATATTTAACAAATTAAATTCAGTACTGGGAAATAAATATAAGACTCATTGACAAAATGAGATTACATGGTTTATGAAAATTGGTTTATGATTCACTGTTTGATTTAATTGGATGTGATCATATTCTATTTTATGGTTCTGCGGAATCGATGTAATGTCATGGTATACAATGAACCTCAACTCATTAATAATTTAGTCTGATCGATCAGCTTAGTACTTGTAGAAAAATTAAGGGTCTTTATGTCTTCATCTTGCTTATAGTTGAAATGTGTGTATGTTTTGAATTTCGAAAGTGTTGAAATCCCTATGTTATTAGTTCAATATTTATGGACTTTATGAAGAGAGTAAAAGAAAACTACTTTGAAGTTTAATTTTTGAGTAGTTGAGTTACTGGCAGAGCTGCTGAGAGGCAATAGGAAGGTGAGGATCTTCCCTCGGCTTACTTAACAAAATTTTCTAAAGCATCATTCGAAACTTGTTTTTGCAGGTGTAGTAAATAAAGATCCTACACTAAAATTCCTAAGCTTTGCTACCTAGCAAAAACCTAACCTTCTGAAATATAAATGGATTAAAGGAAACTTTAGTTTAAACTGCTAAGTATTAAGAGAATGGAAGTTTGAAACGTTATCATGATCCTAACTATAGGGAAGGGTAAAGTATTACATCACTGTTGGGGGTCTTTGGAGCATTGAATGCTGCCCATGTGATATCCACATGTTTGCTTGGTAGCTGGATGAGGGCTATACCCTTGACCCTAGAAACGAGTTTGATCATTTCATAGTTTTGGAGTTTGGATGGAAGCTTCACGCAGTGCTTTGGTTCAATGGAACTCTACGCTTTGAACTGAGCTATGCTCATGGTCAGCATATTCACTGGTACCCTGCATAGATGTGGAGAACAGTACCTAGTTCAAAAAATAGGTAAGCTGCTCTTTCAAACCGTGACT
This sequence comes from Larix kaempferi, assembly GCA_027924585.1. Lineage (NCBI taxonomy): Eukaryota > Viridiplantae > Streptophyta > Pinopsida > Pinales > Pinaceae > Larix > Larix kaempferi. Next base: position 14,877,715 of record BSBM01000893.1, read on the forward strand.
TTATGTAATTCTTTTTGTTGTAGGTTGTATTGGTCATTGTTTTTAGCTCATTTTTCTTTGACTCTTACTAGCAAGGTTTGCAGGTAAGAAAGGTCTCTATGTTTTGGGATGGTATTAAGAGGGCAGAGAAGATTGGACTTAGCATAAACTTGGTAAGCCCAAGAATCTTCATGGCTTGTCTCTCCCTGTCGTAGAAAAGGAAAATATGTTTGAAAATTCTACATTTTTGGTTTTTAACTTTGTAATGAGGATGTGCCCTTCTGGATTTTAGTTTCTGGTGAAGTTTTGGTCATGCCCTGTCTGGTTAGCATAGGTAGAGGTGACTGTGGTTTGTTTTCAGTTAGGAAGTACTCGGCCTATGGGTAGGCCGGACTCTTGGCCTCATTTTAATTTATTTTAAAGGGATAAACCCTGGTTTTGGAAGGACTTGTGGTTTCACTTATCTTGTAGTATGTGTTTTATGCTAGGTTTTGAATGAAGTAAAGTTGGAATTTTTTAAAAGTTTTAACGTAACTCTGTTAATTTTAACGCTGATGAAGCATTGATTTTCTGGAAGAATGTATTTGTTATAAGAAGAGATCTCAGTCGTATTTTTTTGGCCTCCGGGTTTCTTTAGGAGCATAAACTGTGTTATTAATGGGATTCTTAAATGGAAAGGCCTGGGTTTGATTTTTAGCGCCTTTGTCTATATCTTTTAAATTTCTAGTTTTCAAGTATGGGGTTTAGAGAGACAATATTTTTAAAACATACATATGTCTGGAAAGATTCTTAAGTTGAAAAGAAATGTGTCTTGTCTTTAAAATTGCACCTCGTTTATATTTTAAATTGGAAGCATAGACGGCTTCTGTAATTTTAAAGTTTTAAGCATTGTCTTTGGTTTAAGAGAGCGATGGATCTGCGTTTTTCTTCTGTGTGATTGATAGTTCTTTTAATGCTTATGAAATTGGAAGGCTGAGAGCATTAGCTCTTCCATTGCATGCGTTATGGACTTGGGTAAACTCGGCCCAGTTTATAAAAGAAATAAACCTATAGGATCTAGTGAGGGCATAAAATGCCTCTGTAACTTATTTTGGGTTTTTAATTTAACGTTGTTTCTAAGGTGGAATGAAACGATCTTTACAAGGATAAATCAATTTTAATGAAATTATGTTTACGCAAGCCCTAAATTTGTTTATTTATTTCATTTTCGCTTGATTAATGTGGTCTGAGTTTATTTTCATGCTATATCATTTTAATCTCTGTGGGAAATTAAAATGTATGCCCAAACAATGGTTTAAATGCTTGATTTTAAATGATGGATACTCTCGGTGTTTAGTCTGAGTTTTAGGTTTTTTAATTAATAAAATTAAATGCTATGTTTAAATGCATTTTGGTAGGGTTTTGTGGATCCTTGGGAGATCTCTGTTTGTAGTTTTAAATACTAAATAATTAATTTGACAATTTGCATTCTTTATAAAAACAAACCCTAAACTTCTAATGTTTACATAATTAACTTATAATACGAACATTATTTGCACTGATGTCATCTTATGTAAAATAAACCGCATAAGATAAGTTCTGTAAAAAGAAATCTAGGAAATATTTTAATGGTAGACTTGGTTTACCTAGAGATCTAGCCCAAGCTAGCACACCTAGCTCTTCTATATCTTTGCACTCAAATTTAAGATAGGGTTAAATATTGAATACAATCTTTAAACAGAAACATAGCAATCGACTAAGTTAATTTAATGTTTCACCCTAGGAGCCCATGCCATTCAGCCCCTGATCCATAAAATGTAATCAGATTCTAACTACAGAAACGAAAGTGATGTACAATACTCTTAAATTTAAATCCTAATTTATCCAGCTGTAAAATAAAATATAGTTTCATACCTGATTCCCGTAGCTTTTCTTTCCTTTGAATAACTTGCACATTCAAACATTAGTTAATGGAACCAAAATATTTTTAGTTGACCTGTAACTGTGGACCGAATAACTTTTGAACTACCACGTTCCTCCCAACCATGACCCTTAGAACCGCCCCTAATTCTAATTGGATCCCCCCGAGTTGGTTCCAACATGCAATAGAAAAATGGAGGATCTAGGGCAGACTGTTGAAGATGATAAGATCTTGGAAAATATTAATCTCCTTCAGTTCTGTGGGACAATTCTTTTCTCTTACCATAAGAGAATGATAGAAAGAAGAGGTGATCCCTCACTTTGGGAATTGTCTTTCTTTATATAAGTGAACTTTTGGAAATATAATTGTTTGAGTTAATAAAGAATATTTATAATACTAACTTAACTTTTTATTTTAAATTTGATTTATAATATATGTAAAAGATATTTTAACTCATTGCTCACTCCTAGTTTATCGAGGACTTTTAACTTGTTCCTTTATGACTTTATTTTAAAGGAAATTTTAGAATTTATTTACTTTGTTACAACCATGTGTTTCTACAAGTTAGATCACAATCTTTTCTTTATATATAATAATAATATAAATAAATATATTATGCATATGTTTTATGCATACTATTTATACATAAGTGAGACTTCTTTAAAAAATAAACAATCTGATTATTTAATTAATTAAATAGCATCATAACTTTTTGATAATTATTTAATACAAGGTCCAATTCTTTGGATAAGGTCTTTTAGTAGGTTTGGATACTTGACTAGGTTAGGTAACTCTAGGTCCCTCTTGCATGTTGGATTCCCTCGTTTAACATGGTATTTTCTGCAGTCCTTGATGATATATAGAAATGATTCATTTAATCAATTAAATAGTTGTGATGAATAGTAGTGCTATTCAAAGTCTTCTCGACTCAACACTCTCAAGATCAAGTAACCTTGAGTGCTCTTCAGAGATTTGGCTCAAAACTCTCACATGGGTGTTACGCTAGTGCAATTCCAGAGAATCCCGCTCAACACTAGTACTAGAATGTGTTTGTGAAGCACATCTAGGAATACAAATGGCCTCGGATCCGGTACTTATTATCAATCTTGGAGTGCTCCACGGATTATGCCCAACACTCTATGTACATCGGGGCTTACGCCCAGTACATAATAAAAGTCCTCTATGTACATCGGGGCTTATGCCCAGTACATAGGTCATCCATGTGCTCCAGAGTCCACGTTGAACAGATCATAAAAGTCAATCATGCATATCATAACTCTGCACAGTATGTAACAAAGATCATCTCAGTATATTAGGGTTTGGTAACCAATCTCATAATAAAACATCAATCAAATACATTGGGCTTCCTGCCTAGTATATATCAATAACCTGCAACTGTTAGGGTCCATGCCCAAATATGTATATCTATAACAACAATACGTCATGCACATCGGGCTTACACCCATCATATAATAAAAGTAAAATATGTACATTGGGGCTTATGCCTAATATATCAAAATAAATCATATGTATCGGGGCTTTATGCCCAATATATAACATCAATATTAACATCAAAATTCAGGATATTACATCTATATAAAATGGATACTAAGGTTACCTTTATATATATGTTTCATGCATATATTATTGTGTTGTTAATAAAATCCTTTGCTATCATTAATATGATGTATATATTAGAATTCATACATTAATTTTTATTACAAAAGATTTATGATTAGTTGGAATGTAGGATGCTCATGATATACATATATATATAAAAGCAAGCTCATGGCTTATAATAATAGGGTATTTATATTATAAAGCTTGGGTTATAATTAAAAGGATTTTAATCTTGTTTATGTACATTGGTTATACATCTTAGTTTAGTAATTTCTTATAATTGGGGGAGTATGGAAATTGTAACAACTATTTCAGATTTTTTATTATGTATTTCAGAATATAGAAATATATTGTATAATGTTTATAATTGTGCATACATTCTATTACAAAATTATTGTGGTTATGTATGATAGAATATAGAAATATATTCTATAATGTTTATAATTGTGCATTCATTTTATTACAAGATTGTAAAGTAAATTATTTTACTTGGAAAAAATCAAGGAGTATGTATATGATGGTAAAGAATTGCATATTATAAATTATAAGCTTACACTCAATGTTATGGTTATTATCGATTTATTTTGTTATATTGAGAAGGTATATTTTTAAAGTAAATTGTTCATGTTGGAATGTAAGAAATATGTTATAAATATATATTAGAAATATGTTATACATTTTATTTAATCTCGAAGAAAGTATATAAAGTATTAGTTCTTCAAGCAAAGATGCAATGAGTACATAAAAGAGGACATCAAAAAACTTATTTGTGTCAAAGTTAATTTACACAGTTACAACGAAGACATCACCTAAGTGATCATTGCTTAAGTTAATTTACGTAAACATGTGTTTTATGACAAAATGGAGACACTTAATAATAATAAAAAGTTAGGGTATATTTTGAGGGACATTACATTATATGATTTCAAAGACACTCTTCAGTTTTTGCAACTTGAGTCCTAAATACATAAGAAGGTTTGAGTTATAATAGTTCGTGAATGAAGGACCAAGTAATCATTTTGAACCTATTTATGTTCAAACATTTCAGCATCGTGGACAAAATAGTGAAGAAATCAGTAAAGGGAATGAAGTTTATGCAGATGATGTTTGTCATTCCAACATTCACCTTGGTATTTCCAAACCTATTATTCGACCATGGGAAGAACATGTTGATAACAAGCAAAGAATTGACCTTGGATACAAAAAAGAAGTAACATATTTTGTTCTGAATTAATAAAAAAGCATCGACTTTCATAGTGCTAAATTTCTCAATGAAAATTCATCTTCCAATTATCTAAAAGCTCATCTTCAAGTTTGCATAAAACTGTGAAATGTCAACATTGTGACAAATTTCGACATATGAAAGATGAGTGTTTCGATCTTCATTATTGTATGCATTGTGAAAATCATACCCATGTTCGACAAAATATTTCCTATTGAAGAATTGTGAAAGGAAAAAGATGAAGTCTACAAAGAAAGAGATTCCTTATTTAGTTGTTTATACATGTGGTGGAACAACATAATTTTATACATCTTCAGTTGAAATATTGTTGCGATAAGGGTGTTGAATGACAATAAAAAAAAGAAAGTATGAATCTTATCACTTTGTCCCTGACAGGGGGGGAATAATATGGAATAATATCTACATTTTGAAGTCAGGTTCCAAGTTTTAAAGTGTTGATGTGAGATTGTGAACAAATGGGAATCAAGTATGCAGTCTTGTTCCTGAATTTTGAAGACAAAGTGAAAGTCAAAGGTTTCTAGAACCATTAATTTAGCAGAACACATGAGAGTCTGCTTCTTTTATTGAATTTTTTTGGTAATCTTTAAACCATCTTTTCATGGTTCTTTGTATAGTTTTTGTGATCAATAGAAGTCATTCAAGCTTCTAGTTGACATGTTAGAGGTGTTGATGTATATGTAACTTTGGAATCTATTTCACATATATGTATATTGTAGTCCTACGGAGATGTTATTATTCCTCTATATAGAAGTGTCTTCATTTATATTGTAAGTGTCGTAACTTATACTTGATGGGTTATTAGACCACCTTGTTGGGGTGAGCCCTGTATAAGTCATGTGGGTCAAAGGGTTATTATACCACCCTATTGGGGGTTGGCCATGTGAGTCAAAGGGTTATTAGACCACCCTATTGGGGGTCGGCCCAGTCAGCATTATGTTATGTGGTTAAGTTAAGGATGACCTAGTAAAGGTTATTAGAAAAGTCAAGTCAAGTATAAATAGAGTGCGGGAGGCACTCTATTTGATCATTCTATTCTCACACACACTCTTTGGAGAGTGGTGCAATTGTGGAGGAGGAGAAGCTGCTGCTAGGATATGTCTATCTCTTATGCTGGGGTTGTATCATTGCTCTATGTATCTCTGAGGAAGTTATTGAGGTTTTTCACCTTTATGGTTTTCCCCAAGTAAACTTTGTGTCTCTTGTGTGCTTGCATTATTGTGTCCATGATTGATATGCTATAGATATGTTGTACATGTTGTTCTCTCAGTTAAGATCCTAGATCAGATTGAAGTAAATTCTGAAAAACTAACATGGTATCAAAGCTATCTTGAAATAAGGCATGGTATGGCATGTATAACACTTGTTGCACTTGCGATGCTAGGGCTTGATATAGAAAAAACTAGTCATCGTAGCACTTTCACTATAAATCCATTTTGGAAAAGTTTTCGGATTTGAAACTTTTACAGGTCGAATATCAGATCCCCATGTACCTTGTGTCCAAAGGACAACTTCTAATTCATTGTAATTTGTGCTTTATGATCTGTACAATCTAGGGTTTCTGCCTCTTCTAGATCTAAGTCATAAACAGGTGACCTAGGAAAAAAGGTCATAACTTGGGATAGGAATCTCCAAATAAAATTTTGTAAAAAGAGACAAGTAGTGCGTGGACTTAATTTCTCAGGTAACTTTGTCAGAGGCTGAAACTGAACCACTGACACGTGGAACAATGTACAAGTTCACTCTCCTGTTTTATCCCATAAATAGGTCACATTGCGACACTTGGCATAACTCTCTCTCAGAGAATTCAATTGAGGTTAGACCTGTGGGGTTGGAAAGATGAGTCACAGGTCGAGTTACCAAAGGTAGAATTTTCAGACCCTTTGGATTCATAATTTCAGAGTTACACCAGAAACAATCAGGTGCATATTTCTGTCAAAACAGAATTGGATTTTGAGCACCTTCATTCATGGCTTCGGGAATTAGGGTTTTAGAGAAAGTTGGAATTTTTGTAATCAGAGACCACGACTGAATGATACTCATCAAAATTGAAATTTAGAGATTAAGATCAGATTTTTTGGTTGGGGAGAAGTCCGAGCTTGATCAAACCCTAGTTCAGGACTTTGATCGGAAAAGTGGAAAATTAGGGCTTCTACAAAAATGGGAATTTTTGAAATCTGTGACCACGGCTGGAAGCTCCTTAGAAAAATAGAAGCTTAGAGCTTTGTATCGAACCTTTTGATTGGGAAGAAGGGTGGGCTTTATCAAACCCTAGTTCGGGGTGATGTCCAGTGAATCCGAAAGTTTCAAAGGCAATTTTGAGGGGTGAAACTTTGCAGTTTTTCAAATTCTGAGTATATCGGCTTGATTAACTCATCAAGGCACATCTTTCTATCCTTTCAGAAGTTTGAAATTCAAAGTTTGAATTTTAGGGTTTCTCTGACAAACCCTAATCTAGCTCCATATCCAGTTCCTGCAAATCAAGTGGATTGGGTTAATTCTAGAAGAGAATGGATTGGTCACCTGCATAAGTGAAGAAGTTCCTGTTTCAGAGGGAGATGAGGCTAAGGCCTTACATAAGAAGATTACAAGCAATCTCGATAGGTATGACTTATCCAAGTATGTTTCAAGATTTGTTCATGATTAAGTTTATGGTATGTTTGTCTTCATATTACTACAGTTAGTACAATCTTGATTAAATTTAGACTTGTTGTATCACCTTAATAAAATTATGAATACATGATAGAAGATATTCACTGATTAAGGTTTTGACACTTATAATTGTACTAATGCATTGTGATGTTGTATGAGGTTTATGTTGTTCACTAACATGAAAGGTACACCAAGAAAGACAAATCATGTTCTACTTCAAGAACATATGATCATGGTGACATGAAGACAAAGATTCATCCATTGTCATGGATCACATAGAAGATCTACTTACGAGGTATGTATAACTTGGTTCTACAATGGTTAACTTATGAGACATGCAGGTTACTAGCACAAGTCATTGAAGAGAACCAGAAGACATCATGCGGGTATGTTAGACATAACTAGGTAACATAGTAATCCAAGTATGTTTTTCCTATATTAAGTTAGAATCTTACCTTGTGTTAGGATCCCTTATATAAGTATACTTGGTATGATTGGTTATGTTTATTCATAAAGTTAGAAATGTAAGTAATCAAGGGTTTATGCATATTATGTCTCTTATCTTGATTGATGATTTGACTAACCAGAATAGTCCTACGATCAAATAAGAATATGCATGAGTAAGAGAAGTCTTCCCTGAAACCTTGAATACTAATGTTTATTATCTATGTTTGAAATGATCATGACTATACATGTTTAAGATTATTGTGTTATTATTATACTAATTAATGTGTGGTTATGTATGAGACCTCAAGGATAACACAATGATGATACTAATAAGCATGAATAGTGATTAAGGATGGATATAAGTTCAAGGACAGGTAATCCAGGAAGAAAAGATCAAGAGGGAGCACACTTCAGTATTTTATGCAAGGATGCAGATATTCAGAGGAAGTTGACCACTTCTCACAATCCACATCAAAATGGAGTTGCAAAGATTCAGAGGGAGTCCACCCAACAACCAAACAAACATAAGTATTTGAATTATCATTTCTTACATATTTGTTTGTTTAAATAATGTTGTTCAATGATGTATATGCTTATGTTCTTAGAATTAGGTTGTGTATTATGCATATTAGAATAATTGCATTAATGAACAGTATACTACTAATATGCATGTGATGGGTAAGTGGCCTATCGCACTGTACAACATTCCATTGCTACTTATCTAGAATGAAACCTCTTTGCTGACATGTTGGGAGTAGTGCAAACTCTTAACAATGTTCTGGTAGAGATTGGAAGGCATCTAGAAAGTTACAGGATATGAATGAATGTTATATTGAAGCATTAGCTACAATAATTGCATGACTGTATGACATATTTATTTATGTGTAAGAATTTGTTCTGAAAACTATGAGATGTTTCTAATCATGCAATTTAACTTGTTTTGTAGGAAAGATCGTATACGAGTACCTACAAGAGAAGGACTGCAACATTTTTTTTAGCAACAAAGTTATCTATTGAAGATACTGAATATATTGAAGTTCCCAGGATTCAGGAAGAATGCCATGATCGAGGAGTACCAGTCGATCATGAAGAATGATGTTTGGGATGTAGTCCCAAGACCTGAAGGGAAGTATGTTGTGACTTCCAAATGGATCTATAAGATCAAGCATGCTGTAGATAGTAGCATGGAGAAATACAAAGCGAGGTTTGTAGCTCGTGGATTTTCCCAGAAAAAAGGGATTGAGTATGAAGAGACTACTACACCTATAGCCAGGCACACTTCCATAAGATCAGTACTTGCTCTAGCTGTAATAATGAAATGGAAGATACACCAGATGGATGTCAAGACAACTTTCTTTAATGGTGTAGTCAAAGAGGAAGTGTATGTGGAGCAGCCACTCGTGTTTGAGACACATGACCGAGAGTCACATGTGTGCAAACTGAAGAAAGCCTTGTATGGTTTGAAACAACCAACCAAGACCTGGTATGGCAGGATAGATGGCTTTCTATCCAGTTTGGGCTTTACCAAGAGTAAAGCGGATTCCAACCTTTACTACAAGGTTGAGGAAGGAAATCTAATGATACTACTTTTGTATGTGGATAACCTATTTGTTACAAGTGAGGATAGATTGATTGCCGACACGTAGCAGAAGCTTGCTGCCGAGTTTGAGATGAAGAACATGGGGATGATGCACTATTTTCTAGGCATGGAGGTGTGGCAGAGTGCAGATGGTATCTTACTTAGACAGGGAAAGTATGCAGTAGAGATCCTGAAGAGGTTCGGGATGATGGACTGCAAGGCCATGGCCACACCTATGGCATCAAACCTGATCGATGCTTCATCTGATCAAGTTGATGTCACTCTGTATCGTCAGATGATTGGGTCCTTGATGTACCCGATGAACACTAGACCAGATATTTGATTTGTGGTGAACACATTGATCCAGTTCCTGACAGATCCCATAGGTGTTCACCCGGTTGCTATAAAGCATATTCTAAGGTACCTGAAGGGTACAGTTGACTATGGGCTCAAGTATGATGCGAATCAAAAGTTTAACCTGTAGGGTTATGTTGATTTAGACTGGGCAGGCAATGCTGTCGATAGGAAGAGCACATATGGGTGCTGCTTGAGTATGGGATCAGGTGTGATCTCTTGGTTTAGCAGGAAGCAGTCCTGCGTAGCACTGAGTACAGCCGAAGCAGATTATGTTGCAACTTGTTCGGCTAGTTGTGAGGCATTATGGCTTCGGAAGCTACTGTCTGAGTTACTTGATATACCATTGGAGGCTACTGGTATATTTTGTGACAACCAGAGTTGTGTGAAGTTGTCTGAGAACCCAGTGTTCCATGACAGGTCGAAACACATAGAGATCAAATACCACTATATCAGGGATATGGTGTAGAGAGGTGTAGTGAAGCTCCTGTATGTTGCGACAGATGAGCAAATTGAAGATGTGCTGATGAAGCCACCAGCCAGAGTGAAGTTCAAGTACTTCAGAGAGAGGATTGGTGTTCTTCAGATTGATGACACTTCGAGGAAGAAGGGATGGAGACATTTTGCTGAATCCATTCCAAGCATGGTGGAAGGAGGATACTTCACATGGATATGGATGTAAGGGCTGGATGATGAACATCAGGATGATGTTCTAGTTTCTGCTTTGTATGATCAATTGGATCATTTATGTATGTATGCATCATGTTGGATGCTGGATATGATCATTTGGATCATTTGTATGTATTTTGTATATGCATCATGTTGGATGCTTGGACCATGTATCTGTATATGTATCAGGTGGATACGTTGTATGATCAGGTAGATCATGTATGTTGATATGTATCAGGTAGATACATTGTGTGATCACGTGGATCATGTATCTATGTATGTATCAGGTGGATACATTGTATGATCAGGTGGGTCATGTATGATGATATGTATCAGGTAGATACTTGGTATGCATCAAGTAGATGCATTGTATGATCAGGATGATCATGGATGACGAGCTTCAGGATGTTGCTCTAGATATCATGCATCAGGATGATGTAGTGATGATGATCAGGATGATCATGTGTACATCAGGATGGTGTATGGTGAGTATCAGGTTGATACTATGTGGTTGTGGAACATGTTGTGTAGATGAGCATGTAAGTAGACCTGGGATATCTGGATAGGATGAAAAAGGCCTCAGATTCTCTTTCGAGGCATTTCTATGGGATGGCATGTAAGTAGACTTGGGAGATCTGGACAAGATGAAAAAGGCCTCAGATGATCTTTCGAGGCATTGCCATGACCACATGTAATAAGTCCTGGAGATATGGATAAGATGAAAAAGGCCTCAGATGCTCTTTAGGGTTCTTGCTTGGAAAGACACTCTTTTAAGGTTTTGTGGTGACCACATGTAATAAGTTCTAGAGATATGGACAGGATGAAAAAGGCCTCAGATTCTCTTTAGGGTTGTTGCTTGGCAAGACACTCTTTTAAGGTTTTGTGGTGGGGGGGTCACATGTAATAAGTCCTGGAGATCTGGATAGGATGAAAAAGGCCTTAGATGCTCTTTAGGGTTCTTTCTAGTCAAGAGACTCTTTTGAGGTTTTGTGAAAGTCACATGTAATAAGTCCTGGAGATGTGGACATGATGAAAAAGGCCTCAGATGCTCTTTAGGGTTCTTGATAGTCAAGAGACTCTTTTAAGGTTTTGTGATGCACATAATAAGTCCTGAGGATTCCATAGTATGGCCAGTGATGATGAAGACCTGCAGGTGGTGGGCCTACATCCAGTATGAAAAAGGATTGGATTTGTAGAACTTCCTATGACAAGTAGATTCAGAGATTAATTGAGATAGCAGCAGTAGTGACGATGACGATGATCCAGAGAAGAAGACTTGTGCTAGAAGACCAGTGTCGAGAAATACCTTCCTAGTTAAGAGGGAGTGTTGATGTATATGTAGGTTTGGAATGTATTTCACATATATGTATATTGTATTCCTATAGAGATGTTATTATTCCTCTATGCGGAAGTGTTTGTATTCTTATAGAGACGTTATTATTCCTTTATACGGAAGTGTCGTCATTTATATTGTAAGTGTCGTAACTTATACTTGATGGGTTATTAGACCACCTTGTTGGGGTCGGCCCTGTATAAGTCATGTGGGTCAAAGGGTTATTAGACCACCCTATTGGGGGTCGGCCATGTGGGTCAAAGGGTTATTAGACCACCTTATTGGGGTTCGGCCTAGTAAGCATTATGTTATGTGGTTAAGTTAAGGATGACCTAATAAAGGTTATTAGACAAGTCAAGTCAAGTATAAATAGAGTGCGGGAGGCACTCTATTTGATCATTCTATTCTCACACACACTCTTTGGAGAGTGGCGCACTTGTGGAGGAGGAGAAGTTGCTGCTAGGAGATGTCTATCTCTTATGCTTGGGTTGTATCATTGCTCTATCTATCTCTGAGGAAGTTATTGGGGTTTTTCACCTTTATGGTTTTCCCCAAGTAAACTCTGTGTCTCTTGCGTGCTTGCATTATTGTGTCTATGATTGATATGATGTAGATATGCTGTACATGTTGTTCTCCAGTTAAGATCCTAGATCAGATTGAAGTAAATTCTGAAAAACTAACAAGAGCTAATCCTAAAACCAATTCATTGTTTTGGTTGGTTAGTGGTCATCCTAAAACCACCTCTTTGTTTGTGGTCATCCTGAAACCACCTATTCATAGATTTTGAGCTCTTGATAGTTTATGGCCATCTTAAAAACGTCAATTTGGTAGAAAATTTGAGATTCTAGTAGTTTACATTTTTAGAGAACGCTTACAATTGTTTCTCTAATTTGATAGTTTGATGTTAAACTTGAAACCATCCAACTTAGTAGAAGTATTACTACCTATACTAGATTCTGTTTCAAAGAGATCTTCATCCATTTGTAGTTGGCCTTCTTTAATTTTCTATTATATGACTTCGCTTGACACACATTGTTGATTGTCAAGTAGTGGTCGTTTTTTAGGCAGAACAAACTTATGATTAAGGGGGGATGTTAAAATTACCTCTAGTCATAGTCCGTTATCTTACCTAACTATTATACAGTTATGTGAGAATGATGGTTTTTTTGTATTATATATGTACATATTGAAGATAACTTAATTGCTCATTAATGATTATTGAGTATTCCTTTTCTGTCATTCTTGGTCTTCACGTATTTCTTTATATTCTTCATATATATTTCATGATGTGATGTTTAAAAAAAACTGGATCTACCTTCTCCTCATCCTCACACAAACTTAGTTTTCCCTTCTGTATTCATAAATTGGGCAGAGGATTGTTATCAAAGTGTATCCTTCATTTTCCTCATAAATGGCTCAACCTCTTATTTTTTCACCCCCTCCCAAGGTCTATGCTGAAGGTGACAACTGTCTCCTTTTCTTTTTATTATCATTTTGTATTATCTCATCAAATTTATCTACACTAAATGAATAAATGGGAACCTCACTAGGGTGAAAATTGCAGTTCCACTTTACATTTCATAGGTTCTATTCATGGTTCTGACATCCTAATTTTCAGGAGAGCCTCTATCTCGGAGGAAAAATTTACAAACAAAGTTTTAATTTTTTTCATACACCACAACTATGGAGATAAATCTCAAAAAATCATCCATCTATTTCTTTCATTTTCCAAAATCTATTAAACATTTGATTCTCCTCCCGCTTCAGTTCCCGGAGAATCCATCTAGATCCTTTTTCAAATACATAGGGTTTCTTCTTAAAGCAAACGATTATGGGTCCATGAATGGAAATGGTTGATTGAAAATATCCGTAAATGAATTGGTCTATGTTACCATAAATGGATTTCTCTCAGTGGGAATCTAATAATCATCAAACGTGACATCAAGTCCATACATGTCTACTGTATGTCTTTACATATATACAAAATGCAATTCTAAACAATGTAAGGAATCTTTGCACAACATACATGTGATCAAGCAATAGGGAAGAGGTAGGCATTCCTATTTCAATATGGGAATTATTATGCAAGCCAAAAAGGACACAAAAGATTGGGATTGGAAAACCGTTATCTCTCTTCACAAGCTATGGTTTTAAAAATCCTCTAGAGGCTTATTACACATAAGGGAATTTGGTCAATTGATTATTATAGGCATAGGTTATGTTTTTAATGGGCCATCTGAGGATCTTATATCGGATAAATTGGAAAACAAACTGCACTCTCTTCATCTCTATCATTCAGCAGGAGCATATATCAAAACCTTTTAGATCCCACGTAATTAGACTTGTATAGCACTTCTAGGATCGGTCTTACATGCCCATTGGTGTCTCAATGAGATCAATATAGTCAAAGACTTCAAAGAGCATATACAAGTATATTATATGATTCAAATTCCCTCATATGGTTCAAAAACCTATTTGTAGGCTCATATCATTTTAAATTAGGATATAACTATCTATTGACAGTAAAACGGGAGGAAATTCTTAAATGGTGGTGGAATAATGTATGGAAACTTAAGTCATCATTATAAATAAAGTGTTTTCTATGGTTTCCTTGAATAACAATGTTCTTACCTGAGGGAAACAAGGTCCAAGTATATGTCATATGTGCAAATTGCATGGGGAATCAATCACTCATATGTTTTTATCTAGTCCCTTCAAAAAAGAGGTTCGGAGTGTGGTATGATTTAGAATGGGAACACCTCTTCTAGCATGGGAAGGTTTCTCTCCCATCTAACCATGGGATAAATGATATATAGAGTGTAAAATTACCGAGCTCCTTTGAATTCTCCTCATGGTATGATGGTGCATTTGGATTACTAGGAACACTATCATATTTGAAGACAAGAAGGCAATCCTCTCTCCACTCCTTTCACATTTAAATATTCTATGCAGAACATTCCCACAAGTCCAAATATAGAGGAAAAAGTTTACCACCACCATATTTTGATTGAACACAACCATATTTTTTGTGATGGACCATCACAAGGAAACCATGGACCATATGGATTAGGAGGATTTATAATTTTGTACAACCAAAAGTACACTTTTAAGAGAGGCATAGGCACTAACACAATTTAATAATTATGATGAACTTTTGAGACATATTATAGTTATAACATAGGCTACAGAGCAAGACATCGGATAACTTCATGTATCCTTTCAAACTCAATGTTAACAGATAAATCCGTCAGTGTGGACACTAACCAATCTCCCTAGTTCGAATGGTTCGGATCTAGAACAAAGCAAAACAAGAGTGAAAACCTTTCCCTATATCTATCAAATTCCTTGAATACAAAGAATCAAGTCCATACCTTATTTACGAAGGTCGTCCTCATGGATTGAAGCTTTCACAATCCTGCTTATTGCTGAAGAGATTACCTGCAAAAGATTCAAAAGGACAAAGAAAAGAGACTACAATATAACATGATGCCTCTAAGAAATTAACCAAGGATAACGACTATAAATCAAATTACATATCATTTATGGGAAACGAATACATTGATGTATTAATCAAAATAGAGGAAAGAATTACAACCAATGAAGCCTTGGTGTTGAAGATACTTTCCAATGGAAACTTGCCTGAATTTTCCAATAATGGAAGAATGGATTCCTGGCTTAATTTATCCAGCATTTAGCTGCTCCCATTTGAACCCCCCTATCCCATGAAAAGGAGATTCATTTATAGGCCAATATATATGAGGAGGATAGGAGAGGATTAAGGAGAAGGAGGAGTTGGGATCCTACTAAGCTCGGAGGTGAGTAAGATCCACCCTATATGGAAGTGGTAAGCCTCCATGAGAGTCTCCTTTGAGAGAATTCTCGAAACTTATCTTTTTTCCCTCCATATAGGCACCGATGAACCCTAGACTATGGGTGAATCAAACACAATGCCAAACTCTCCAAGAATACCTTGCAACCACACACATTGTGTAGCTGCATTCACTGCTCCCCTGTATTCTGACTCAACTGAAGATAAGGATATGGTGTATTGCTTCTTGCTTGACCAGAAAATGGGACCATGTGCAAGCATAAACACATAACCAAAAGTTGACTTCCGATCAGAACTATCACCAGCCCAATCATAATCACTAAAACCAACTAGTTCAAGAGATGAACCAGCTATATAGTGGATACCAAAATGATTAGTATCCCGTACGTAATGAAGGATCCTCTTGGCTTCCTTCTAATGGAACTCATGAGGCTCTTGCATGTTCCTTGCAACAGCCCCAACAACATAAGACAAATCTGGTCGAGAGCGTGTAAGATACAACAAGCTCCCAACTAGTTGTCTATATAGTGAGCTGTCAACTAGTGGTGAAGAACCCCAGTCAGTAAGCTTAACTACCGAAAGGAATGGGAATTTTGCAGAATTACATTCAGCCATCTTGAACTTCTGCAGCAGGTCTGAAGCATACATTAATTGAGATATAGAGATCCCATTCACAGTTTGATCAATTTCCAAACCTATAAATTGTTTCAACAATCCTATATCTGTCATGGCAAATGCATTGTGCACTGCACTCTTTAATGAACCCAATTCTTTGGTACATATACTAGTAATCAAAATATCATCAACATACAGTACTATGATCAATATCAGGTAATTAACATGGTGAATATAAACATTTGGATCGGACTTACGTCTCTCAAAGCTCAAAGATAGCATAAAATTGGCCATTTTGTCATACCAAGCTCTAGGAGCTTGCTTGAGCCCATAGAGTGACTTATTCAACCTGCAAAAAAGTGTATGATTAGAAATGAAGCCTTCGAGCTGCTGCATATATATCCCCATGAAGAAATGCACTCTTCACATCCATGTGATAAACCTCCCATCACTTGGAAGCTCCAATGGCAAAAACTGGTCTTATGGAGTCCATCTTTGCCACTGGTGCAAATGTATATGTATAGTCCACTCCTTGGACATGAGAGTAACTCTTAGCCACCAATATGGCCTTATACTTTAGATCAGAGCCATCAGATCCCACTTTGGTTCTATAAACCCATTTGCATTGCACTAGTTTCTTCTTGGGAGGAAGAGGGACCAAATCCCAAGTTGTGTTCTCATGGAGGGAGTTCATCTCTTCTTGCATGGTTGTTTGCCACCTTGGGTATTTAGATGATTATGAGTATGAATTTGGATCAAATAAAACCATCATATAACATGTACCACTTAGATCAGAATCACAACATGCAAGAGAATTGTGAAACTGAGATCTAGTTTTCCTAGCATCTTGAGGATCTCTTCTCAACATGCTTCCCAACAATGCACCCTTTGCAAGTGCCATTGGAAAATCTGATTTTTGGAAGCCCTTTAGCCATCTCTTCTTTTCTCAATGCTTGGATATATTTGTAGTTGATATGTCCAAATATCTCATGCAATAGCTTGATTAATTCATTGCCATGTGACAGAAGTGCATTTGAGGAAGAGAACCCAAGAAAATGTGTGAACTTGTACATCCTCAAATCATGGTCTGCAACACCCATTGCAACAATTTTTCAAGTGGAAATTTCTGATATCTCCACATCATTCTGAGTGAAGATCACTCTCTTGGATGAACCAATGTGGGTCATTTGATATACATAGAGTAAGTTGGATTCAATACTAGGTACATACAACACATTGCTGAAATACCCATTTTCCATAAAGACTTTCCCAATGCCTTTAGGAGGGATTTCAGAGTCATCTCCAATGCAAATGGAAGGACCACTGTATGGAGAAAGAGTAGAGATTGAATCTCTTGAATATGCCATGTTCCTTGATGTAACTGAATCAATGATGAAATAATATGACTCTGAGGTAATAGCCACCAAAGCATGACACCTCTCCTTGTCTTCAGAAACACCCTCTTTCTTCTTGGAACTTTTAGGAAGACGAATGTTTTTTTTTTTTTTTTTTTTTTTTTTTTTTTTTTTTTGTAGGAGATGGGTCATCATGTCTATGGTTTTCATCAAGCATGAGCTATCAGGATGAAAGCCTCTTTGACAGTATATGCACTTAGTCTTCTTTTTCTTCTTTCCCTTGTCTTTGACAAAATTCGAACCCCCATCAGTGGATTTGTGTTACAACGTAATTTTCCACCCTGTGAGCAGCAGCATTCTTTGGCCTATAGGATCCATTTCACTGAATCAGATCCACTTTATATCCTTCAGACACAGTGTTTCCTCATTTTTTTTCCTTATACACTTGCTGCATCATTACAACGGGTGTACCCGCGAGTTGCATCACTATATCCCGCGGGTAGCATGTAAAATGGTAAAAATCACTAGTTAATTACTTTTTACTCCCAAAACGCAGTTATTGGGTGACCTTTGACCCTCCATCTTCCCAAGAAATGCCTCGATGTGTCATTTCACTTACCTTTGGGAGGACTATATATTGAGCACATATGGCTTATGGATGGGAGGAGAAAGAAGAGCAAGAGAACTCTAGTGGATTTTTGCCCTATCTTGAGTCTACACTTATTGATCCTTGTAGTTGTGAACTCCTTATGTTCACCTTCCAAACTCCTACCATAGTTTGAGTTTTCCATTCATGGAGGATTGAAGTGGTGGAGGCACAAGTGGATTGATCCAGATCTTGGTTGAGATTGGTTTCCGACAAGAGGTCGTATCACATTGTACTTCTTCTTGTTTATTAATAGAAATACTCATATTCTCGTCCATTAATGTTGTGAATGTTGTTTATTCTACATTGGGTTGCATTTACTTATAATATCATGGACCATTGCTATTGATGATGTTAATGTTGTTTATATATTATATGTACTTGTTGTATATTGGCGGTCAAGACTAATTTGCAGATTCAAGTGTACGGATTGAAAGCTCCAATGGGGATCTACATCAAACGTTTGGATCGAGGTTGGTTACATTCTCCATTATCTCAGCATTGTCATTTGTAATAGCATAATTCTGAGAATTGAGTTAATTTCTGGTAGTCAGCTGTCTGTAGTTGTCTACCCCAAGCCATAGTGAGTTTTCTCCAATACAGAAATGGTGACTCCGCTGGGGAAAACAATCCATGTTTGGGGATTTTTGAGCATTAGTCATTAATTAGAGTTTCTATTTGTCGAAGCTATGTGTCACTGATTAGCCATTAAGATTTACTATAGAAAACTTGCAGCCATTGGACTCTTTATTTTCCCATTTTCCTTTCCTCACCCACGGGCTAGCTTAGCTCTACCCGCTTCTGTTTACTTTGCTGCTCATGGGTACCCACAGGTATTCCTTCGACAGTAGCGTATAACTCCGACTTTGGTTTTTTTATGACCTTTGGTTGTTGTTGGTTTGGTTTCGGTTGATCTCGAGTCTTTATTGGCCTGTTTCTTGACTGTTCCATGCCTTGGTTGTGACCAGAACTCTTCTTTTCTCTTGGTTGAGCCTTGTCGGTTTTTCTACCCATCTTTGGATTTAGGCTTGTTGGTTTTTCCTTTTGAGCTCATTCTTTTGGCTAAGTCTTAATGTTTGGTATCTGTCGGGTTGTCTTAGTGATATCCTTGGCATATCAATGACTAGATAGTAGGATTTTGCTTGCATTTTTCATTTTCTTATACTGAAAAATACATATAGTTTTGCATTTTCCTTTTGCTTATAAGAGAAAATACAATTTTTTTTTTTACTTTCATGTACTGCATCTTGCATTGAGTCCTTGCTTCCTTCATTTAGGTTTTGATTGTGCATCGAAAATATAAAAGGATTTCATTTTTATTTCGAAACCGCTGGGTTGATTTTGCATGCTAGTGACATTCTTTTATTGGATAGATGAGTCTAGGATTTGACGATTTTGCATACTATTGAGTCATACACATCACTAGTTTCACGACCATATCCTTTGAGTAACCACAACCATTAAAATTAACACTTAATCTTAAAATTGATTAGACCGATTTTATTTATAGGTTACACCAACTAGCATAGGTTTAGAGTATTGGAATAGATCATTGTGAGTTAACAATCCAAGACTACTAGACGAAACATTAGGTGTCTCACCAGGGAGTGGAGGAATCCATGGTATATATCAGTATTCTCAGAAAGCTCTACTCAAACTAGAGTTAAGCATGAGGTCACGGGGGGTTGGTTGAAGGGACATCCCTTTGATACCGGCTGAACATGGGAGATATTTCTAGGACTTGTTCGTATCTGGGGACTCTTGGGAGATTTGACCCTCATTGAGTTTCGGGCTCAGCTACCCTGCCCATACGATGGATCCCACCTGTGACTGTCCCCCCGAGCATTGGTTATATTTCGGTGACCATAGTTTCCTTACCTAGGTATCGCATAGGGTACTTGCAGTGGTTATGCTATTTGTGTCCTGAGTTAGATAGGGATTGGACAACACGGTTGTTTGTTTCCGAGGGTTACGTCCCTTTGCACGCAGTGAAGCCTGGGTGTCTCTATAACTAATTCTGTTACCTCTGACTATAGTTTGGGAGTCTCAAGTCTCTCCTAGGAGAGACATATTGGCTCTAGTGTCGAGAGCTCATTTAGCCACTCTGTTTATCTACTCTTAGCTATTGTTTCTCTAGGTGTGTGCTTTTGATTTACTATTTTTGATCGATAGTTGGTCGTTAGGAGACGTTGTGATTTGATATTCTCTCCGGAGATATCACGGCGTGGAGTGCTACTCTCCGTCGATCCCATCGGTTAGCTAGTTTAGAATTGACTGAACTTTCACGTCGTGTAGCTGAGGGACACCGATGGGCTCCCTCTTGGTCCACCTTATAATTTGGTTCCGTTCAACCAACCTTTTATGGGAGCTTATAATCAAGCTTTCCATCCGCAGCTCCCGTTCCTTGCACGTTTGAATCTTCCATATCTTTTGAAGCTCACGAATGATCCAGTGTGTCACGACCCTAATTGGCCCCCGGTCCCTACCAAGCTCCCTTCGGACATTACTAAGTTTGATGGGAAAGCGGGTGAGGATCCGAGTGATCATGTCACAACGTTTCACCTTTGGTGCTCCTCCAACTCATTGAATCATGATTCCATTAGATTACGACTATTTCAACGCACCCTGATGGGGAAACTGTAAAGTGGTATGTGGAGTTGCCTGGGAACACCTATAGGGGATTCAACGAGATTGCTTTGGTTTTCTTGGACCATTTCCAGTTGCCGGTTCGTTATGATACTGGTATTTAACTGTTGTCTACCTTCCGTCAGAATAAGGCCACACATATTTCTGACCAAGTTCAAGAGTGGCACCGACGGAAGAGATTAGTGAAAGCCAACATTCCTCCAAAGTTTCTGTTGGAATGGTTCCTCAAGTATCTACTCCCATACATTGCTAAGGATGTTTCGATGTCTGGCATTGTGACTGAGGAACAAGCCATCTTGAAAGTCCAGTAGTTAGACCTACTATACTCTCAGTCTGGCATTTTATATGACATTATTCCTGACGCACTGAGAACACGACATGAGCCCACATCAGTTCCTGGACCATATGCCGATGGCATCGTGGGATCCGCAAGAACTCTCCCTATAGACTTGGTAGCTAATCAAATGCAAAAAATTTTGGTAAACCAGTCTACTCCCGGATAGGTTCACACCTTGTCCACTTCCACCCCGTCATCTGATGTACACAATGTGCAATCGACGAAACCATCAGGTAACCAACAACTTGATGGTAAGAAAAAAGGGAGAAAGAACCATAGGGGTGGAAACCATGGGAATAATAATAATAGAAATCACAATACTCCTCATAAAGAGAATGCCAACCCTCCTCGGGAATGCGGAAATGATGGTGAGGATCGTAAACCTAGGCGTAAGGTGAAGTTCCCTTGCAAGCTCTGTGGGGAAGATCATCTTAATCACTTATGTCCTCGAATCGAAGAAGCATCGAAGCATTTGGAACAGAGCCCGGTTGTGTTAAAGGATCCCCTTCTTCATCATCAAAAAATGGATTCACATGCTCCCACCACTGGTTATGGACCTACTGAAACGGCAATGTCTTCTTCCAATACTAGTGGTTATGGATGTGTTAATATGGTTCAATTGGAGGTTATTGTTGCTACTCGTCAAAGCGATTATGGTGCACCATATCCTAATATGAGGAGTGAGCCTCCCCCTCCTCTTGACCATTCCTTGCATATTGAGAAGCCCTCTAATATGCCACAGATACCGAAAGGTGTTCTCAAGCGCTCTACACATAATCCTAATGCTCGAGCCGCCCAGAACTACTCCATTGTAGAAGATTTAAGCCAAACTTCGTGTGCCATGTTGGCTCTTGAAGTTTTACAGGCCTGTCCTTCTCAGAAGCATGCCCTTTTGAGTGCGTTAGGAGTTCAGGATGGGGGAAACCCTAGTGTTATCAAGTTCGATACTACTGATGTTCAACCTCGCTTAACTTACCACATGGTTTTTCAGATCTAGGTGGTGTGCCTTCATAGTTTTGTCAAACGTACTATGGTTGATGAAGGTGATTCCGTGTCAGTAATGTTATTAACTTGTTGGAAAGCTCTTGGCTCTCCTCCTCTTCTCGCGTCTCAAACCATGCTCACTGCATTCGACGATCGGTCATTTAAGCCACATGGAATTATCCCTTCCCTTGTTGTCTCCTTGGGAGGTAAATCTGTTCCTATTGAAGTGGAGGTGGTTGATGTGCCCATCGACTACAACCTTTTACTGGGTTAGAATTGGATGTACGCTATGAAGGCTGTCGCATCTACTGTATTCAGAGTTATCTGCTTTCCTCATGAAGGCAAGATAGTGACCATCGATTAGCTGGATTTCGTTAACACTCCTTCCACAGCATCTGCAGGATCCATAGTCCTGCAAGTTACTGATTCTCAGCCGTCAATTGGGAACATAGGTGTTGGTATGTATCCTTCATTGATGGGAACTTATAGTTTTCTTGCACTTGTGAACTTCATCATAACCATTTCCGACGATGTGTCTCCTCCTTTGCATAGTATCCCATTCCGAACTTCCTATTTTAATAATCCATGGACTTTACCATCCACAAGTTCTATGTCTGGAGACATTACGCATGTCGGGATGTCTATGCCACTGTCTGTAGCTGAGCTTGCTTACCAGGATATTCAACAATCCATTGTAGAGCCAGATCTCTCTTCTTCACAGACAGGGGAAGAAGATCCCATTATGATTCCCACGTGTGCATTCGACCCATCGTGTTCACATGATTGCCTCGATGGTATTCTACCTTCAGATGAAATTTTTATCGAGGCCATGAATGGTAATGACAAGCCTTGGGAGGATTCTCATCATCAATTTTATTTCCTTCTTACCCTTGATCTTATTGAACAAGATGAGCCTCAAGTACAACCTGCCATGCATTTGGATTTTGATCTAGGCATAGTTTTGTCTATCCCCAGTTTGACATTAAAGTCTGATCTCCCTAGTGATGAGTCTGTAGACTCTCCTATAGATCCACGAATCGGTGATCCTGATGAGTTTGATTCTACTTCTAGAATTTCCAACTCCAATGATGATGAATTTGCCACTGCAGATTCCTCCACATCCTTCAGCATTGCTCTTCATTCCGAAGTTGATCATTTTGGTCCCTTGGGTGTTGGTACTATGGCACCTTCAGTGGTTAGCTCTCCCTGCATTATGTCTAAGGGTGATAATAGTGACGTTGAAAATTTTTCTACCACAGTGACATGTATCAGATTTTTCTTTACGTACGTTTTAGAGATGATCTTGGTACTTATGTTTCTTGGAGACAGGATTCTTAGCTGGACTTATACTTGTTTATTGTTCCTTTTCGACATTTGATTTGGTCATGGCAGGAATATTCGAAACCTTGCATATAGGTTTAGGCCTCCCCATTGTTATGATGCACTTGAACCTATTGTTATTCAAATTCGCAGACACCCCGTAAGTGTTCTTATCTTGATCATGTTCCTTGCATTATGCACAGCTTTGTCCCATGTGCTTGGAACTAGTCTCGCATGTCCCTGACACTCGTCTACTCTCATTATGAGCATTCTTCCATCTCTCCTTGGAGCTCGTTACAACAGTAAGGAGGTCACGAGTTTACTTTTTCGGGCTCGTTAAACCTTTACGGGAAATATTTTTATAAAGTCTTTTTTAATTCCTTGTTAGACTTTTTCAAATCAAACAAGATTGCTGAGTATGCTTGTCATTTCAGACTCGTTAAAGGATTTGAAGCGACATCCACTTAGGTATAAGTTTACCCCTTTTCTGGACCTTTTTGGATTAATTACAAAAAAGGTATACTCTAGTCATATGTGAATAAAAGAGTTATTCTCTCATTATTTTACACTTTTTCGGGTGAGGAGACTAACTTTACAAAAAATGATTCCCCTTTTATCTCGAGTTGTGATTGCATTGCATTATCTTGCTTGTCGCTTGAGCCTTGTGCCGACTCCCGCTTACTCACTTATTAGCCATGTGCCTGAGCCCTTTACCTTCTGAGCCAAGTAGAGCCTTAATTTATTTTTCGCAGCCTGATGATCCTTTACCCTGAGGGAACACCCCCCGAGTGTCCACATCCTGCATGCTTCCTTGCATTGATCATAGGTATGTTCCACTGCTTGGGACTAGCCTACTCGCTATTTGACACTTGTTCCCTCACTTGTTATACTATAAGCAATTTTATTCTTTTTCAAGCTTTTCCAAATATGACAAAGACCAAAAAAAATCAAATATTCCAAAAAGCCGGACGGGATTATGGTTACTACTTCTAGTTGGAAGTTGTTGTGTTTCCTTTGAATAGAGCATTCATTCCACTCCATACATTATGAGTCGGGACTATAGTTGGACCTTAGGAGCTGTACTTGTTTCTCAGTTTACTCCACCAATTGGTTAAGCTTCCAGTCATTATGGAGCCCTTTGTGTTGCCTCCTGCATCACACAGTCTATATCGAGTCTATGCTGCCTGAGTCTATCCATCTACTCATGCTCTTGTTCAAAGGAAGTCCTGAAAATAGAGTCAGCCACTCCTCAGATCTCTTGACTATTGCATGTCAGCCATCCTTATTGAGTCAATCCATTTCACCCGAGCTCTTCCAAATCTTTCAGCATAGCTGGTACCTCGTGCTGGTTGATGGGGGATGCATTAATTCCCTCCTTCCAGGGAGTCTCGTTCCGTCGACTTCAACCCATTTATTCCGGGACTTGAGGATTAGAGATCAGTTGATTACCTTGAGGCTTGTAATCATTACTGGCAGGTTCTCTTTCCCTTGATAGTTTTGGGAATACATCAATGTCCCTTGATCGATGGATTCATCCTAGTGTTCGACTTCAACTCATTTATTCACACTCCGATGATTGTTTTCTGTGCCTTGATTCCCATTTTCATTATTGGTGGGTCATCTCGCATCTGTTAATGGTATACATCATTGACCGGTAATCAGACGATGTCACATCAGGTTTGACCCCAATTCCTTTATTCACTTGATGGGACTTGCACCGTTGAAGACTTGTGTAGAAGACTCCAGGCGATAGTGGCATTCAGTAGGCTACCTATGACTTTGACTTTACATCTGAGATATCACCTCTTAGATATCAACAATTTGTACCTCTAGTTTGCACCAGTTGTTTCCTTTTCAGCAAGAGACCATATCTTACTGTAGAGGGATCATGGCTATGATCACTTATGACATGTATTCATTATGTACTACCTATCCATGTCCATTGTATCAGATTGTTGTACTATACCGACATGTACTCAGAGATATTATTGTATTATGGCGAGTGAGCTGCTCCTTCCACTTGTGTCTCCATCACTCCACTTCTGATATTTATAATGTATTTCGGCCATCGTAGCATCAGTCTCTGACCTCACACATTAGGGGGATTATGTTACAACGTAATTTTACACCTTGTGAGCATCATCATTCTTTGGCCTGTAGGATCCATTTCAATGAATTAGATCCACTTTATATCCTTCAGACACACTATTTCCTCATTTTTTTTCCTTATATGCTTGCTGCATCATTACAGCCGGCGTACCTGCGAGTTGCATCATTATATCTAGCGAGTAGCATGTAAAATGGTAAAAATCACTAGTTAATTACTTTTTACTCCCAAAAAGCGGTTATTGGGTGACCTTTGACCCTCCATCTGCCCAATAAACGCGTCGATGTGTCCTTTCACTTACCTTTGGGAGGACTATATATTGAGCACATATGGCTTATGGATGGGAAGAGAAAGAAGAGCAAGAGAAATCTAGTGGTTTTTTTGCCTATCTTGAGTCTACACTCATTGATCCTTGTAGTTGTGAATTCCTTATGTTCACCTTCCAAACTCCTACCATTTTTTGAGTTTTCCATTCATGGAGGATTGAAGTGGTGGAGGCACAAGTGGATTGATCCAAATCTTGGTTCAAATTGGTTGCCGGAAAGAGGTCGTATCACATTGTACTTCTTCTTGTTTATTAATAGAAATACTCATATTCTTGTCCATTAATGTTGTGAATGTTGTTTATTCTACATTGGGTTACATTTACTTATAATATCATGGACCATTTCTATTGATGATGTTAATGTAATTTATATATTATATGTACTTGTTGTATATTGGTTTTCAAGACTAATTTGTAGATTCAAGTGCACGGATTGAAAGCTCCAATGGGGATCTACATCAAACGTTTGGATCGAGGTTGTTTACATTCTCAATTATCTTAGCATTGTCATTTGTAATAGCATAATTATGAGAATTGAGTTAATTTATACTAGTCAGCTGTCTGTAGTGGTCACCCCAAGCCATAGTGAGTTTTCTCTAATACAATTTGGGCCTCTCATCCTTCTTCTTCTTCTCTTGTAGTTTCGGTCCCTTAGGATTTTGCTTGCCTCTTCCATGTTTTGAATCTCTAGCTGCAAGTACATGGTATTTTTGCTTGATGGTTCCCATCAAGACCAACTTGTATTGCTCTTGGTTTAGCATCTCCATGAAATCATCCAAATATGGCATCTTCCAGTTTCTAACTGTGCGCTTTGTGGAGTTGAATGTAGAGACAAAACCTGAGTACTCAGGACCCAGTTTTGAGAGAATGGACAAGATCAATTATTCTTCCTTATTGTCAATACCACATTGCTTGATTTGCAAGACCAAGCTCTTGAACTTGGTGAAGAAATCTTGGATGGATTAGAAATTGCTTGGACTCAGTGAGATCAACTCATTCTCAAGTTGATGCCCTCTCATCTAATCAGTCTTACCAAATAGAGACTCAAGCTTGAGCCAAACTTCATTGGGTGTAGCTAGAATTTCCACATGAAATAGGATGTCTCTCGAAATATTGAGACAAAGGAGGCCAAATGCCTCATCCATTCTATTGAAAAAATTCGATTTCTCCACAACATAGTTTGGCTCAACCTCTGTGCCCATTGCGATCCTGAAAAGACCCTTGGATCTCAACAAAATCACCATTTCATCCTTCCAATAAAAATAGTTGAAAGGAGTGAGCAAATTTGGGTGAGATTGCTCCATCTTCTTCTATTGCTTGCGCACTGGGTGACAATGGTGCTCTTGAAAACCTGCAAATAAAACTCTCAACACTCAAGAGCGATCTACACTAACAGATTCAAACCCTACTTGATAGTGGGTGCATTCGGGAGAGCATCACACCCTGGATAGACTCCAATGGATTCAATGCAATGGTTCCAGGGACTTCTGTGGTTTCTCCACTACTTCTGGCACACCACTAAAATAGTCTCTAGTTCAAATAATATCTCCAAGAGCTCTGATACCATGTAAAATCTATGACACAGTAGGATCTAGCTACCATGGATTCCTCACAGCTAAAATATTTAACTTATTTAGCAAGAAACAAGTGCAAAAATATTACAGAATGAACAAATGATCAAAACTCAGAACAAATGATCAAATTCCAGAATGCACAAATGATCAAATATTGAGATATTATTAACTGTCCAACCTTACAAAGAGATTGGATCATCCTTTTATACAAATATGAAGGAAACATATCCACTTGGAGTGTCCACACTTAGCTATCTTAGATTTATCCCAATCCCTCCTAGGTTAACCAAATGGTTTCCCAAATAACCCAAACAGGTTCAAAATATGCATGTGAACACTGGGTAAGCATGGGGAACCAAGATGGAGCTCACACATGTGAAGGAGATGGTTGGGTGGAAGTTAGGTAGGCTAGAATAGGCCAAAAATAGCCAAAAATGGGATAAAAGACTAGGTTCAGTGTATAGGTGCCTATGGTCAAAGAAGATACCTTAAAACAAGGGATGAAGATGCCTTAGGCATGCTGGGGAAATAAATTCTTGGATAAGCATGCTTAATAGCTAGTTTGACCACCTCTTTGGCCCATACTTTGGCCCAAACCTTGTAATCTTGTTCACACTAGCTCATACAAGTTCTAGCAACTTTATAATAACCAGTTTCACACCTACGGAGGCATTATTAACCAATTTAGCACCAATTAATCATAATTTAATTAATGATTAAGGTATTAAGGTACAATATTACTCTAACAAGGGGAGACTTAACTCACCCCTTCGAGAAGAAGAAATTTATGTTGAATTAAACAATAGCCAAAGAACAATTACCCCTTGACAACTATTGAAAATTGTGCAAAGTTTAAGGGTTGAACTGCATAGTTTTATAGAAAAAAAAATGCAAGGCATGTAGGGAAAACAAGAGGTGAATGAGGCCTTATTACAAACCTTAACATAAATTAAGAATAGTCAACAATCAATTCATACCTTGAGTAACATAATAAGAGGCCCTTATGAAGATAAAAGAACTAAGAGTTGATAAGTTGAAAATGTAGGCGAGTTCCAATCAATTTATAGCTCATCATCATCTAAATCAAAACATTGCTACAAAAATTGTTCTTTCGAAATCTATTCACCCTGTCATCATAAAAGAAACATAAAACTTCTAGTAGAAGATGGATACAAGGAGAATTTAAAAAGATTAAATCCCTAACTTTTGATGGAGATCTAGATTCTCGAGAAAAATCCAAGGAGTGGTTGTTGGGAATGTCTAAATACTTCAAGGTACATGACTATCCAGGCAAAATGAAGGCTCACTTGTCCATCTATAGTATAAATGGGAAGGATTCCTGGTGGTGGAAAGACATGGAACTCACTAAAAATATGAAACAGAGGAAAATTAATTGGAAATTTTTTAAGAAATTGTTTCAAGATAAGTATATGTCTGAACGATTCTTAGATAAGAAGATTAAGGAATTTCACGAGTTAAATATGGGATCAATGACCATGTACAATTTGATTAATAGGTTTTTAGAGATACTGCACTATGTGCCTTATATCATAGATGGAAAAGTGAAAATTTAGCAGTTCTTAGGTTTACTTCTGCCTTTTTTCAAAAACAATATTGAATTCAATGCACCCAAATCCTTAGATGAGGTAGTATATAAGGATAGGATATATTGCGAGCATGATCAACATAGGACTAAAAACATAAATAAGAATAGAGAGAAGTGCAAACCATTCTTGGATAGCAATAAAAAAGGTTTTAAACCATCGCCACATCGAAAACATAATAATAACTTTCCAAATAACAAGAATTTCAACAAGAGAAAAATTCAATGAAACTTACCATCCCAATGTGGGAACAAAGAAACAACGTTTGTTGGAAATAAATCAGCACATAGATTGGTGAAATTTTGTGGATTTCAAGGGCCCCACTTTTTGAAATATTTCCCACAAAAGAACAATATAATTATGAATAATTTTCAAGACGATACAACAGTTCAAGATGTTGCAAGGACACCTAGGATTTATGCTTCCTTGGATGGCATACAAGCTAATCATTAGTCTATGATGGTCGAGGTTGAAGTTAAAATATTAACAAAACCAATTTCCATTTTAATTGATCCAGCAGCATGTCGTAGTTACGTAAATCCTAAATTTGTTGATATTTGTAATTTAAATAAAATAAAACACAACAAACCATGACTTGTGCAACTAGCTAAAGGTAGAAAAAGGAATATTTGCTAATTGATCAAAGGTTGTAATTTAGCAATGAATGGCCATAAGAAAACAATAAATTTGAATGTTTTACCATTAGGTTCCTACAATGTGCTAATATGTATGGATTGGTTAGAACAATACCATGTGATACTTAATTGATTAAACAAAACATTTACTTGTATTGACGAACATGGAAACCAAAACATTATTTATGGAGTAATTGAGATAATATTAGTAAGAAAAATTTCATTTTTACAATCTAAGAAGTGCGTTAGAAAGGGCTTCCATTTGTATGCAGTTAATATTGAAACTTATAAAGAAGAAAACAAACAAAAAATTGAATATTTTCCTATCCTGAATGAGTTTAAAGATGTTTTTCTTGAGGAAATACTAGGGATTCCACATAAGCGAGACTTATACTTTTCCATAGAACTTATGCCGAGGGCACTACCGATTTCAAAAATATCCATACCACACACCAAAGGTAGAGGAGTTAAAATTGCAGCTCTAAGAGCCTATTGAGGAATGATATATGAGACCGAGTGTGTCTTCATGGGGAGCACCGGTCCTTTTCGTAAAGAAGAAGGATGGTACAATGTGGATGTGCATTGATGATAGACAATTGAAGAAGTTAACAATAAAAAAAAGATATCCACTTCGATGAATAGATGACTTGTTTCATCTAGTCGAGGGAGCAAATATTTTCTTCAAAATTGATTTATGATATGGCTATACCTAAGTGAAAATTTGAGAAGAGGATATAAGTAAAACCACCTTTAGAACTAGATATGGACACTATGAGTTTGTAGTGATGCCATTTGGCTTGAAAAATACATCTGCTACCTTCATGTGCATGATGAATAGTATTTTCAGCAAATACTTAAGGCAAATTTGTGGTAGTTTTCATTGATGACATATTGATTTACTCTAAGAATGGGAAAGAGCATGAGGAACATATAAGGATTTTTCTACAAGTGTTATGGGAACACCAATTATACGATAAGTTAAGAAAATGTCACTTTTATAATAAACAAATTTAGTACTTAGTACACATTATCTTAGAAGAGGGTATTGTTGGAGATCTAGAAAAGATAAAGGAAGTCATGGAGTGCAATACTCCTACCAATGTGTCAAACATTCTATCATTATGGGGTTGGCAGGGTATTATCAAAATTCATTGAGAACTTTTCCCATATCACATATCCCATGACATCCTTACAGAAAAATAAGTCAAACTTTGTTTGGTTGGTGTTGTAATCTTTGGGATTATGTGGAGTTACCGCTATCACAATGATCATATGCATAAATATACATTGCATGGATAATGATACATACATGAGAGAGAAAGCGAATAGAGTAACGAGAACCCAAGGAACAAGTGTCTTATATTATCAAACATACTAGATATGTACAAAAAGAATCTAATTTCCTTTGCTCACTAGCCTATTATATATTTGATGCATATAGTTATTTTGTTACATAACTGTTCAGTCATTTTCCATAAATGACACAACTAAATGGATCGACTGCATGCAACTTGATCGAGAGGACCTAGCTGGTTGGCCAACTAGGCTCCTCCAACATCTTCCCCACCCTAAAAAATTTCTTCGTCCTGAAGAGACTTTAGTAGATGGAAAGTTTGGGAAAAAAATTTAACAAATTGATCCTTATTGAGAAATGGAAAGAGATTGTCTAAATCATCTAGTACTAAACAACACCTACATATTGTGTCTGGTACTCAACCACAACGGTGTTGGGCCCTGGAATTGCCCCTTTTTTACCACACTTATTACATCATTTTTCCCAGTTACACCATATTTCCATAAACCATATATATGCCTTTCTTCCAGATCAATCATGAATCCTGGCAGGTATAATTCTTTATTGCTTCATTTATTTAATGCCTAAGATTGTTATGGTTATGAATTCTAGCCTTTGATTTATGCTAACTTGTGTTGATTTCCTTAAGTCAAGATCAAAGCATTAAGAGACATAGGTGTATCAGCCGCTAAGCCTTGGGAAAGAATCACACATTGTGCCAACTTTTACTCTTTATATTCAGTTTCTCACATTAATAGCGAACAACACACCACTCCACATGGAGCTGTAACAGGACTTTGCTGCAACAGAGCATCATTGCAACAGAGAGGATGCCTCCCGATTAGTTAATCCATTGATCCATTCACTGCCAGAGTAACAACATCCTTCATTTCCAACAGACTCATTCAGTACGGATGTAACAATTCAGTTGTAAATCTGCAGCATGAAGATCAAAGATCTTCATTGCTGTGTGAAATTAGTGGATCAAAAATTGTATTTTGCATGTATAAATATGGGAAGGCTTTGAGAGTTTGGGGGTTGGTTAATTATCATTTTTTAAGGGCTGTAACAAAGAGTTGAGATTGTGGATTGCCATCTTTAATAAAAGAGAAGAGTTCTTCATATTTTTGTGTCTTAAGTTTTGGTAGTTCATAGAATCTCTGTTAGAAGGCCAGGGCCTACCTTCTCACAGAGATAGCCAAGTTCAGTAGGTAGTTAATTTCCTTTATGTTGTGTGGTGTGGAATTGCATTAGATTTGTTACTGCAAGCTGGAACAGTAGATCGATACTTGCATTCTTTTCTGGTAGTTGTTGATTGTATCCTGAATAGATGCAACTGTGTGGTGTGACAGTCGACTATGTAGGCTAGTTTATTCGATACATGGTGTGATTAGGTTAGCTGTTACAGCCAAACTCAACTTTAATTCTTTTCAGTCATTTATTCTTTCTAGGATTTCCAAATTAATTAAATTAGAGTTCAAGCTTATTTCTAGTTTAGACAGATTATGATTGAGTTACAGTAGCTACTAGATGAATCAGTTCAATAGAGATTGAATACTGTAGTTTGATAATTATAGGATTTAAATTCTTGCAAAAGTAATCTAGTTCATCTTTATTCTTAGATTAGTAACTACTGGGTTGATATATGTAGGAAGGTAATTGTACTTTGAATTCCTAGATGGATAAGTTAGATTAGTTTTAGTCATGAGGTGAGTTTGGATGAGTAGATAGGTAGGATTATTTATCTCCATTTATTTAATCAACTACTTGAAATGTTTATGCATAGATTGTGCTTATTGCCATTGAAATAAAAGACTTCCCCGAGTTGACAATTTATATTGAGCATCTTGTGTGTTAGTTGTAATTAATTAGCATATAGGGTGACCAACATTTTGCCGCTGTTGCTAGGGATGGTAATTGATAGACATAGTTAGTAGTTAGTTTATTGATTTAATTTCAGTTTTGATTATCTAAAGCATGCATGAATACAAGAAAAACAATTGGGAACCCCTTCCGAATACTAACAATGCAGGTGGAATAGGTCGAGGTGTAACACAGGTGTGGGAAGACAAACATCTATCGACGATATAATTGCTAGAGTTGATTCATATACTAAACTACCACAGACATCTACACGAAGAGAAAATTATGTTCCTCCCAATCTTGAGAATTCAACATTGACTGTGGAGAATGCAACAGGACCCTCTACTCCCATTGCAGAGAAGAAACCTCCTGAAGACAAGGGAAGCACCGTAGGTGCACCAGATAGAGAGGAGATATATCATATTAACGAGACTAGAGTTACTAAATAAGTGTGTTTGGAGACTCACCGAGAAGCAAAGGAAGAGAGAAGGCGTGAAGAAGAAAGGAGGAAATCAGAAGAAGCAAAAGCAGAGGAAGAAATACTAAAGAAATCCATTGAATTTTGGACCAACATGGCTAATAGAAGGAGAGAATGAACACCAGGATAACCATGAAGAGGAAGTGGAAGATAATCAGTATGGTTCCATTGTGGTCACACTTGAAGTCCCTATCCTCCAGACACCTGGGGAAAATCCCATGAAAAATATTTCACCATCAGTTCTCCCGAATTTCCATGGTAAGTCCTCTGAATATCCCGATGAATTTCTTTTTGAGTTCGACATCATTTCTCACAGTTATGACTATACCTCCAGTTCTCAGAAGCTAAAACTATTCCCAGCCACCTTGAAAGGAAACGCTCTGTGTTGGTTCATGAGTCTAGGTCGTGAGATCATTACTGCTTGGGTTCAAATGAAACAAACCTTTCTTTCTAAATATCAAGAATATTTTAGAACTAGAGATAAAAAGGAAGAGTTGTTTAAAATGGTTTAGAAGGAAAAGGAGAGCTTGGAAGACTTTGTTGAAAGATTGTTGTATAATTTACAGAGATTTGGCCACACTGCAATTGGAAAAGATGTACTCAAGATTATCTTGCTACGGGGAATTAAAGAAGATTGTCTTGATATGTGGAATTTGTTGGGGAAACGGGATATCTCAAAGGAACCTTTTGAGAAGATCGTTGAATTATGTCGAATGTATTCAAGGGGATCCTCTAGAAATAAGAAACGGGACAAAGATCGAGATCAGGATGTCTTCACTAGGATCCAAAAGTCAGCTAGTGGAGGAGCCACTCGAGCAGAAATAGGCGACTTACTGGAGAATTTTAAAACATATATGATGAGCTCCATTTCCTCATAGTTAGATGTTTTGAGATCAAAATAGAGGCAAGCAGTAGAAGATCTTACACTCGGTGTATTCTGTCCTAAATGTAGAAAAAAGAACCCATTGAAAGAATGCCCACTGGAAAAGGAAGAGATATGTAGGGTATGTGAATTGGAGCATGATACCAAGGAATGTCCTTTGTTACCCAAAGTCAAAGAAGTCCTGCAGGAATCCACTTCAGATGTGGAACAGGCTTACTTTATTGCACAAAAGAAACCTTGGAAGCCTCGAAATCAAGGTATGAATCTAGATCCATCATTTTTCTTGAATACTATGAATGGTATGTATAATATGAATAATATGAATACACAATTCCCTTCACATTATTATAATAACCAGTGGCATCCATCTCAAAACCCAATGCAAAATCCTAACTCTTGGACACCATGGTCACAACAATCGAACCATCAAGCTCCCTGGAATCCCAACTGGAGAAATTCTTACCAAGGAAATAACTTTTCTCATCACCAGACTCCATATCAATAGTACCCTGCTCAACAGTATCCTCACCAACCATATCAGCA
The DNA here is from genome assembly GCA_027924585.1 of Larix kaempferi. NCBI lineage: Eukaryota > Viridiplantae > Streptophyta > Pinopsida > Pinales > Pinaceae > Larix > Larix kaempferi. The sequence goes on from BSBM01000893.1 coordinate 14,912,526, forward strand.
GCGACAACTCCAATTCCAAAACAACGCCGCACCTTTGAATGCACCACTACAACTACCTGCACAACCTAACCCAAACCCGAATAATAAAGCAGTTCATCAATTTGAGACTAACAACATGCCTGCGTGTTCCATCTCCCAAATTCCCTACAATGACATACAATTATGATTAGGGAGGGTAGTGGAACCCATCATCACTGAGGATGTTCCATCCCAAGTGACTGAAACTGGAATGGATCAACACTTTGAGAATATAGTCAACTTAGCAATCCCCATCATTGAGGATGCTGAAATTCGTACTGAAATAGTAGTTGAACCTCAGGAAGAAACACAAGATGAAGCATAGCCCACTCAATCGATAAGAGAGCCGCGATATCCTGAATGATTGGCCCTGCAGAAAATAGTGGAACAACCTTGATTCAATATCTTAGGAGAATTGAAGAATTTTTATGTCAAAATTCCACTGTTACAGGCCCTCCATGACGTGCCCATTTATGCCAAAACCATTAGAGAACTATGTGTAAAGAAACCAGGAAGAAATCCTAGGGATCCTCCCACTATCTATGTATTGGGAAATCTTTCTGAATTAATAATGGGGAAGACTCCTGTAGCAAAATATGACGACCCTGGAAATCCTACTATTATAGTTTACATAGGAAACACGCAAATCCCCAACGTATTAGTAGAATTAAGCGCGGCTATAAATGTTATGACCATAGAAACTGTGAAGAAACTTAGATTCACTAATATTCGGCCAACCCCTACCATTTTAGAACTGGATGACAGATCAACAATCAAGCCTGAGGGAATCCTGGACGAACTAGTAATCTCTGTTGACTCATGGGAATACCCTACGGACTTCTTGATTTTACAGCCGAAGTCTCAGCCGGGGGGACACCCACTAATCATGGGAATACCTTGGTTAGCCACAGTGGATGCATGTATCATCTTTCAGTCAAGATCCATGACTATCTCAGTTGAGACTAAAATCGAAAGCCTGACTTTACACCCTCCATCCCGACCAAGTACAGAAGCTGAAACTCCACTTTGGGTGGATTTGGAGGAGGAGGAATGCGTTCAACCATTATTAACAATAGGGAGATCCTTAACTTTTAAGGATAAAACAGAGGATGATAAAATTAACAGTTGCATCAATGAGCCCATGTCCATCAATAAACATGTTTACTAGATTCTGGACAGTACATTAGATGAGAAAGAACAAGAAAATCTAATGGAAGAAACTCTAGTCAGTGATGCCAATATAATTCCAGTACTTAAAAATTCGAAAAGTGTTCGAGTAGAAATTGAGCCAAAAAAAAAATTGATCATCAATCCGAACCTTGGGCCCAATGAGCTGGAACAACTAATCACTTTGTTGAAAAAACACAAAGGAGCTTTCGCTTGGGAATACACAGACATGAAGGGTATTCCTTCTAATCTGTTTACCCATCATATTTATATTAAGAGCGACTCCAAGCTAGTGTGCCAACCACATCGAAGGATGAACTCGAACTTAAGGGAAGTGGTGAAAGAGGAAATCCAAAAACTTTTGGAAGCAGGGTTTATATACCCAATTTCAGACAACAAGTGGGCTTCTCCACTCGTGATTGTGCCAAAAAAGAATGGGAAATGGAGGGTCTGCGTGGATTACAGAGAATTGAACAAAGAAACATAGAAAGACCACTTACCCATACCTTTTATTGATTAGGTCCTTGATACCTTGTCTGGGAAGAAGTATTTTTCCTTTCTAGATGGCTTTAGTGGCTATAACCAAATCTAGATTGCTCCAGAAGACCAAGACAAAACCACTTTCACCTGTCTGTGGGGCACTTTTGCATACAGGGTACTTCTTTTCGGGTTGTGCAATGCACCAACCACATTTCAAAGAGCAGTGATTGGAATCTTTTTAGAGATGGTAAATGATTGCATGGAAATTTTTATGGATGACTTCACTCCATACGATAGTAGTTACGAAGAAGCATTGAAAATTTTAGAAAAGGATTTGAAACACTGTGAACAAATTCAGCTATCTTTAAGCACTGAAAAGTACCATATGATGATGAGCGAAGGCATAGTTCTGGGGAACTTCATCTCTTCTAATGGTATCCAGGTAGACCCATCCAAAATTAAGGTAATTGAAAATATACCAACTCCTGGAACACAAAAAGTTGTATGTAGCTTCCTAGGGCATGCTGTCTATTACAGAAGATTCATAGAAACTTTTTCCAAACTAGCTTCTCCTTTGTTCACTTTGCTGATGAAGGATGCACAGTTTGTTTGGAATGATGCATGCCAAACACCGTTTACTAAACTTAAGAAAATGTTTTCTACAACACCCATCTTATGAGGGCCCAACTGGGCTCTTCCTTTTCATATCTCTTCAGATGCTTCATACACTTCCATTAGAGCAGTTTTAGGACAATAGGAAGGTCATGCCCCATATGAAATTTATTACGTTAGTAAGAACCTATCCCCTGCTGAACTAAACTATACTATCACAGAGAAAGAATTCCTTGCCATAGTTTATGCCATCAAAAAATTTAGAAACTACATTACTGGATATTCAACTTTTGTGCACACTGATCATTCATCCATCAAGTATTTAATGCTAGAGTAACTATATGGATACTACTATTACAAGAATTTGACATCACAATTATTGATAGACCAGGGAAGAAAAATGTTGTTGCAGACTTTTTATCTCAACTTACTAACAATGATGGAAATTTACCAGTCGAAGATTCCTTCCCTGATGAACATTTGTTTGTAGTATCAGCTCATTCCCCATGGTACGCAGATATTTCTAACTTTTTGGCTGCAGGTAAGCTTCCAACACATCTGTCGAAGACATAAAAAAGAAATATCATACAATAGAGTGCTAGGTATTGCTGGATTGATGGACATCTTTTCTACATAGGGCTTGACTTAGAAATCAGAAGATGTGTAAGAGAAGATGAAATCTTGCCATGATGAGCCCTGTGGGGGACACTTTGCTGACAAAAGGATAGGTCATAAGGTTTTAAGGATGGGATATTTCTAGCCTACATTGTTCAGGGATGCAAAGAAGTATGTTCAAGTGTGTGATAGCTGTGTTGTTGCAGCAACATCCCCCCCCAAAATTTTGTACATATTGGGGCCCCTTCTTTATTTTTATTTTTTTAGAAAGACTACTCTAAGAGTCCCATTCTCTTTTTCTTTGTTTTCAAATGAAAATCCTGCTTTGAGAATTCCAAGTTTTCCTCTTCTAAGGATAAAATTTGTGAAAGCTACTTGAAGTCGCGGAAGCGTTTGAAAAAAAGGCCCCGTAGTTGCGGAGAAATTCAAGTTATCCTCTTGAACCCACGGGAACCATTCCGGTTTCCCTCTCGAAACGGCGGGAGCCCTTTGCATAAGCTTCTCGAAAAAGACTTAGAGAATTTTTCGAAGATTGCGGAACGATTTGCGGAAAGCCCCGCCATTGCGGAGGTATTCAAGTTATACTCCCAAAACTGCGGGAGTCATTCTCCAATATGTCCCGAAACTACGGAAGCGTTCGCCTTATTTTCTCGAAAATCCGTCAGAGGACTTCTCTTTAAAAATCTTAAGTCTTTCCTCTCGACTTGTGGAAGCTATTCGCGAAAGACTTCCGAAATCGCAAAAGCCATTTACGAAAGCCTTCCACAACTGCGGAAGCCTTCACATTATCTTTCCGAAACCCCTCGGAGACTTAGAAATTTTTCAAGTTGCAAGAGCCTTCAGCTTATCTCTCCGAAACAGCGGAGCCATTCGCCAATCCGTCCCGACACTGCAGAAGCGATTTGGGTTTTTCTTCCGCAACTACGGAAGCTTTCACGTTATCATTCCAAAAACCCACCGAAAAGAACTTGGACGTTCATTCTTATGGGATCCGTTCGTCAATCTCTTTCGACACGGCGGGAACCTTCGTGGAATGGTTCCATGATTGTGGAAGCCATCGGCATATCTCCGTTGGAATTACGGAAGGAGATCCATTATTCTCCCGAAGTTGAGTCTCCAAAGGTCACATCGTGGAAAGATTCATCAAACTCTTCTGAAACGCCGAGGGAGTTTACCATAGCATCCCGCAATCGCGGGTGGAATTCGTGAATCCGCCCCGCAAATGGCGGTCGCGCGCAAATATCGAGACTACTTAATATGACCGCGACTTACAAAGAATTTAAAAGCATTTTAATGGCGCGACCCACCGGACTTAATGCCACACGTGCCTAACCCGTTTAAATAGACAGTTGGGTTTTGGGTTGATCGTAATGTTATTTTTCGATCGAACAAACGCCGTTGGATGCCTTGTCAAACTGCTCCAGCTCAGCTCGCCCACGTTTACGTCCACCTCATTCAGCCACCTCGTCGTTTCCAGGTAGGGTTTTTAACCGTTATTTTGTTCATTTACTCCACGTCAAGGTACCCTTGAATTTTTCCCATCCATAGCATGGTCGTATGTCGTTATTTGTTTTTATTTTTAAGGCTGCCGAAGCCCCGTAGTTTCGCAGCTCTTCCAAGCCATAACCATCTCTACCCGAGTTTTTTCCACTAGCTATATTTCAAGTGTCATCACCCTCATTTAAAATCTAAGCCGACCACACAGCTTCTCATAAATATTACTAATAGCGGTGGTGGTCGGATGAGATCCCTCATCTTTTGATGATTGTGTTTCGGCCCCTGGTTTCGTCATAATATTACTTCAATTCGAGCTCACCCGCTATTAAACGTTCGAAGTGAAACCATGGAAGAAACCCTCTCTCCTAGGGCTAGACCAGGAACAGGTTGCTTCCACGACGTACACTTATCCTTTCGGGAACATTCCAAACTCTGTCCTTTTAAGAGAATCAAGTCTCTGTAGCCATATTTCTTGTTTGGAGTGTTTCACTTTGCTTCCCCAACATGCAGCTTCCTAATTTGTTATCTCATTAGCATGCTAAAATGGTGTTGCTCTTTGTTAAAATCTCATAACAGTTTGCACATTTTTTTTTATAATGACTTATATTTGGTTGCTAGCAGGGATAAGTCAAGATGCCAAAAGGTGGTAGGAAGAAATCTAAAATGACAGAACCACAGCCAGCACCACTTAGGACTGAGACTATGTTCCAAGATACCAGGTGCACCATCGGTTTTCCTCCCGAAATCCAGTGGGGCGATATTTACAGGATGATCATGGACCAAGATATCTCAGATATGTTACTAGAAGAGGGGCAGATCTATCTCAATATTAGAACCTCAGGCATAGCTAGAGCTGCTACCTGCCCTGAACTGTTCCCATGTTCTGAATTAATCTGGTGGATACTCGAACATACTAATGCGGAGACAAGAGTATTAAATGACAGTGGAAAAATAGCCATCGCCTCATTCCACGCAGCATATCTTTTCGCAGCCTATAAATTCCCACGTCCCTAGCAAGCCCTGAATGATGAATGGTTGGGCCAGATGAACAATGTTGAAATGGCCAAAAAATTATTGGTCGGAGGAAAGCAGTTAAGAAAGAGAGGTAATGACGAATATGATGTGCAGAATCTAAGACCTCCTTTCAGGTTAATCGCCCCGATGTTGTGCAGAATCTTCGGTATGCCCGATGGCACCGTATACAAGATACAATGGGTTCCCATCATCCACTTCGTGGCATTTAAAGGAACTATTTTTGACTGGGCTACCATCCTGTCACACAGTTTGGAATCAATGGTGGTTGCTGTAAAAGAAGGTCTCGCCTTAAAAAAGGCAGAATTTTACATGTCTTCGTATCTTATTGATTGTGTTTTGGCCAAGATATCTTTTCCCAGCTTAGGTTGCACGTGGGATAAGGCCAACACCCCGGTTTACACCGCTTTCAGGATGATGTGGGCTCAAAACTACAAACTTGGCTATAAGCTCATCTGTGAGGGGTTCATCATGCCCCTATATGAGCAGATATTCAAGGAAGAGCCCAACTGTCTGTCGGAGAATGCTATGGAAGTCCTTGAAAACTATGGCGATTTTTATTTTTCTTAGCAAGGCACCTACCTCAGAATGATTGGAGGGAATAAAGCTCCATATATTTTGCCGAGGTATGCTACTGACTATGTAGTCCTCAAGGAGGCAGTGAGACAAATTTTCCTGGATGAAATTGGAGCAGTGCTTAACAAACAGCATAAGGTTTTTTTCCCGCCTTTTCCCTTCTGCATAGGAGCATACAAATTCTCAGGGGTTTCCTCAGCTAAGGAGTTTGTACAGGAGCTGAAAGCCTTCCACTTTGGTGAAGTAATTTTCCATAGGAATGACAGGAAGGGAAAAGTTGCCGAGCATTGTAAAGAAATTTATGCTCATTTTGAGTACGCTCATTATTATGATGCCGAGGAAGAGGCATTCAGAGGCATCGGCAACACGGCTGAGCTGCGGATCTGTCGCCAAGGCAGTGGAGCAAGCTCTAGCTCTACCAAGGCCCAGAAAACACCCCAATAGAAAGACAAGGAAGTAGATGATGCTCGAGCCCAAGAAGAACAAAGGTTAAGCGAGGAAGCAAGGTTACTGCAAGAGGCTGAAGTTGCCAGATTGTAGCAGGAAGCTGAGGTGGCAAGAGTGCAGCAAGAAGCAGAAAGTGAGAGGCTATAGAAAGAGGCCAAGGAATCCCAGTAGCGGAAAGAGGCTGAAGATGAAAGGCAGCAGAAAGAAAATGAAAATCAGCGGCAAGCTGAAGAGGAAGAGAGAAGGCAGCAAGTCGAAGAAGAACTCAAGGCAGTTGAAGATGCCCAGGATGAAGGCTCCGGCACCCAGGACATGGAGATAGACACCTCTCAAGCAGGTGTCTTCGACACTCAAAATGTGGAGGAGGACATAGCCCAAGCAGGTGTCTCTGGTACCCAAAATGTGGGAATAGATCCAGCTCAGGTAGTCCAGACCCCACCCACAGAAGCGGAAATAGATATTATAGATCTCCCAATCGTCCCGTATACTCCATCGAAAAAGCATACCATGTCTAGATGGGATGAATTTGTCTATGATAAGAAGAGGAAGGCTATGGTCCTTAAATCGGAAGAGAGGATAAAGAGAATCTTCCAGGAAGATATTCTTACTCACCGGGAGACCACAGTAATGTAGAACACAAACAAGGATCCTGTAGCTATGGCATCTGCCTCTGAAGAGACAGCAAAAGCAATGCTAGACAATGTGGCTGATATAGTTAAAGAATTTGAATCGACTAAGAGGAGAGCTCGCATGCTAAAAAATACTATGGCTAATGAGCAAGCCTACAGGGATCTCGTGGTGAACAGGTATAATTTCCTGTCTGTTGAGCATAAAGAACTGTTAGACAAGTATAACCATCTAGAAGAAGAAAAGGAACAACTGACAGTCCAGATGATGATTGTAGAATCAGAAAAGAATGATGCAGGAGCCAGGGTGTCCCATCTAGAAGCAGACAAGCTAGCATTGGTTGAACAATTAGAGCAGGCAGAGAACAGAATGATGGATATATCCCCCTTCCATGAGCTGTCTTGTAGCATCCTGAAACAAATGTATGACACTCAGGAGCTAGTTACTGATGAAGTATGCAAGTTCAAGGCCATGATGGTCAGATTAAAATAAGTTAATGTAGAAGCCAATAGGTTTAAAGGTAAATATACTCGGGTTAAGGAAAACGTCATGAGCCAAATATAGTGGAGAGAAGGAAAGGTGGATTTCCCCAAGCATCTCCCATTCAAATCTATAGACGGCTTCAATGAAGACATAGCCCTTTTGAAATTTTGCAGAAACTGTAGCATTAAGCTAATAGCCAAGAACCGAGGGACAATGGATAAGAGTAACGGTCTGTATCAAAGAATCCATGAAGTGCATGACAAATGCAAGTTGAGTTTCCCTCAGTCCCTTGATGATTTCCCAGGAAAAGAACAACATTTGTCTGAGCTGAAGGAAGAGATGGGAATCCAAACTGAATATGTGAAGAAGATTGATGTCCCAGCCATTGATGACCTCCAACATTATATTGGAATGTTATCAATACACGGTCATCTGCTCAAAGAAATGCATCAAGCTACAGTAACAGAAATTCAAAGTATTGGAGCAGAGCTTGGTAAAAATGTAACGTCCCAGAAAATATTATTCCCCGCCTCAGCAAATGTAGTTATAAGGGACACTGGTGTATGGTATAGTTACATTGTAGAACAGGAGAAGAAAGCCGCAGCAGCAGCTGTAACAACAAACCTGGATTCTTCTCTCCCAGCAACAACAACTGTAGCAGCTAGCTTGATTTCCTCTCTCCCAGCAGTAGCAGAAATACCGGCTATCTTGTTTTCTCCTCTCCCATCAGCAGTAGCATCAACAGCTAGTTTGAGCACCTCTCTTCCAGCTGAAGCGCATGCCCAGGAATTAAAGCGCTGATATTAGAACATTAATTCTTATATTTTGTATTTTGGACTATCATATGTATAAAACGTGGAGCTATGGGACAGCTGTCCTTTTTTCTTTTTTATAATTTCTGTTAAGGGAGAAGTCACATTTTTGTTTCTTATAAGAAAAAATTTACGTAGGTGACAAGTGTAAATGGCCAGGTGGCATCCCAAAGGGAATTTTGTAATATTATAAATAGAAGTTAGGAATTAATGAAGAAGACCTTTGGCAGGGAATGATTTTCTAGACTTGTACGAGCTATCTTGCACATGTTTCAAGAAAATAAAATCTTCTAATAAGAGCCTGGAGAGGACGTTTTTGCATGAGAATGGAGATTGGATGCATTGTGGATTATTCCTGTTTCTGCTATACTTTGTTGTGAGATCTTTACTACTGTCTTGAATTATTTCATTGTATTAAATGATCTTGCTTCTCTCTGTGCAAATGAATTCTCTCTTTCATGAGTAATGAAATGTGTTATAGTTAATTGGAAGCTATCTTCTGATATCTCTTATATTTGCTGTAGCTTTATCTTTAAGATTTGATGGTTGTCTGTTTATTCTTTAGATAATTCCTACAGCTCATTGCTCATGCTTTTAAATTGCTCCTTGCAGGGATAGTTAGATTTACTTCAGTTTTAGACATAGATCTGTTTTCCAGTTTTTGCATTTAGATTAATTTTAGACTAGGCACTTGTATATCGTTATAAAACATAAAATTCAAAAGAACGGTGGATCAGGCCATAACCGGTATAATTGGAACAAAAATCCAAACCCACGGTTGCCGGAACCGCTAACCGGACGGATTCCCCATACCAAACGGTAGATAATCTAATTGGGATAATCTATCGGGGAGAATCCTTTTCTGATTGATGCAGCGATCTCTGAAGCATCAACAAGCTGCCAGAGGATGGGATAGCCCAACATATTAGATGAAATTCCTCTTCAGCCACAGCTTGTGGTTGAACGTTTTGAAACATGGGCTCTGGATTTTGTAGGGCATATCAACCCTCCATCAAAACAGAAAGTTCACATCTTGGTTTGCACAGACTACATGACCAAATGGGTGGAAGTTGTAGCATTGGTCAAAGCTAATGATCAAGCTGTAATTGATTTCCGATATGAAGAGATTTTTAATCCGTTTGGAGTACCTAAGGAAATCGTTACAGATGGTGGACCACAGTTCGTGTCTCAGAAATTGGAAGCCCTATTACAGAAGTTTCACATTCAACACAAAATAACCTCACCATATCATCCACAGGCCAATGGCCAAGTGGAAAGTACAAATAAGGTCATCGAGGCTATTTGAACAAAAACAGTGAAAAACCACCATAAAGATTGGGCTTAGAGACTTCCTGAGGCACTATGGGCTTATCACACTATATGGCGCAACACCACTAGTTTTCCCCCATATGAATTGGTGTATGGTAAACATGTTGTTTTCCCGATTGAATTCGAAATCATAACTTTGAAGACAACCGTAGAAGCAAACCTTGATTTATTAGAAGCTCAGAGGAACCAACTAAATCAGCTTAATGAATTGGATGAGAAGCGCACAGCCACAGTGCATCATACATATTTAATCCAATAGCAACGCTCTAAATGTCATGATATATTTATAAAGAAGAAAGTCTTCCGAGAAGGAGACTGGGCTCTGTTATATGATTCACGGTTTAAGAGGGATTTCAAGGGAAAATGGAACACATGTTGGTTGGGACTTTACCAGATAGATCGAGTGTTTGATAATGGAACAGTTTGGTTGATCACCATTGATGAAAACAAGACATCATTATTTGCGAATGGTCATCGGCTGTGACTGTATCACAAACCGATATCAATGAATTCCTTCATTTCACATGTTGCAGCTGATTCAAATTACCAGTTAACGCCAGGGAAGGGATTCTTCTTAACCCCTGTGAATTTTTAAAATTGCAATTTCCACACATAAATTTGTATATAAATAAATTGTTTTCTTTATTTTATTTTATTTATTCTTCCTTTATGCTTGATTGGGTTTGTTTTGAAGAACTGTGTACATAAATTGACTTGAGGAACAACGTTCATGATTGGACCAGACGATTGCTGGCACCTTATCTTGTTTTCCTAATCGAATAAGCTCCTTGAAGAAGATGGATGATTCGTCAGCTTTTAGTAACCATCTGATAATTTTTTTGTTACTCCATTTTGCGCAGCTGCGACTCCATACCGTACTCATTTTTCCAATTTTGGCAGTTGTAAATCCACTATTTTCATCCACTTCACCTTTCACACAGCTGTGACTCCACTACTTTTTCCCATTCTGCCAATATTTGCAGCTACGACTTCGCTATTTTTTTTCATCCATTTCGCCTTTTTCCAGCAGCTGTGACTCTGCCACTTTTGTCTATTTTGCCAATTTTTGTAGTTGTGACTCCACTATTTTTCATCCATTTTTCCTTTTTCCAGCAGCTGTAACTCTGCTATTTTTGTCCATTTTTCCAATTTTCGCAGCTGTGACTCTGCTACTTTTGCTTATTCTGCCAATTTTCGAAGTTGTGCCTCCACCAAATTTCCCCATTTTGTCTTTTCTGCATAGCTGTGACTCCACCATATTTCGCCGAGCTTTGCTAAAACTTTCATAAGTCTACAGCTGTGACTCCGCTGTATTTGGATTATTTTCTAATTTTCTAGTCATAATTCCACTAGATTCCTCCTATTGATCAACTGTGACTCCACTAGATTTTCTGCCTCTTAAAGCATTATCGTTGCTAATGACTCGACCAGGCTCTAATTTAAATAATCACTCCATAGTTCCAATCGTAGTCGGCCAAAAACGAAGAAAACTATTGGGATGTCTTGGGTATCTGTCAGCATGGATGTACTTACTAGCCTGGTTGGCGGTGGCCAACTCATCTCAACACATGTGCATTTATGATCTTTTCAATGGAAGTAATGACAATGTCGGGTTATGTTGGCAATTTAAGGTTGAGCTCATAATGCGAAGGTACGAATTCTGACCTTTTACATGATTAAGCATGAAATTAAATGTGGCAATGATGATTATGCTTTGTGTTTAGTCTTCGTCAGCAAGTTGTACCCACTTAACCGCCAAAGAATGTGTTAGAATTAACACCCGTTTCTATTACATGACCATCACCTTACTCGATTCATACTAAAATGCCCCAATTATGCCATTTTCCATAACTATATCATATTACCATGGGTTGATAACTGTGTCGTCTTTCCTAAAATACCCAATTTCAAATTTCGGCTATTCCATGAATATCCGTATGCTGCAACTTCCATGTCTGAATAGATAAACGTTCTATTCGTTGTCTGAATAACAAAGGGAGGTTGATATGGGTAACCCAGTCCGGCATGAACCTAAGAATACAGAAGCTCTGCGTACCAACATAGAAGTTTTCACCATCTTTGCAACGGCTGGGTGGACTGAGTATTTTCAATGTTTAAGCAGTCTTCACACAGAAACAACATTACAGTTTGTTCTTAACTTGACTGATACTCACTCCGAGGTCACGGGATTGTGCATAGAAGTTATAGAGGAAATTATATCAGAGGTTACTAGCTTACCCCAGGTTGGGAAGAAATTGTTTGGACGAAAAGCACCGAATGCAACTGCAATAAGGGAATTTCTTACAGTCAGGGAGAATGTTCGTTCAAAAGGCCATGGAATAGCACTGGAATCATTACCTCGACCCTAGGATCAAGTGGCAATCTTACTGAAGAAATATATCTCTTGTGAAGGTAGGTACCAAACTGTCTATTTCTACGAATTTCCCCTATTATCTCATCTACGCCATGGTAACCTAGTGAACATGTCGTTTTATCTTTTTAAGACCATACAAAACATGGCTGGGTATGTAAGAACAAACCGACACCTAGTTTCCTCACTCACCAATCATGGCCTAATTAAATTGTTAATCTTAAGGGCCCTTGCACATTAGAATTTGACCTAGGTACAATTTCTTGCTGTGGCCGGGGTAATTAGAGAACTTGTATTAGAATTGGGAGGTCTTGGAGAGGGAGAAGAGGACCGGAGTCCCTCAAACTCAGTTGGGGGGGAGGATGGAGTATTAGGAAACCAGAATGAGGGGGAATAAGAGGTAGATATGGGGGAAGTTGCAGCAGCAACGAACCTTATTACAAAGGAAGTGGTGATGGAAGCCATGACAGACGAGGCAGTGATATTAGAAGCTGCAACAACAACAAATCCTATAGGGGAAGAAACATAACCAATAAAAATTGCAGTTAGGGTGGCAGCTGAAGCAACAGAAATGGCATGATTCGCAGCTACAATAGAAGAAGATAAAACTAGATTAGTTGTTGAAGCTGCGACAGTGGAAGCTACAGCTATGAAAGTGGAAATGCAAGAGGAAGAATACCAGGCAGAGGCAACAGAATGAGGAAATATGGAGGTATTGGATGTCCAATCCTCCACTGAAAGAAGGGGAACCATTATTGAAAAAGAGATCCCTATGTCACAGAAAAGAAGAAAAAGGTTAGGGACTAAAGGTCAGACTGTTAATTTTTCAGAATTTTCAATCTAATCTAAGATCTTAACTGAGACAATAACATTTACATCATATCTACAGCATATCAATCATGGACACAATAATGCAAGCACACAAGAGATACAGAGTTTCACCGGGGGAAACCAAGAAGGTGAAAAACCCTGCAACTTCCTCAGAGATAGATAGATCAATGATACAACCCAAGTACAAGAGATAGTCCTCCTAGCAGCAGCTTCTTCTCCTCCACTAGTGCGCCACTCTCTAATGAGTGCATGAGTGAGAAATTGAATGATAAAATAGATTGCCTCCAGCACTCTATTTATACTTGACTTGAATTTCCTAATAACCTTTACTAGGTCAGCCTCAACTCAACCACATAACATAGGGCCGATCCCCAATAGGGTGGTTTAATAACCCTTTAACCCACATGACTTATATAGGGCCGAACCCATCAAGGTGGCCTAATAACCCATCAAGTATAAGTTACGACACTTATAATATAAATGACGACACTTCTGTATAGAGGAATAATAACATCTTTATAGGAATACAATATACATATATGTGAAATACATTCAGAAGTTACAATTACATCAACACTCCCTCTTAACTAGGAAGGTATTTCTCGACACAGATCTTCTAGCAAAAGTGTTCTTCTTTGGATCATCGTCACTGGATCATTTTCACCGTCACGGCTGCTGCTATCTCAATCAATATTTGAACTACTCATCATAGGAAGTTATACAGAGCCAATTTTTTTTCATACTGGATGTAGGCCCACCAGCTGTATATCTTCATCATCACTGGCCATAATGTGGAATCCTCAGCACTTATTATGTGCGTCACAAAAACTGACAAGAGAATCCCAGGCTGTTACGAGCACACAGCTCTACCTGTCAGATCTCCCAGGGACATATTATATGTGACCCCACCACAAAACCTTGCAAGAGCATCCCAGGCTATTACGAGCACACATCTCTACCTGTTGGACCTCCCAACGACATATTACATGTGGTCACACCACAAAACCTTGCAAGAGCATCCCAGGCTGTTACGAGCACACAACTCTACCTGTTGGACCTCCTAATGACACATTCCATGTGGTCATGGAAAAACCTTGCAAGAGCATCCTAGGACGTTACGAGCACACAACTCTACCTATCGAACCTTCCAAGGACACATTACATGCCATAGGACAAAACCTTGAAAGAGCATCCCAGACTGTTACGAGCACACAACTCTACCTGTCGGATCTCCCAGGGACATATTATATGTGACCCCACCACAAAACCTTGCAAGAGCATCCCAGGCTATTACAAGCACACAGCTCTACTGTTGGACCTCCCAAGGACATATTACATGTGGTCACACCACAAAACCTTACAAGAGCATCCCAGGATGTTACGAGCACATAGCTCTACTTGTCGGACCTCGCAAGGACACATTACATGTGGTCATGGAAAATCCTTGTAAGAGCATCCCAGGCTGTTACGAGCACACAGCTCTATCTTTCAGACCTCCCAAGGACACATTACATGCCATAGGACAAAACCTTGAAATAACATCCCAGGCTGTTACGAGCACACAACTCTACCTGTTGGATCTCCCAGGGCACTATTATATGTCCTCCCAGAGAAATGCCTCGAAAGAGCAACCCAGGCTATTATGAGCACATAGCTCTACCTGTCGGATCTCCCAGGTCAACTTACATACTCATCTACACAACCTGCCCATGGCCATAGAGTATCAACCTGATACTCACCATACATCATCACATTATCATCCTGATCATCATCATAGCATCATCGTTCATGAGGCACAGCCCAGATGCACACAACACAACACTTACACTCACCGGCATGGAAAGAATTTCCTCTGACCATCCGGGAAAGGCTCAACACTCACATCAACGCACATGGGAGAACACATCTACCACCATGTCCGAAAGGCTCTGTGCATCTGCGTCTTCGGACTCATCACACATGATCCACCTGATCATGTCCAAGCATCCTCCTGATGCATGTCATCATAGTATGATCATCCTAATCATTAATGCATCCACCTGATGCATATCATGTATCTACCTTATACATATCATCATACACGATCCACCTGATCGTACAATGTAACCACCTGATACATATGCAAATACATGATCCAATTGATCATGTCTAGCATCGAACATGATTCATATACGGAGCAGTAACTGGAGCATCATCTTGATGCTCATCACATAGCGCTTACATCCACAGCCATGGGAAGGATCCTCCTCTCACCATGCTTAGAATGTCTCTTGCAAATGTGTCCATCACTTCTTACTCGAAGTGTCATCAATCTTAAAAACACCAAGCCTCTTTGAAGTACTCAAACTTCACTCTGGCTAGTGGTTTCGTCAACACATATGCAACCTGGCCATCCGTCGCAACATACAGGAGCTTCACTACTCCTCACTGCACCATATCCCTGATATAGTGATATTTGATCTCTATGTTCTTCGACCTATCATGGAATACCAGGTTCTCAGAAAGCTTCACACAACTCTGGTTGTCACAAAAGATACTAGTAGCCTCTAATGGGAGATCAAATAGCTCAGACATTAGCTTCCGAAGCCATACTGCCTCACAACTAGCCAAACAAGATGCAAGATACTCTGCTTTGGTTATACTCAGTGCTACGCAGGACTGCTTCCTGCTAAACCAAGAGATCACACTTGATCCCATACTGAAGCAACACCCAGAAGTGCTCTTCCTATCTACAACACTGCCTTCCCAATCTCAAAATATGCTCTACAACAACCATGTGAACACCTCTAGGATCCATCAGGAACTGGCTCAATGTGTTCACCGCAAAGCAAATATATGGTCTTGTGTTTGTCAGGTACATCAAGGACCCAATCATCTAACGATACACAGTGACATCAACTAGATCAGATGAAGCATCACACAAAAGCTTCAGGTTCAATGCCATAGGTGTGGCCATGGCCTTGCATTCCATCATCCCGAACCTCTTCAGGATCTCTACTGCATACTTCCCTTGTCCAAGGAAGATTCCATCTGCACTCTACCACACCTCCATGCCTAGAAAGTAGTGCATCATCCCCAAGTCCTTCATCTCAAAATCGACAACAAGCTTTATCTTCGTATTGGCAATCAATCTATCCTCACTTATTACGAACAAGTCATCCACATACAATAGTAGTATCACTGGATTGCCTTCCTCAACCTTGTAGTAAGGGTTGGAATCCGTTTTACTCTTGGTAAATCCCAAACTAGATAGGATCCATCTATCTTGTCATACCATGTCCTAGGTTCCTGTTTCAAACCATACAAGGCTTTCTTCAGTTTGTAGACATGTGACTCTCGGTCATGTGTCTCAAACCCGAGTAGCTGCTCCACATATACTTCCTCTTCAACTAGACCATTCAAGAAAGCTGTCTTGACATCCATCTGGTTTACCTTCCATTTCATCATTGCAGCCATAGCAAGTATTGATCTAATGGAAGTGTATCTAGCTACAAGTTCAAAAGTCTCTTCATATTCCATTCCTCTTTCTGATAGAAGCCACGAGCTACAACCTCGCTTTGTATTTCTACATGCTACCATTTGCAGCATGCTTGATCTTATAGATCCACTTGGAAGTCACAACAAACTTCCCTTTAGGTCTTGGGACCACATCCCAAACATGATAGATTGGTACTTATCATCCATGGAATCCTTTTACTGTATCTCATATCCTGGGAACTTCAGATTCTTCAATATCTTCAATAGATAGTTTGAACTTCATTGCTGAAACAAATTTTGTAGTTCTTCTTTTGTAGGTGATGGTATATGATATTTCCTACAAAACAAGTTAAATTGCATGATTAGAAATCATCTCATAGTTTTTAGAACAAATTTTTACACATAAAGAAATATGTCATACATTTATGCAATTATTTTATCCAATGCTTCAATACAACATTTATCCATATCCCGTAACTTTCTAGATGCCTTCCAATCTCTACCAGAACATTGTTAAGAGTGTGCACAACTCCCAACATGTCATCAAAGAGGTTTCATTCTAGATAAGTAGCAATGGAATGTTGTACAGTTCCATAGGCCACTTACCCATGACATGCATATTAGTAGTATACTGTTCATTAATGTAATTATTCTAATATGCATAATACACACTCTAAGTTTAGGAACATAAGCATATACATCATTGAGCAATATTATTTAAACAAACAACTATGCAAGAAATCACTATTCAAATACTTATCATTGTTTGGTTGTAGGGTGGACTCCCTCTCAATATTTGCTTTCTTGCAGGAACTATTGGAGTGTGCCCCCTCTTGATCTTTGCTTCCTGGATCACTTGTCCTTGAACTTATATCCATCCTCGATCACTTATGCATACTTACTAGTATCATCATTGTGTTATCCTGGAGGTCTCATACACAATCATACATTCATTAGTATAATCTCAATACTATAAAACATTATGATTCTAAGTAATCTTGAACATGTATGGTCAATATCATTTCATACATAGATAATTCATCACAAGCACTAGTATTCAAGGTTTCAGGGAGTACTTCCTTTATTCATTCAAATTCTTATTTGACTATAGGACTCTTCTGGTTAGTCATATCACCGATTAAAGTAAGAAACATAATATACATAAACTTATGATTACTCAAACCTATAGCTTCATGAATAATCATTATCAATCATACCAAGTATACTTATATAAGAGATCCTATCACAAGGTAGGATTCTAACTTGATATAGGAAAAACATACCTAGATTAATGTGTTAGTTAGTTATGTCTAACATACCCACATGATGTCTTCTTGTTTTCTTCAATGACTTGTGCTAGCAGCATGCATATATCATACGTTAAGCATTGTAGAACCAAATTATACATACCTCGTAAGTAGAGCTTCTATGTGATCCATGACAATGGATGAATCTTTGTCTTCATGTCACCATGGTCATATGTTCTTGAACTAGAACATGATTTCTCTTTCTTGATGTACCTTTCATGTTAGCAGACAACATCAACCTCATACAACACCACAATGCATTAGTACAATCATAAGTGTCAAAACCCTAATCATTGAATATCTACATTCATAATTTTATTAAGGTGATACAACAAGTCTAAAGTTAATCAAGATTGTACTAACCTTAATGAAGACAAACATATCATAAACCTAATCATGAAGAGATCTCGAAACATACCTGGATAAGTCATACATGTCGAGATTTCTTGTAATCTTCTTATGTAAGGCTTTAGCCTCAACTCCCTCTGAAACAAGAACTTCTTCACTTATGCAGGTGACTAATCCATTTTCTTCTATGATTAACCCAATCCACTTTGATTTACAGAAACTAGATGTGGAGTTGGATTAGGGTTTGTCAGAGAAACCCTAAAAATTCAAACTTTGAATTTCAAACTTCTGAAAGGATAGAAAGATGCGCCTTTCGGAGCTGGTTAAGCTGGTATACTCAGAATTTGAAAACTGCAAAGTTTCACCCCTCAAAATTGCCTTTTAGATTTTCGGATTCACTAGGAGGACCCTGAATTAGGGTTTGAGTTTACCGGAGCTTCACCCAACCAAATAGTTTGATCCAAAGATCTAAACTTTGATTTTTCCAAGGAGCTTCAAGCTATGGTCACAGATTTCAAAATTTCTCATTTTTGCAGAAGCCCTAATTTTTCACTTTTCTGATCAAAGTCCCGAACTAGGGTTTGATCAAGCCCGACCTTCTACCCAACCAAAAAAATTTGATCTTGGTCTCTAAATTTCTATTTTGATGAGGAGTATCCATCCATGGTCTCCGATACAAAAATTCCAACATTATTCGAAACCCTACATTCGTGGAGCCATGAATGAAGGTGCTCAAAATCCAATTCTGTTTTGACAGAAATATGCACCTGATTGTTTTTGGTGTAACTTTGAAATTTTAGATCTATAGGGTCTGAAAATTCTAATTGTCATATTTTGACTTGTTAAATTTCTAACCCCATAGGTCTGACCTCAAATGGATTCTCTGAGAGAGAGTTATTCCAAGTGTTGCAACGTGACCTGTTTATGGGAAAAACAGGAGAGCAAACTTGTACAGAGCATCACGTGTAACTAGTTCAATTTCGGCCTCTGAAAACCTTACCTGAGAAACTAAAGTCTGTTTCCTACTTGTCACTTTTTATGAATTTTCATTTGGAGCTTCCTAGCCCAAGTTGTGACCTTTTTTCCTAGGTGACCTGTTTATGACTAAGATATGGAAGAGGCAGAAACCCTAGATTGTATAGATCATAAAACACAAAGTAAAATGAATTAGAAGTTTTTCTTCGTACACAAGGTGCATTGGGATCTTATCTTCGACCTGTAAAAGTTTCAGATCCTGAAACGTTTCCAAAATGGATTTATAGCGAAAGTGCTATGATGGCTGGTTTTTTCTATATCAAGCCCTAGCTTCGCAAGTGCAACAAGTGTCATAAATGACATACCATGCCTTCTTTCAGGCTAGCTCTGATACCATGTTAGTTTTTCATAATTTTCAATATGATCTATGATCTTAACTAAGAGAATAACATGTACAACATATCTACATCATATCTACAGCATATCAATCATGGACAGAATAATGCAAGCACATAAGAGACAAAGAGTTTCATTGGGGAAAACCAAGAAGGTGAAAAACCCCGCAACTTCCTCAAAGAGAGATAGAGCAATGATACAACTCAAGTACAAGAGATAGTCCTCCTAGCAACAACTTCTCCTCCTCCACTAGTGCGCCACTCTCCAATAAGTGTGTGAGTGAGAAAGTGAATGATCAAATAGAGTGCCTCCCGCACTCTAATTATACTTGACTTGACTTGCCTAATAACCTTTACTAGGTCGTCCTCAACTTAACCACATAACATAGGGCCGACCCCCAATAGGGTGGTCTAATAACCCTTTAACCCAGATGACTTATACAGGGCTGACCCCATGAAGGTGGTCTAATAACCCATCAAGTATAAGTTACGACACTTATAATATAAATGATGACACTTCCGTATAGAGGAATAATAAAATCTCTATAGGAATACAATATACCTATATGTGAAATACATTCCGAAGTTACAATTACATCAATACAGACATCTATCTCATGAAATAAGAAGAGAACTAGAGCTGTTACAGCAGCATCAGTATGCAGTGAAGACCAACCATCAGGAGTTGTTATGAGAAGAAGAACTCGATCTATTGTAGCAGCAGAAGCAGCATGTACAACCAGAGTGGGCATAGAAATTCCTATTTTAAACCCCAAAGCACCTGCTATCACACAAGAACCTGTTGTGGAAGAACCCCAAATTGAAAATCTCCTTTTTAAAAATGAGTTGTTAAAGGATGAGGTGCAAATGCTTCGGAATGAATTGGAGAAATGGAAGGAAGTGACTGGAAAAAAGGCAAAGAAGAATATGAATAAATTAGTAGAGGATGCAAATTTCTTAGAAAATTCATCTCCTGTTTTGGGAAATGAGGAACAAGGAGGAATGGCATGCCTAGAATGTGGAGACATATTTTTTTCGGCAGGGAACAGAGTTATAGTGTTGGGATGGGTAGCACAAAATCCTTCACAGACAAAACAAGAAGGAGAAAAAGCACTAGAAATGGAGCCGATGGAGGGGAATGAGCCAAGAATTGATATAATCCCCGATGGATATTTAGCAGAAGATGAATCAATTCAATCCCAGCCATCAGGAAATACTGAATTATTCGAGGACCAGTCTCATTAGTCAGAAGAACTTGAGGTAACTCAGGAACAACCTCAGCAAGCTGAAAAAATTGAAAAGCAGGATGCTCTTACGCAAGAACCAACATCCTTGAAAATGTTTAGTGAGGTTGCAACCTAGAAAACAATTGTTGATATTGAGGTCCAAAACAAAGATGTTGTTGCACAAGAATGGGTGTCTTTAAAAATATTTGTTGAAATTGCAACTCAGACTGAAGTTGCTGAGATTGAGTTGGAAAGAAAGGATGTTGCTACACAAGAACCAACATTTCTAAAGGTATTTGTTGAGTCTGCAACTCAGATAGAAGCTGTTGAGTCTTGTATTCAAAAAGAGAATGTTGTTACACAAGAACCAGTACTCTCGAAATTATTTGCTGACTCAACAACACAAATGGAAGTTGTCGAGGGTAAAATACATGAAGAGGATGATGTGACACAAGAACCAACACCCTCAAAATTAACTGTTGAGACTGCAACACAATTAGAGGTCATTGCAACATCAATTAAAGAGGGATTTTCTACACTGCCAATCCAAAATGAGGAAGATGGAACATCTGGTGATGAGGTAAGAATGCTACTATCTCAAGAAATTATTGATTTAGACTCTGATGATGAGAAAGATGTGGAGGATAGAAGGATTCAACAGTTGGAGAATAAGCTTTCCTTGCTAAATCTTGAGTTAGATAAATGGAAGAAATATATTGCTCAATGCAAGGAAGGGATGGTCCCTCTCCATGAACATAGAAAGATTATCAGGGAGCTGAGAGAGAAATGGGCTGAAGAACTAGTTTTTCAGGAATCCCTGTGGGACAAGATTCAAAATGAATTGAAGGAATTGAAGAAATTCAAGTCTATGCAAAAAGAAAAAGATCAAATGTATGTTCTTTCTTAGGATTTGTTGAGCTACAGAGGTCCATCTCCTTCTTACCCTGTGTTCCTTTATGAGTGAACAAATTTATTTAAGTTGAAAGCATTGACGGAAGGGAAGCCATGTAAGTTGACCACTTCCCCCCAATTCTTAAAATCCTTCATAGAAAGTGATTTTGGGGATCAGAATCTATTGTTCGAATTATATTTGCATGATAGAGCGACATATCATGATTTCTATTCTAATCCTATGCCTTATATGGGGGATGTTCAGCTGAGAGCATTTACTTCTTTTGTCTCCAACCACATGCATTGGTGGGATTCCTTTCAGACTATCAGGAAAAACGAGGATGATTCTAATCTCTGGATCAGAAATGAACCTCGATTTCCAAAAGCTCTTATTGCGAAGCATGCAAAGCTTTTCAAATCTCCTGAAAAGACTCAGCACTTGATAGACCTACAGAGGACAGTCATTACTACCTATGTGAGGACAATCTCTAACGAGCAACAGTATGCCTTGGTAGGTAGTGAGCACAGGTGGTTGGTTTCTTCCTCGGATTTAAAGGAAAAGGATCCATATTGTTTGGAGAATTTTAAAAGAGCCCTTCTTAGAGTGTTTGGATATGTTAAGAGCATGGAAACATATGGAAGAGTGGTTGGGACTGAGATTTATATTTCCTCTTATATGGCTACCTATGATCCCATATAGAAGCAGTTATGTTCTGACTAAAAAGGAGGAGAAGCAGTGTTGGGAGAAATGGACTGCTTGTAACATATTTGTAAAGTGGGGAGAAGCACCTGAACTTGCATTTAACATCACCAACCTCCACAGGAAGAGTATGGATCCATATTCAGATTTAGATTAATGGAAGTTGTTGCATGAGGACATGCAATTGGATAGTTGGGGGGGGATGTTGGGCCCTAGAATTGCCCCTTTTTGCCACACTTATTACATCATTTTCCCCTGTTACACCCTATTTCCATAAACCATATATATGCCTTTCTTCCAGATCAATCATGAATCCTGACAGGTATAATTCATTATTGCTTCATTTATTTAATGCCTAAGATTGTTATGGTTGTGAATTATAGCCTTTGATTTATGCTAACTTGTGTTTATTTCCTTAAGTCAAGATCAAAGCATTAAGAGACACAGGTGTATCAACCACTAAGCCTTGGCAAAGAATCACACGTGGTGCCAGTTGTTACTCTTCAGATTCAGTTCCTCACATTAATAGCAAACATGGCACCTCTCCATGTGGAGCTGTAACATGACTTTGCTGCAACAGACAGGTTGCCTCTTGATTGGTTAATCCGTTG
Organism: Larix kaempferi; assembly: GCA_027924585.1. Taxonomy (NCBI): domain Eukaryota; kingdom Viridiplantae; phylum Streptophyta; class Pinopsida; order Pinales; family Pinaceae; genus Larix; species Larix kaempferi. Next base: position 14,935,353 of record BSBM01000893.1, read on the forward strand.
ATCCATTGACTTCCAGAGTAACAACATCCTTCATGTCCAACGACCTCACTCAATACGACTGTAATAGTTCAGTCGTAACTCCGCAACATGAAGATCAGAGATCTTCATTGCTGCGTGAAATTAGTGGATCATGAATTGTATTTTGCATCTATAAATATGGGAAGGATTTGAAATTCTAGGGGTGGTTAATTATCATTTTGTACGGGCTGTAACAGAGAGTTGAGACTGTGGATTACCATCTTTAATAAAAGAGCAGAGTTCTTCATATTTATGTGTCTTAATTTGTGGTAGTTCACGGCATCTCTGTTAGAAGGCCAGGGCCCTCCTTCTCACAGAGATAGCCGAGTTAAGTAGGTAGTTAATTTCCTTTATGTTGTGTGGTGTGGAATTGCATTAGATGTGTTATTGAAAGCTACAATAGTAGATCAATGCTTGAATTCTTTTCTGGTAGTTTTTTATTGCATCATGAATAGCTACAACTGTGTGGTGTGACAGTCGACTGTGTAGGTTAGTTTATTTGATGCATGGTGTGATTAGGTTAGCTATTACAACCAAGCTCAGATTTAATTCTTTTCAGTCATTTATTATTTCTAGGATTTCCAATATTAATCAAATTAGAGCTCAAGCTTATTTCTAGTTTATGGTTGTTGTTGTATCTTTCCTAAATTCATTAGATTAGACAGATTATGATTGAGTTAGAGTAGCTGCTAGATGAATAAGTTTAGTAGAGATTGAATACTGCAGTTTGATAATTATAGGATTTAGCTTCTTGCAAAAGTAATCTAGTTCATATTTATTCTTAGATCAGTAACTGCTGGGTTGATATCTGTAGAAAGGTAATTGTACTTTGAATTCCTAGATGGATAAGTTAGATTAGTTTTAGTCATAAGGTGAGTTTGGCTGAGCAGATACGTATGATTATTTATATCCATTTATTTAATCGATTACTTGAAATGTTTATGCATAGTTTGTGCTTATTTCCATTGAAATAAAAGACTTCCCTGGGTTGACAATTTATATTGAGCATCCTGTGTGTTAGTTGTAATTAATTAGCATATCGAGTGACCAACAATCGGTCAACTATTTAGTCATGTAAGCCACCAAGGAAACTTCAACATGTTGTTTGAGTGAAGAAAAAAACCTAAGGAAACAGGCGCTTGGTCTAGTTGAAGCTCCACACTCGTTCAAGCTTGTAAATGAACTGACAGTGATAGATGGGGGCTTGACGGAGTGGAAGGTGGAAAGGATATCATAACCAAATCCTAACTGGAGAACACCATGTTTGCTTGAAATGTTCATATATCTTGAGCTTTGATAATCCTACTATTCATCGGTTGTCAAAATGTTCATATATCATGGAAAGTAATAGGGAGCAATAAATAATGTGGCAAAATAAGTTCACAAAGATCAAGCTGAGGCAGGGATAATTCTCAGAGAATAGTAAAGGGAAAAGCATGGGACTTGGTGATTCAATTTGCATGGCTTCCATAAGGATTCTCTCTAGTGGTATATGGTGTTTGTATTGCTATTTATAGCGGTATGAAAGGATACGGATTAGGATTTTGAAATGACATGGATTAGATCAAGAGAGGTGTAATATTACCTCTACTACCCAATTCTTTTGTAACGGAAAAACAAATAAAAATCTACAGTTTAAAATATCTTAGCGAGAAACTTAAGGTTACATACTCACTCGTAACACATTGTAAGTATTGTTGTAGATTTCGTAAGTTGTAATTTAAATTTGTAAATTTAGGATACTGAAGGGATAATTGAAACTAAATGATACGGGCAGAATACACTAGGTGGAGAGGTGAATGGATGGGAACCCATGAGTTTGATGACAAGGGTCATATCGGTGTTGCGGGCACTTAATGAGAAGTGAAATTTGATGTTCACTAGTCATGCACTTAAGCTTATAAGTGTCAATAACGGTGAGTCCTAAATAGGAGCATAAAAGAAATTACTACCCACCCTAAGGATTTAACAAGCACCTATGACCAATATTTTAGCATGGGGCTAATTAATATTAAGGGCTATTAAGTAAAAGTAAGTAATCATATTAATATAAGTCAATATGAGACTCGCGGAGGGAAATATTATTAAAAGCTTTTAATTAAACTAAGTACTTTTATTTTAAGGGACCATGTTATAGTCGTAATTAAAAGATGAAAGACTTATATTTTATTTTAATAATATATATATATATCGTGGTTATTTTTATCCTTTACTACAATATATGGATATGTTGTGAATATATATATATATATATATATATATATATATATTCCAAATGGAAAATATCACGCATTGAGAAAGAATGCAATATATGGACAATGAAGCAAAAGGATGTTGTGAATATATATATATATTTTCAAATGAAAAATATCACTCATTCACAAAGAATGGACATGAACCGTGCAAGAAGGAGTTATAGAAAGAGCTTAACAGCTTTACATCACATGATTACTTTTTTTATTACTTAAACATCTTCTTTACATCTTCCATTTTTACAAAAAGAGCATGATTTCGACATCTTATGAGTTTTTGCTTCTTTGATTTAAAAATCGCTTCACTCTTTCTTGCATCTTAAGTGATGCTTCTTTCTCTTAATTCTTCAATCTCTATTTTTCTAGGCTAGAACATCAACGGATTTTTTGATAACTGATTTACTTCAGTACTCAATTCTTTGTATACATGAGTAATTGATATGACAAAGAAAGATTCCATTTTCCTTCAAATAGAATTTAAAAGATGCTAGAGATGAGGGGTTTTTATTTGTATTTTGTTATCGGAATGACAATTTTTGTAATATATATATATATATATATTAAAAAAACGAGAGGAGAAAAATATTAAATGTAGGGTTTTTCCATGGTTAAGGAGAATTTCACTCGAGGTAAGGAAAAATGCATTGCATGATGAGGACAACCCATCAAAAGGAAGTTATTGCGCCGAGAGTGCTCTACAGCCCAGTATGAGGGAGATATTCTAACATGTGTGATGTAGCATTACATCTAATGATGTAGCGTTACATCTAATAAAATGTAAAAACTGATAATATGAGAGAGATCTTCTAATGTGTGTGATGTAGCATTATATCTAATAAAACGTAAAAAGTGATAATATGAGGGAGATCTTCTAACGCGTGTGATGTAGCGTTACATCTAATAAAATGTAAAACACAGTAAAAACTAATTAATATTTTGTCGGCCATTAAAAGGGACATGTATTTTCGATCGAAAAACACGGTTGAAATCAATGCCTATATAAACAAAAAACAACATTAAAAAAAATATAAAATAGGAGGCAAAGAGAAGTGGCAAAGAGAAGTGGATCAGCGATTAAAGTAGCAAAGATAAGGTAATGTAATTGGAATTTTTAATGTCCCTTGCACCATTCGCCTACACCTGCACCTCCTCCTCCTCCTCCATCCATCCTCCATTCGTAGACATCCCCTCACATCCCCTCTTCCGCATACCTCTCCTCGCATACCCTGCTCATCTGTGTCCCCTCCATTCGCCGTCCACCTCCTTGCATGCACCTCCTCTGTCCTCCTCCTCGCATGCACCATGCTCCTCATCCCCTCCCATCCACCTCCCCCATCCTGCTGCGGCCACCCTCTCGCCATCCTCCTCCCCTCCCACTGCCATCCTCCCCTCCTCCTGTCCTCTTCTCCCGCGACCTCCTCATCTCCCGCGAGCAACTCTCCTCCCCTAACACTGCCATCTCCAGCCTCCTCCACCCCTCCCACCACTGCCTACACCCCTCCTCCGCCTGCAACCCTTATCCCCTGTCTCCTGCACCCTACTCCAACACCACCTGCAACCCTCCTCCCCTCCCGCCAGATGCACTTCACTACACCCTCCTCCGCCACCGCATGCACTTCACGCCTGAAAAATTTAACAAAATATTAAATGTAATATAAAAATATTTTATAAATCTAAAATAAAATATTTTATAAATCTAATATAAAATATTTTATAAATCAAATTTAAAATATTAAATGAAATATAAATGTAATATGAATATTAAATTTATATTTAAATTAAATTATGATATAAATTTTGCATTACATTTAAAATTAAATTTCTAATTAATATTTAAATCATAAATTAAGTTAAATTACTATTTAAAAAGTAATCTAAGTTTTAAATATGAAATTGAAATTTAATAAAACTTAATTGAAATTTATATTTAAAATTAAATTTAAAACATATATCAAATTTATATTTATATTTAAAATTAAATATAGATTTAAATATAGTTTACTATTTATATTTATTTTAAATTTAATTGTAAATATAAATATTTAAATATATCGTTAACTCCCTTATAATTGTGCTGTGTATCCCATTGGTAACACATTATGGTGGTCATCGGTAGGTCATGGGGTCATATCCTATGGATTCACCCTTCCCCCTATTTTTCCCAATGTATAATGGTTCAGGTTTATATATAAGTTCTTTACTATGTATAATAAGAACTACTTGTGGTATAGTGGTAAGAGTGTTTGGATAGTGGTTGTGAGGTCCAAGGTTCTATCCTCCCTCCCTTTATTTTTTTCAAAATATATTGAATTTTGGAAATATATGGAGAGAAAGTTGCATAGATTTCAGTGTACGAATTTCAGTATATTATATTGAATATTCTAATTGCATGGATTTAAATCTATGTTTTTTTATACTTGCATAGATTTAAGTGTATGGTGTTTTATCATTGCATACTTTTCATGGTAGATTTCAAGGATGCATAAATTTCAGTGTGGATTTCATAAATGCATTAATTTTAGGGTATTTGTTAATGTTTGATATTTTTTATATAGATTTTGAACTAGAAATGGAATATTTCCATGCGGAAGATGCTATGAGACAAACAACAGATCAACAAGAAGAACGAAGACAACGAATCATAGATCGACAAAAAGAATATCGAAAAAGAAAGTTAGACGGATTGACAACAAAAGAACGAGAAGAACAGTTGCATAGATTTAAGTGTATAGTTTTTTATACTTGCATAGATTTTAGTGTATGAATTTCAGAATATTATATTGAATGTTCTAATATACTTACACAGATTTCAGTGTACGGATTTTAGTATATTGTATTGAATATTCTAATTGCATAGATTTAAATGTATGGTTTTTTATAATTGCATAGATTTCAATGTATGGTGTTTTATCATTGCATAATTTTCATGGTAGATTTCAAGGATGCATAAATTTCAGTGTGGATTTCATAGATGCATTAATTTGAGAGTATTTGTTAATGCTTGATATTTTTTACAGATTCTGAACTAGAAATGGAAGATGCGCATGCGGAAGATGCTATGAGACAAACAATAGATCAATGAGAAGAACGAAGAAAATGAATCGTAGATCGAAAAAAAGAATATCGAAAAAAAATGTTAGACGCATTGACAACAGAAGAACGAGAAGAACAAAAAAAACGAAACGCAAATCGACAAAGAGCATATCGGGAGAGAAAGTTGAAGCAATTGGAAGAACAAAGAAAAAAAAATGTAAGACAAGATAAAAATGTAGATCGACAAGGAAAATCTTCAACCCATATACCAATTATTAATATGGTCCTAGATAAGGAGATCAAAATTGACAATAATATATCTGTACCATTTGAAGAAATGACATGAGAAGTGTTGATGTATATGTAACTTCGGAATGTATTTCACATATATGTATATTGTATTCCTATAGAGATGGTATTATTCCTCTATAAGGAAGTGTCGTCATTTATATTGTAAGTGTCGTAACTTATACTTGATGGGTTATTAGACCACCTTGTTTGGGGTCGGCCCTGTATAAGTCATGTGGGTCAAAGGGTTATTAGACCACCCTATTGGGGGTCGGCCATGTGGGTCAAAGGGTTATTAGACCACCCTATTGGGGGTCGGCCCACTCAGCATTATGTTATGTGGTTAAGTTCGAGCCTACATGAGTTAGGTAAAAAGGCAAGTAAGGTCAAGTATAAATAGAGTGCGGGAGGCACTCTATTTGCTCACTCACTTCTCACACATGCACTCAAGGATGAGTGGCGCACTTATGGAGGAGGAGGATCTGCTGCTAGGTTATGGATATCTCTCTTGGTTGGTTGTATCATTGCTCTATCTATCTCTGAGGAAGTTATTGGGGTTTTTCACCTTTATGGTTTTCCCCAAGTAAATCTTTGTGTCTCTTGTGTGCTTGCATTATTGTCTCCATGATTGATATGCTGTAGATATGCTGTACATGTTGTTCTCTTAGTTAAGATCCTAGATCAGATTGAAGTAAATTCTGAAAATTTAACATGGTATCAGAGCTAGCCTGAAAGAAGCAATGATATGGCATGTATGACACTTGTTGCACTTACGATGCTAGGGCTTGATATAGCAAAAACCAGTCATCGTAGCACTTTCGCTATAAATCCGTTTTGGAGAATTTTTTGGATCTGAAATTGTTACAGGACGAATCTAACATCTCCAGGTACCTTGTGTCCAAAGGAAAACCTCTCATTCGTTGTACTTTGTGATTTATGATCTGTACAATATAGGGTTTCTGCCTCTTCCAGATCTGAGTCAAAATCAGGTGACCTTGGGAAAAAGGTCATATCTCAGGCTAGGAAGCTCCAAATGAAATTTCGTAAAAAGTGACAGGTAGTACACAGTCGGCACTATCTCAGAAAACTTTTTCAAAGGCCGAAGTTGAACCAGTGACACGTGGCACTCCGTACAAGTTCGCTCTCCTGTATTATCCCATAAACAGGTCATGTTGCGACATTTGGCATAACTCTCTCTCAGAGAGTCCAATTAAGGTCATACCTATCAGGATGGAAAGGTAACAGGCCGAGCTATCTCAGGAAACTTTTTCAGAGGCCGAAGTTAAAACAGTGACACGTGGCACGCCGTACAAGTTTGCTCTCCTGTTTTATCCCAAAACAGGTCACGTTGCGACATTTGGCATATCTCTCTCTCAGAGAATCCAATTGAGGTCAGACCTGTCATGATGGAAAGATAACAGGTCAGGATATCTCAGGAAACTTTTTCAGACCCTGTGGATCAAAAATTTCGGAGTTACACTAGAAACAATTAGGTACATATTTCTGTCAAAACAGAATTATTTTTTGGTACCTTCATTCATGGCTTCCGGAATTTAGGGCTTTGGAGAAAGTTGGAATTTTTGTAATCGGAGACCACGGCTGGATGCTACTCATCAAAATAGAAATTTAGAGACCAAGATCAGAATTTTTGGTTGGGAAGAAGGCCGGGCTTGATTAGACCCTAGTTCGGGACTTTGATCAGAAAAGTGGAAAATTAGGGCTTTTGTAAAAATGGGAATTTTTGAAATCTGTGACCACGGCTGGAAGCTCCTCAGAAAAATAGAAGCTTAGAGCTTTGGATCAAACATTTTGATTGGGAAGAAGAGTGGGATTCATCAAACCCCAGTTCAGGGTCACGTCCTGTGAATCTGGAAGTTTCAAAGGCAAAATTGAGGAGTGAAACTTTGCAGTTTTCAAATTCTGAATATACCAGTTTGATCAGCTTATCAAGGCGCATATTTCTATCCTTTCGGAAGTTTGAAATTCAAAGTTTGAATTTTTGGGGTTTCTCTGACAAACCCATATCCAGCTCCAGGTCTAGGTCTTGCAAATCAAGTGGATTGGGTTAATCCTAGAAGAAGATGGATTGGTCACCTGCATAAGTGAAGAAGTTCCTGTTTCAGAGGGAGATGAGGCTAAGGCCTTACATAAGAATATTACAAGCGATCTCGACAGGTATGACTCATCGAGGTATGTTTTAAGATTTGTTCATGATTAAGTTTATGGTATGTTTGTCTTCATGTTATTACGGTTAGTACAATCTTGATTTTAGACTTGTCATATCACCTTAATAAAACTATGAATGCACAATAGAAAATATTCATTGATTAGGGTGTTGACACTTATGACTGTACTAATGCATTATGGTGTTGTATGAGGTTTTTGTTGTCTACTAACATGAAAGGTACACCAAGAAAGACAAATCATGTTCTGGTCCAAGAACATCTGGTCATGATAACATGAGGACAAAGATTCATCCATTGTCATGGATCTCATAGAAGATCCATTTACAAGGTATGTATAACTTGGTTTTGTAATGGTTAACATATGAGACATGCAGGTTACTAGCATAAGTCACTGAAGATAACCAAAAGACATTATGCGGGTATGTTAGACATAAACTAGCTAGCATGCTAATCCAGGTATGTTTTTCCTATATCAAGCTAGAATCCTACCTTGGCTTAGGATCTTATACTGTTGTGTTGTTGATAATGATTATTCATAAAGTCATAAGTTTGAATGATCATGGTTGTATGCATATTATGTTTCTTACCATAATTGATGATATGACTAACCAGAAGAATCATGAAGGTATAGGTTTGAATAATCACAGGTTTTATGCATATTATATCTCTTATCTTGATTAATGATTCAACTAACCTGAAGAGTCATAGGTTTGAGTAATTACAGGTTTAGACATGTTATGCTTCTTATGATTTGACTAACCATAAGAATCCCACATAAACCTTGAATGCTAATGCTTATTATTCTGTTTGAAATGATCATGACTATACATGCTTGAGATTATTGTGTTTTAATAGTATACTAATGAATCTATGATTTTATATGAGATCACAAGGATAACACAATCATGATACTAATAAGCATGCATAGGGACCAAGGATGAATATGAGTTCAAGAACAGGTAATCCAGGAAGCAAAGATCAAGAGGGAGCACACTCCAGTTGTTCCTGCAAGAAAGCAAAGGAACACACTTCAGTAGTTTCTGTAAGGATGCAGATATTCAGAGGGATTTGACCATCTCTCTTCATTCCACAACAGAAAGTTGTAGAAGAAGCTACTGCAGATTAGGACTCCAACAGCTCCTGCAAGAAAGCGAAGACTCAGAGGGAGTCCACCCAACGAACAAACAAAGATAAGTATTTTAACTATCATTTCTTGCATATATGTTTGTTTAAATAAAATTGTTCAATGATGTATATGCTCTTGTTCCTAGACTTAGGATATGTATTGTGCATATTAGAATAGTTGCATTGATGAACAGTATACTACTAATATACATGGGTAAGTGGCCTATGGCACTGTACAACATTCCATTGCTACTTATCTAGAATGAAACCTCTTTGCTGACATGTTGGGAGCTGTGCACACTCTTAACAATGTTCTGGTAGAGATTGGAAGGCATCTAGAAAGTTACAGGATATGGATAAATGTTGTATTGGCTAAGATAATTGCATGACTGTATGACATATTTCTTTATGTGTAAGAATTTGTTCTGAAAACTATGAGATGTTTTCTAATCATGCAATTTAACTTGTTGTGTAGGAAAGATCATATGCCATCTCCTACAAAAAGAAGAACTACAACATTTGTTCCAGCAATAAAGATATCTATTGAAGATATTGAAGTTCCCAGGATCTGGGATGAAGAAATGAAATGCCATGATCCGTCGATCATGAAGAATGATGTTTGGGATGTAGTCCCAAGATGTGAAGGGAAGTTTGTTATGACTTCCAAATGGAACTATCAGATCAAGCATGTTGCAAATGACAGCATTGAGAAATATAAAAGTGATGAAATAGAAGATGCACCAGATGGATTTCAAGACAGCATGGTGTAGTCATATATGTGTGCAGAACTTGGTATGGTAGGATAGACAACTTTCTATCCAGTTTGGGCTTTACCAAAAATAAAGCGAATTCCAACCTTGACTACAAGGTTGAGGAAGGCAATCCAGTGATACTACTTTTGTATGCGGATAACCTGTTTGTTACAAGTGAAGATAGATTGATTGCCGACATGCAGCGGAAGCTTACTGCCGAGTTCGAGATGAAGAACTTGGGGATGATGCACTATTTGTTTTTGGCATGGAGGTGTGGCAGAGTGCATATGGAATCTTCCTTGGACAAGGGAAGTATGTAGTAGAGATCTTGAAGAGGTTCGGGATGATGGACTGCAAGGATATGGCCACACCTATGGCATCGAATCTGAAGCTTCTATGTGATGCTTCATCTGAGCCGATTGATGTCTCTTTGTATCGTCAGATGATTGGGTTCTTGATGTACCTGAAGAACACGAGACCAGACATTTTCTTTGCTGTGAACACATTGAGCCAGTTCCTGACGGATCCGAGGAGTGTTCACCTGGTTGCTGTAAAGCATGTTCTGAGGTACCTGAAGGGTACAGTGGATTATGGGCTCAGGTATGAGGAGAATCAAAAGTTTAACCTGCAGGGTTATGTTGATTCAGATTGGGCTGGCAGTGCTGCAGACAGGAAGAGCACATCTGGGTGTTGCTTCAGTATGGGATCAGGTGTGATCTCTTGGTTTAGCAGGAAGCAGTCCTGCGTAGCACTGAGTACAGCTGAGGCAGAGTATGTTGTAGCCTGTTCAGCTAGTTGTGAGACAGTATGGCTACGGAAGCTACTGTCTGGGTTATTTGATCTCCCATTGGAGGCTACTGGTATCTTCTGTGATAACCGGAGTTGTGTGAAGCTGTCCGAGAACCCAGTGTTTCATGACAGGTCGAAACACATAGAGATCAAATATCACTATATCAGGGATATGGTGCAGAGAGGAGCTGTGAAGCTCCTATATGTTGCGATAGACGAGCAGATTACAGATGTGCTGACGAAGCCGCTAGCCAGAGTGAAGTTCGAGTACTTCAGAGAGAGGCTTGGCGTTCTTCAGATCGAGGACACTTCGAGGAAGAAGTGATGGACACATTTGCTGAAGCCATTCCAAGCATGTTGGAAGGGGGATCCTTCACATGGCCGTGGATGTAAGTGCTGGATGATGAGCATCAGGATGATGTTCTGGTTTCTGCTTAGATATGATCAGTTGGATCATTATATGTATGTATGTATGCATCATGTTGGATGCTGGATATGATCAGTTGGATCATTTATATGTATGTACGCATCATGTTGGATGTTGGATATGATCGGTTGGATCATGTGTATGTATTTTGTACGAACGCATCATGTTGGATGTTGATGGATACATTGTGTGGATCATGTATCTTTGTATGATCAGGTAGATCATGGATGTTGATGGATACATTGTGTGGATCATGTATCCTTGTATGATCAGGTAGATCATGTATCTTGATGGGTACATTGTGTGGATCATGTATCCTTGTATGATCAGGTAGATCATGTATGTTGATGGGTACATTGTGTGGATCATGTATCTTTGTATGATCAGGTAGATCATGTATGATTGATGGATACATTGTGTGGATCATGTATCTATGTGTGCATCAAATGGATGCATTGTATGATCAGGATGATCGTGGATGACGAGCTTCTCCAGATGACATGCAGCAGGATGTTGCAGTGATGATGATCAGGATGATCATGTGTACATCAGGATGATGTTTGATGAGTATCAGATGATACTTTGTGGCCGTGGATCAGGTTGTGCAGGAAAGCATGTAATTTGTGCCCTGGGAGATTTGCAGATGGTCTTTCGAGGTTTTGCCTATGGCATGTAATTCGGTGCCCTGGGACATCTGGCAAATGATCTTGCGAGTTTTTTCTTGGAAGGACATGTAATTTGTGCCCTGGGAGATCTGCAGATAGTCTTTCGAGGTTTTTCCTATGGCATGTAATTCGGTGCCCTGGGATATCTGGCAGATGCCCTTGCGAGGTTTTGTCCTATGGCATGTAATTTGCTCCTGGGAGATCTGGACAGGATGAAAAAGGCCTCAGATGCTTCAGCCAGGTTTTGCCATGACCACATGTAATTTGCTCCTGGGAGATCTGGACAGGATGAAAAAGGCCTCAGATGCTTCAGCCAGGTTTTGTGGTGGACCACATGTAATGTGCTCCTGGGAGATCCGACAGGTAGAGCTGTGTGCTCGTAACAGCCTGGGATGCTTCAGCCAGGTTTTGTGGTGAGATCACATGTAATGTGCTCCTGGGAGATCCGACAGGTAGAGCCGCGTGCTCGTAACAGCCTGGGATGCTTCAGCCAGGTTTTGTGATGGGTCACATGTAATGTGCTCCTGGGAGATCCTACAGGTAGAGCTGTGTGCTCGTAATAGCCTGGGATGCTGCAGCCAGGTTTTGTGACGCACATAATATGTCCTGAGGATTCCACCGTATGGCCAGTGATGATGAAGACCTGCAGGTGGTGGGCCTACATCCAGTATGAAAAAGGACTGGCTCTATAGAACTTCCTATGACGAGTAGATTCAGAGATTGATTGAGATAGCAGCAGCAGTGACGATGATGATGACTCGATGACGATTATCCAGTGACGATGATCCAGAGAAGATGACTTGTGCTAGAAGAACTGTGCTGAGAAATACCTTCCTAGTTAAGAGGGAGTGTTGATGTATATGTAACTTTGGAATGTATTTCACATATATGTATATTGTATTCCTATAGAGATGGTATTATTCCTCTATAAGGAAGTGTCGTCATTTATATCGTAAGTGTCGTAACTTATACTTAATGGGTTATTAGACCACCTTGTTTGGGGTCGGCCCTATATAAGTCATGTGGGTCAAAGGGTTATTAGACCACCCTATTGGGGGTCAGCCATGTGGGTCAAAGGGTTATTAGACCACCCTATTGGGGGTCGGCCCACTCAGCATTATGTTATGTGGTTAAGTTCGAGCCTACATGAGTTAGGTAAAAAGGCAAGTCAAGTCAAGTATAAATAGAGTGTGGGAAGCACTCTATTTGCTCACTCACTTCTCACACATGCACTCAAGGAGGAGTGGCGCACTTATGGAGGAGGAGGATCTGCTGCTAGGTTATGGATATCTCTCTTGGTTGGTTGTATCATTGCTCTATCTATCTCTGAGGAAGTTATTGGGGTTTTTCACCTTTATGGTTTTCCCCAAGTAAATCTTTGTGTCTCTTGTGTGCTTGCATTATTGTCTCCATGATTGATATGCTGTAGATATGCTGTACATGTTGTTCTCTCAGTTAAGATCCTAGATCAGATTGAAGTAAATTCTGAAAATTTAACAAGAAGAACGAGAAGAAGACTTGAAGCGAAAGGCAGAACAAAAAAGAGAATATCGAAATAAAAAGGTTGATGAAATGACATCAGAACAAGGAGAAGAAAGAAGAAAACGATACGCAGATCAACAAAAATAATATCGAAAGAGATAATTAGACAGTTTGAGAGTAGGAGAACTAGAAGAACAAAGAAAATAAAACATTGAATGACAAAGAGCATATCGAGAGAGAAAGTTGAAGCAATTGAAAGAACAAAGAAAACAAAATGTAGAATGACAAGGCGATAATGTTAATCGACAAGGCGAAAATGTAGAATGACAAGGAGAAAATGTTGATCGATAAGGCAAATGTTCAACCCATATACCAGTAGAACCAACTGTGGGAGATGGTCAACGTGTAACGGTGAGAGATTGATGTGTTGATGACGTGGTCCAATTTCAAGCAGATCCAATTACTAATATGGCATGAGATAAGGAGATCAAAATTGACGATAATATATTTGTACCATGTGAAGAAATGACATCAAAAGAACGAGAAGATGACTTGAAGTGAAAAGTAGAACAAAAAAAAGAATCTCGAAAAAAAAAGTTGGGCAAAATGACATCAGAAGAACAAGAAGATCAAAGAAAACGAATCACAGATCAACAAAAATTATGATAATCCTCATAAATCTATGTGTGTTTCAACCTAACCTATTCCTTACAATGCTCATCAAACTCCAGTTTTGTGTCACCGCCCACAACTGGAACCAGCCTAGATCCAAATCCTAGGCTCTATCAAGCCCCAAGAGAGATCAAATCTCCCGAGGTGCAAACCTCTTCTTAGGTATTGCACTCAAGGAGAGGTTTGCACCTCGGGAGATTTGATCCCTCTCTGTGCTTGATAGAGCCTAGGATTTGGATTTTTTGGAACCATTTAAGTTATGGGAAGAGTTCGATGGTGAAAGGTGGATAGCGATTCCACTATTAATGAAAAAGACTCTAATTTGTTTAAAGAATAGTTAGGTTTTCCTGTTGAAGGGGGAAAGCGGCTACTATCCAAAGGGAGCACCGAATCAATGCCTGCAATATTTTTCTGGATACTCAGAGGAAGATATTCCTTTTCCGTTATGAGAGAGATGCACCTCCGCAATCATTATTTTTCCCTTGGCGAATTCCTTTAGGGTTGACGCCCAGCTCTTTGGTTCGCGTTGGGTCTTTTTTTTCGCGTCCAGTTCTTTGGTTCACGTGAAGTTCTTAGTGTTCAGATCACAGTAGACGAGAGGGTGCAAGCTCTTTCCTATCGGCGTAGCCTACAACATATAAGTTACTTCCTTTATTATGTTAAAGCATCTCGGTGGTGAGAGCCAACGCTCACTTTGTTTACACGTATTTTTACTGTTTTCCAAACTTGAGGGTTCGCCTTACAGTGAGATCCTTTCACTGTTTAATATTATATATACCCTTTTGCTCGGTCTCTCTTGGAAAGCTATCATCCTTTTTTTTGTTGATTTCATTAATGGATGGCAAGTGTAGAAGAAAGGGAAGCATAGCTTCTGGTGAAGCCTGCTCTTATATTTTAATGCTTCATTCTTCTATCAAACTAGTTGATAGATATTTTGTTACTTATTCCTCTTAAGAAGCAAGAGCATTGCTCCCATGAGGTTGTAAATTTATTATGAAGTAAACCCAGTCGTTTGGATTTCTCCTCGATTGTGTGAAGAAGTCTGTTCTGTGTTGAGTGCATACTTCTTATGGTTTGTCCCTCGTCTTGCTATACGTAGAGAGGTGGAAGAGGCGAAGGCATGTAAATTATTCTTTTGTTTGCTTTACCCGTTGTTTGGGTACTTAATCCTTGAATTTTAACTGCTTTGGGTTAAGAGACGCAACCCTTCTATGCTGTAAGTGTTATATATTATATTACTCTCTAAGACCAATTCGAGTGCATATATACTTACATGTAAGGTGTAGCCTTCCCTTCATACTTTTAGTTGTGTTTTGATATGAATTATTTATTAAAAATTAAGTATGAAGAGAGTCTATAAGGGAGCAGCCCTAGACCCGCTCGTTTGTTGAATTAAGTATGAGGAGAGTCTATAAGGGAGCAGCCCTAGACCCGCTCGTTTGTTGAATTAAGTATGTGGGTTTAATAGAACCAAAATGGGGTGCAACCCTTTGGTCTCTTGAGCTATGTAGGTGGGAAAAGGCCCAACATCTCCCCATACTAAGACATAATGTTAATTTGTAACACAAAGGTAAGAAATGTGGATTTGAGTTATGTATGAGAAATATACTAAGTCACGCATGATAAGAAAGAGTGGGTAGGCTTCCAGTGATGCGAATTCTTATCTGGTGGATTATTTCTCAGCTTAGGAGTGGCACCTAGATGAGAAAACATAAGCCAAACAAAGAATCAGAAGGTTGGGAAGAAAGTAAATGACAATCCCTCACTCACACTTATCTCATAAATCAAATAAGAATAATCAAATAAGTATTCTTATGTTTTGAAAGGTTGAGATAGTAATGAATGTTTAAATGTATATGAATCGAGTAATATCATTTAAATAATGCTATTTATCTTAAGGGTGAATGTTTAAAGCATTTCCTTTCAATAATGGTCTCTTAATTGAGTATTTTGATTGTAATCTATGTGCCGTGGTCTCTTAATTTAGTATTTTGATTGTAATCTATGTGCCGTGATTTTTGTCGCTTTCATGTTTTAAGGAGTTGAATATAAATATAGTGAACGTCCCTTATACAAGTGTTAATGAAAAGCAGGAATATGTTGTGTTAAGGTATCACCCAAAGAACATTTAGTTAATGGAATGTCATCGATTCTTTGTATAAGATTTTAATACTAACCATGCCATCAAGTACCGTGGATAAGATTTGCTTTAGATGAATGCAAAGTATATGTCTTTAAATGGTACAATACAAGCAAAAGAGGTTGTCATCAAGTAATGTGGATAGGATTTGTTTTAAATGAATGCAAAGTATATGTCTTTAAATGGTACATTACAAGTAAAATAGGTCATGGATATCTTGCTATAACAAGTATATGGTTAAGATAAAATAGGTCATGGATATCTTGCTATAACAAGTATATGGTTAAGATAAAATGAGTGAGAATCTTACTAAGGAAGTTAACATACACTTATACTATCTATACTATCTGGGTTAACAAATTGTATAAAAAAGTATTACCTTGTATGAAAACATTGTCATGGTGTTGCAATATTGCTGATTGCTACAAGCTTCTAATAAGTCGTTGGTTGAGTATAAATAATGGATTTGCAACGTTAAATAAGATTGAAGTTAGATTGTATTGTATGAAAACATTGTCATGGTGTTGCAATATTGCTGATTGCTACAAGCTTCTAATAAGTCGTTGGTTGAGTATAAATAATGGATTTGCAATGTTAAATAAGATTGAAGTTAGATTGTATTGCATGAAAACATTGTCATGGTGTTGCAATATTGCTGATTGCTACAAGCTTCTAAGAAGTCGTTGGTTGAGTATTAATAATGGATTTGCAATCTTAAATAAGATTGAAGTTATATTGTATGGTTATTTGAAGTCTACCATGTTATCATTATAATAGTATTGTAACTAAGAGGACGTTATTTAAATCTAATCACATTTAAGAGGAAGCTTTACACAAAGTGAGAAATGTTATATTTAGTGCAAAGACTATTGTGGTCGAGGAGTAGACCTACTCCTCATTTCCTTAAATGAAAAGTATGACTACTTTGATAAATATTATGTAGAAATTTAAGTTAATGAGGATTAGGTTATGACCAAAGAACTAGTATTTGAAAGGAATTAACCAAGAAACTTCAATGTGATAATTCAACCTTAAAGAGTAATGATATGAGTGAGTCAATGGTGATGTAGTGTACTAAGCTAGTTATAAAGGAATAACTATACCATTTAATGCTAAGCAACTTGTACACTTGAACACACTTATAAAGAATAGTTTCCTTGTTATAAGTTCTTCCCAATTAAAGGTATGATGGTTCTTAAAAGGGTAAACCATAGAATTGGAATAGTAATCACTCCATGTATATTCAAATGGTTACAAATAAAGACATAAAATTTTTGTCATTGGTCTATATTAATAAGGTGGAAGTTAAGACCTTAGTTGGTAAACTAAGTAGATTAGTAGAAACAATGTTCATGGTTCTTATCTACAAGAGTGTAAATGAGATAAATGAACTTTGATCTAATGTCAAATAACTCTTGTGACTAACACAACCATTTGTTAAAAATAAAATATACCCCATAACCCCAAACAACTAATGAATGAACTTTGATCTAATGTCAAATAACTCTTGTGACTAACACAACCATTTGTTAAAAATAAATTATACCCCATAACCCCAAACAACTAATGAGGATATTTGGTATTCTACAAGAGGTGTGACAAATATTATGGTATGGTGTTAGGGTTGTGGTGATTCTTTCTATCATATGTCATAGATATTCCTCGGAAATCATATGTGTGTCGACATGTAAAGAGTGATTGATCAATGGCATGGATGTGATGGTTGGGTGGTAGTATAGGGGTCATGCCAAAATGGTGGTGGTTTTTAATAATGACACCCCAACTGATGTAGGTGACGGTGTCCTTCCAAGAGTGTTATAATATGATTAATTTAGATTTGGCGATGGTCATGTGCTTGTGTTGTTGGGTTGTTTAAACTGATCTAGCTATAAGGTTCCTTCCTATCCCATCACTTGCTATGAAATACTAGAATGTTTTCCTCTTCTTGTGTTCCTCGGTCTTATTCCTTTCATTTTGGCTTGTACGATATTTCGTTCTGCTATGCTTATCTTATGATCTTTTGTTGATTTATCTTTGTTTCTAACATCTGGTTTCTTCATAGGTTTGTTTACTTATTCACATCTTTGGCATAACTTATCTAGAAATTTTTATTTGTTCCTCAAATGGTTCCTCTTGTTCATTGCATTTCTTTGTACTTTCATCAAACCTTTTCCCTATATCTCTTGTCATCTATTTTTGGTCCTCTAGATGATGCTTCAGTTGATCGTTTCCATGAATATTTCCTAGTATTTTTGTTCTTCAAGTCGTAGCTACATACATGTGGTATAATTTGAAGGCGATGTCCTTTTGTGTTCTCTCTCTTAGCTTCTTCTACCCATTTTGGTCCCATATTTACTATCTTGCATGCGTTCTGCTAAAGAAATCCTTGTCTTAGTGATTTTTTATATTATATTTTTTCTGAGTTAGTTACTGTAACTATTTCTTAATTATAACATGAATTAATTAGTTTATCCTAACTCTAACAAACATGGTACATGACGTTTGACTAGTGATGTTATGGTCACTAGTCGATGTCATACCTCCTTTATACTTAGTAACATTTTAGCTGTGTTCTGTTCACAACTTTTTTCAAGTCATGGCCTTGAAGTTTTTTTCACCTTACCGATCCATTGTTGTTGAGTTCTTCAACTATGTACGATCCTAAACATAAAGTCTCAAGATTCTTCAGTTTTCCTTTTATCTCACTATTCTATAATAGTACCAAGTCACCGATAGAGATGTCTTTGCTTTTGATGTTTTGTTTGTGCCAGAATTTTTGATGTGCCTTTTGAACTTCTTAGTGATGTATAGCAATCATTCTATCATCTCCCAACTTTTGTAATCCAAAATTCTATCCTTAGTCACTTGAGTAATGTCAAGAGGTAGTACTTGAGCAATAGATGGTGCTTGTTGTTTGAAGTGCAACGAAATGACTGGTTCTTATCCAAACATGAGCTTAAAATGTGTTTGACCTATCAATCATTTGTATGTTGTTCTATATGCCCATAGTATGGTAGGGATTTTGTCTTCCTAGTTGTCCTTGTCGATGTTGCAAATCTTTGTTAAGCCTTTAGTTAATCTTTTGATAAGTGGCTCAACAGATCCATTTGATTAAGGATGGAAAGATGAAATTTTTTGATGATATATCATGAACTATGTGGTTAGAACATTGATGGTTTTATTAATAAAGTGTGTGCCTTAATCACATATGAGTGTTAGAAGACATCCAAATATTGTAATTATATTTTCATATATGAATCGAGTTGCAGCTTCGCTAGTGCAGGCTTAGACTGGTTCTGCTTTGGCCCATTTTGTTACATACTCTATAGAAGTAAAAATATATTGTGTTTCAGTTTGACGACTAGGTTTTGGAAGGGCGTGATGAAATATATTTCCCAGATTTCAAATTTTAGGCAAGGGTTAACAAATATTAGAGGCATTTCATGTCATCTAGGTGGTCAACTTATTTTTTGTCATTTTTCACATTTATTCACATGAGCTTTGCAATCTCCATGTGTAGATGGCCACAATAGTCTTGATTGTAATATTTTTCTGGAAATAGCGTTGGCATTGAAATGTCCTCCCGCAGGCCCTAAATTTTCTTCTTGTATGATATCTTGTCCTCCATGCTCATGTGTGTGATGACAGCATATGTCGTCGGGCCCTAGTTTGTATAACTATCCATCAATTATTATGTATGGTGTTGATTTCACTGCTAAAATGTTTTTCTTTTTCTCTAATGTTCCTTGAGGTTCCTGGCCTTCTTGTAAAATTTTTGCAATATCTGGTAATTATTTTGGTACCTCTTCTATAATGAAAAGGTGTGCATTGGGTAGTTCAACATCGATGTTGATTGGGTCATCCCCATTTTCAATTCAAGATACGTGGTTAGGGATGACATTGAACTTCCCAAGTCAAATTATAATTTCAAATTCATATTCCCGAAACAATAGGATCCATCGACATATACGAATGTGGTGTAGTGGTTTATTCACCTTTGCGAGCTTCATGGTTCGTATAAAATACAAATGGGTCACCCAATAGGTAGTGTCGGTATTTATGTAGTGGAATATCATTCCCAATCCCTCATGTTTTGTCATTGAGTAGTTTCTTTCATCTTTATTTAGATTGTGACTATTGTATGCATTAGGGTAGTCTAGTCCATTATCTTCGAGTTATGTTAATATGTCTTCGACTATGACACCTGATGCATAACTATGGACATGAAATTTCTTTGACTAGTCGAGGAATTTAATTATTGGAGATTCAACTAATTTACTTTTAAGTAGCTCAAAAGATTCCTCATATTCCAATGTCCATGAGAATTCAACTTGTACTCTAAGTAATTATTCCAATGGAAATGTAATGTCAGAATAATTCAAGATGAATTTTCTATAATAACAAGTATGTCATAGTAGGATTCTAACTTTTTCAGGGTTTACTAGTGGTTTTAAGTGCAAGATGACATCTATTTTAGCTAATTCCTCCTATATTCCATCCTTGCAGACAACATGATGGAATCGTATACCTATTCACTACAAGAAAAAAGGTCATTGGCGAGGGTCATGAATGTGATGAACCTTTAAGGGTTGTCACCATTGTCGCATATGATGAAGGTCCTTAAAACATTGTCGTTATAAGAGCCTTTTGATATTGTCCTTTAAGGTTCATCACCAAATCCCTTTCCAGTGACACTTTTGGTGAGGGTTGTTAAAGTCCAATTATCGATTCTCTTTGGTGACACTTCTAGTGACAATATTTTATTAGCCTTCACTAATACTCGTTTATGTTACTTTTGGTGAGTGCAGAAAAATGTTTGTCACCAATGATCATTCTAATGTGTTTTTGATGACACTATGTGAGCGTTGCTATATTTTTCGACAAAAGATAATGGTTTAAGACGAGTATTGTTATGGATTCTTTGTAATTAATATCTTTCCAAGGTCATACTAGTCACAGTACCCACTCATAAGGTGTATAAGAAATCTCTAGTGGTTTTCCATAAGAAACCACTAGAAATTTATAAGTACCATTCCAAAATGGATCCATAAGCAATTTGATCTATTGGTTTCTCATAAAAAGAATAGATAAGCCATAACTTAGTGACCTTGGCCATTGGTTCATCTCTAGACTCCTTTCTAGAACCATGGGAATTATGTAGTTATCTATTTTAGTTCATTATCTCTATGGTTTATTTGCTTAATCGTTGACCCTCAATAGCCTATATAAATGATAACTAGTCCTTTAGTATCTGAGTGTGGCTCGACTAAAGTTCCCTCTTTCTATGAAAAAATAAATTGTAAAGTGCATTCTATGAATCCATGAATTGAATAAAACATATTTGTATTTGATTTAAAATTTATGTAGCCATGTTATCCCCTCCCCAATTTCCTGGGAAGCTAGTACTACTCTATATGCTAGGGGTAAAATTTATTTGGCCATTGAGTTTCATGAAATCAAGTTCCCACATTTTGAGTAATAGTAAATGTTTGAATCTATAACTTGTCTAAAACATCCTTCCATTGTATTTACAAGGTATGTATCCATATTATCCCATCCCCCATTTCCTAAGAAGCCACTATGCTATGGATAATATTCAATGGGCCAATATTGAGTACTTCAATGTTGTGTAAAATTATTAGAATTCAAATTCTATTTTATATATGGAAAAAAAAGAGATTGTTTTAAATATATTCAAATATAATAAGTTATTTACTTGGCTTGGTGAGTATAATTTGTGTAATCCTCCATTTGCAAATAATATCCTAGATCAATAAGGTATAAATGAAGACAAGAAATATGTGACCAACTATGGAAATTTTGAGGTGGTGCATCTTACACCATAAGCAAGCAAGCCCTTTATAACTCTCTTTCCCATTCTACTCAAACTCATCGATCTGAACAATGTCTGCATAATCACTAAGTTGTCTATGTTATTCATGAACCCTTGGAGATGTGACATAGCTTCCATATTCCTAGTCTTTCCCCGAAAAGGACAAGTTCTAGAAATTAGGGTTATCTATTTCTACGTTGAGAATACTTTGAGATCGAGTAAGGATATTACAAGTGGAAGCCCATCCTTATCAACCCTAATCTCGTTGTTAAATTTCATGTATCATCCCTCGGAGACAAAGATAACCATTTTCTTAACATGGGCATATTTCCTACTACTATTTGATTTGATGGTTTACGTGGAGCAATTAATTGAGTTAATTTTTAATATGATTGTTTCATTTTTTATATTTAACATAAACTTATATAGCAATTTTATTTTTGAACTCACATTTTTGGCCATGTAGCCATCTAAGCTTCATTGACATATAGATAGAGAGATTCTCAACTTATGAGAGTTTTGTTCAAGAAATTCCTATATATATTTGAAAATATAAAATATGTGAAATATCCACACTAGTAAAAGGTGAAAACATGTTAAAAAAGTTACTACATTCAATATTTTAATATGCATTTGAAATGCACCCGAGGATTAAACTATAGATTCTTTAAGTGCTTCGGTGCTTGACATTTCATCATGTCCTAAAATCAAAATAGAGACTCTTTAAGTGCTTTGGTTCTTGATTGTTCGGTGCTTGAATTGTCTCTGTTATAACCCCTATTTTGATCCTTTTTGTGTCCTCTAGAATGTACTTTTCCCTCCTGTATCCTTATTTACCTTTATTTTGACATCTAAGATCTTCATTTGTGACATGGGAGGCATTCTTTGTTATATTCCAATTCATTCATATGCTATTATTATCATTATTATTTAAAATAAATTGATTTGTATATAAACTTACAACAATTTAATAACGTATATATACGGACTTGGCCTAAGCATGCAAGTTCAGTTGTTTTTTATATTACAGATGCAAAAATGGAAATCAGACACATGGGTCTTCTTTGGAATTGTGTCAGGCAACTCATCCTCCTGTTGGTTCCTCTGAGTTTGTTGTGATGTTACCTAAGGAACGAATTTTTTGTAGATTGGTCGCAAAACAAAAGAAGCACAATTTTTTCGTAGATTAGAGGATATGTTAGTTCTTTGAATATTGACAGATCCTCATTAGTTTGTTAAGATGTAATTTCTCTTTTAAGATGAAAAAGATTCAGAATCCCAATTCTCTTCTTATCTTTAGTTGGACCGAGAATACTATATATTTTGTAATATGTTATCTTCAAAAGGTTAATAGGGAAAGAAATAATAGTTTAAATATTTTTACAAATTCCAGTCTTTGCTTGTGCCGGTTGATGGGAAATACATCAAGGTTCTCCTTCCAACAAGTTTCCTCTCGTCGACAGCAACTCATTTGTCTGGTAGAGAAACTATAAACTTATAAGGTACCTTGGGCCCTACATGCCTTAATGGAAGGTCCCTTTCCTTTAAGCAGGGAGATTTCTTAATGCTGCATGAATGATTGATTCTACATGGTATTCGACATCAAAAAAATAGATTCATATTGTGTTAGATTGTACTTCGATGCTTTGAACACCCTTGCCATTAATGGAGGGATGCCTCATTTTGTTTAAAAAATTTCATTACTAGTTGGTAATCCACCAAATCCATCCACATTCTAATCCAACACCTTAATTCACATGGTTTGGACTGCATCATTAATGGTTTGGTTGAAGAATTTCTAGTTCAACATGGTTTTAGCAGACAATTATAGGCTTGGATCAAGCTTGTAGAATCTCAAGTTTCTATGTTCTTTAAATATGTCAGTAAAATTCTGAAGATGAACATATTGTTGGTAAAATGGAATGGCTCATGTATAGGGAAGGGAATCCTGAAAATGAAAAGAACCTTGCTACTATATTGGCTTCATCCCTCCCAACACAAGCACACTTTCAGTTCTATTTGGAATTTTCCTTTTTAGGTTCAAGATATAATGATTCTCCCAACAAATTTATATCTTTCAAAGCCATGGAGGATCTGTATTTTCATGATTGGATGTTTTGGATCTTGGTTTTATCCCCTACTTGTGAGGTATGTTATTCAAAGTCTTCACTGAATCTGCTTAAGTTTTGTTCTAGTAGGTTAAAATTTGATTTAGTTTTCCTAATAATGTGTAATTATAGCATATACGAATGATTTGTATACATTTCAATTAAATTTTCAAGGTCATTTCATGGATTATTATATAACGTGACCTGTCATACCAAGTCCCTTTGTTCAAATCATTTCCATAAATGTAGTGACTATTAAGTCATTGCCTTTTAGATGAATTCCTATATGTTGATTTGTGTAATGTCCCCATTTTGACCCTTAGAATATATTTGCTTTTAATTTAAATATTCTATACATGCGATGTGTTTTTTCCTAGCATGTAGATCAAGGCCAAGGCCTTGCTAGTGGATGCTCGGTTTTATTTAAAAAGGAAAGTATTTTATATTCTGTTATCCATGTGCTATTAAGCCATGGAACATTGTAAATGATGTAAATATTAATATCATGCAATAAAATACCAAAATTTGGCTATGAAGGAAACTAATAAGAGGGGGCCATGTGTATCCATAGGGAGAGGTGAGGGGGTTGGGGGATTGAGGCATAGCATTCCAAATGTCACCTTGATAACCCATTTGACTTCCCTTGCTGACATTTAATTCTATGTAAGGAAGTGGTTGAAGAATTAGTCCATGGATTCAATGGAGCAGGGACAACCTTGAAATTCATATAGAAGGGTATGGCTCAATTTTTGCTTGACCGACAAATCACTCCACCTAATGGAGGACGTATTACCTCATTCCCGTGGGGTTGTGGACCACCGAAGAGGAGTAAGGAAACATTACACAGACCAACAATGAGGAGAAAACCCAAGATCACAATTATGAGAAAACCACGATTTTGGAGTGCCTAGGTTCCCCATAAATTTGTGTGGAAGGTTAAATCCAACGGAGGATTCATCGACCTAAACAGAGGGCGAATTACAAAGTGTGGGACTATAGAAGGAAATACATCCTACGGATAGTTAGACTTACTCAAAGACTAAACCAAATACCTATAAGTTCAATCTAGGACAAAATCAAAACAAATAGTTATCTATTCTCTTAGATCTAACACAATACCATCAACTTCTAAACATTGGAAATAGAGAGGATGACACGACTCACCTTGAACCTATCGGTTGTCCTTGCTCCATCTTTAGATTGATATCAAAGAATTGAACTTGTTTGAGTATGAGAAGCAATGGTACTTCCAAATAGTAGATTTCAAAGTTAAAATCTACTTTACATAAAGCACATCATGTATTCAAATATATGAAAGACACACAGAGGAGAATAAGCTAAGTTATATTGATGAGAACTCAAGAAGATCAAGATACAGCTACCCTTGATGTCCAAGTAATAACTCCTTCTTCCAAGCTCCTCCTCAAGCTATCTCTGCAAATCCTCTAGGATAATAATTTTGATTCCCTAATAGTCCTCTCCCTTAGCTCATGGATGGCCAACCACTTGTAGAGGAAGGTGGATCTAGATGAGTGATTGGTGGATCAAGAGATTGAGCCAGGCTAAACGATGAGGGTAAGTTAGGATCGAAAGGAGCTTCAATCCCAAGAAAATATCCCCGAGGGTGAGATCCACATTCCAAGCCAAAAGGTAGTTAGGGTAATTTTTGTGCCCTCTGAACTGAGCATAATGCGAAAATATGGGGATGTTTGCATCCCTAGAAGGCCATGAAAATCATGGAAAAATATGGTTGGATGAAGTGGCAAGTGGTTCAATGAGTTTTCATTCAACAAGGGCAAGTTGGATTTGTCTCCAAAAACTCTAGATGAGGCTAAGGAAGGGACCAACAAGGTTCACCACTCGTTAAGAGGTAGTGTCGTAAAGTGTCACATGATGTTACGAAATGAAGATATGACACAAAGGTTCAAAGTGGAACTTTAACATATAACAAGGATGCTAAGAAAACCCGAGAGGAAACCCATATTTGATATCCTAGAACCTAGTTGCAGACAAAACCTTTCGGCCACAACCATGAGGAGATCCAAGCACGAAGGACATAGAAGAAGAGCACTGGAGGGAAGAGGCACCTGAGGGACTGTGTAGTAGAGAAGCGAACCTTCCTTGTGTTGGGTGTGGTAGGTATTATGGGTTCCTAGGTTGTTTGAGTTTGTTTTGAGATGCATGTAGCTCCGTGGTTGAGCTCACTAGCTTAGCATCCTCCTCCTTGTCTCTTTTCATGCTTGATAAACCCAACTCTGTGCTGGATTAGCATGTCTATTACGTGAAACCATGGCTGTGAGTGAGCCTGTTTAGTCCCTCCTTAGTGGATACACAACCCAACTTGGGCGTGTTCTCTCAATTGAAATAATATAGGTTGGACAAAGACCTATGGTTGGGTGGAATGTTGCTATCACATAGCCAGTTTCTAAGACAAAGTCATGTTAAAGATAAGTGTTCTCTGTGGTTGAATTATGTCTATTATGTTTTCTGAATGCTTTATTATTCATGTTAATTGAATGAACTAATTATATTAAGTTAGTTGGATTAAATCCTGTGCATGACATCATCATCATGTTTTTTTAGGTATTTCTTGTTTTTGGGGCAATGGGGTGTCATCATCACATTTTTTCAGGTATTTCTTGTTTTTGCGGTAGCAGGGTCGTCAAAAGTATGCAGTGTGGGTACTCGTTGGATGCAGAGTTTAATTCCACATCCAATGAGTGCTTCCACTCACAATTTGACTAAACAAACAGGGAGATATATTGAAAATATGAACACTTTTTTTTTTCTTTCTTCCTCCAAAATTAATAAATATTATTTTATTATTTTAACTATTATTTCATTGTTTCAACTATTATTTTATTATTTTCCTTAGGAGACCCATTTTAGACCTCAAATTTCCTCTAATGGGAAACCTACAGTCGAATACGAGGAAACCTACAATTGAGGCATGCAGGCACCAAGGTACTATAGTTTGTTCCTAAATCTAATTCTGGTATAGAGAGTTGACATCGACAGAAATAGACTCATTGAAGGTGGACCATAATGAATCCCACATCATCAACACGAAACCGATATAGGAAAGAGGTGTGGAGAAACAGATCAAAGGAGTACATACTGACACAGAACTGGAGGGTTTGAAAAAATGGTAAAAGGTTGACTCAAGGAGAAGAAGATGACTCATGATTGTAGTTATAATTCAACAAAGAGACTAAATACCCATAGAAGACAAGGTGTAAATGCATGTCGTGTTCAAAGGTAATGAATCGCAAGCTGCCAGAAAGGTGAACTCGGCTTATGTCCCCATTTCCCCCCATCATAATTCATGAGTACCTTTTTGTTGTTTAACAAGCTTGAAGAGGATAGCAGATGCTCGATATAGCTCACGTTTAAGTGAGTTCATCCTTGTACATTTTACAAACCCAAGTAAGGAGAGGTTTGGTTTCATAAGGATCCTTGGATGATTAATTTTACGAGTCCAAAGAAGGGTAACTTGGCAATTTTTCATGTTTAGAGAGTCTGAAATAACTTAAAGAAGACTCAAACGCTTGAATTTTTCGTAAAAGTTAGTCTTGAGACCCGAAAAACTATAAAATAATATCTGGAGGAACTCTCCCAATTAAATATTGATTGATGTATACCTGTCTCGTAAATAGTCTAAACAGTCTTAAAAAGGGATAACCTACAACCAAATAGATGACCTTTCAAATACTTTTACAAGTGTGAAAGAGACAAGTGTACTTGCCAATCTTTTCATAGCGAGGGAGTCTGAAAAGAGATTAAAGAGAATTCCGTAGGTTTGTTTTCATGAATTAATAGTCTTAGTCCGAAAAGGAATAAAACAATACCAAGACAATACTTTCCTCGTCCTTTACAAGCACGAGTAAAGCCCACTAAGATCGACACCATTTTACTAGGTTTTGACAAGCATGAATCAGGTGTGAAAAGCGCTTGGAATTTTTTTCATATTTGGGTCTAGAGAATGAAAAAGAGAAAGTAATCTCGAAAGAAGGTCAAACACACGACACCACCAATATGAACAATGCACATGAACCTTCCAAATGTAGTAAACAACTGTAGAAACAGACATTAGGTGATAAAAATGTGAAGAATTAACTCAAAAAGGTTTTTTAATTGTAGAAATAGGTAAAAAATAACCACATGATATGTATAAAAAGAGGGTAAAAAGAGAAATTACCCATTTTGACTTGGCCATTTTTTACCCAAAGGAGATTCTTACCTTGTGGAGAGAAATACTTCAGTTGAGGATATCGGAAGATCTAGGGCACCATTTCGACCAACGTTTGAAGTAGGTAAGTCCTTTCAACCTCCTCTTTCTTTTCATCCCTTTATTTTTTCATTTCATGCAATTTTGGGGGGTTGGAAAGGGACTTAGGGAACCAAATTTGCGCCTTGGAATGTTTGTGCCCCCCCATATCGAGAAGCAAAAAAATTCAAGGAATTTCGCGTTCTGGGATTTTGTAGGGGCACGAAAATGATTAGTTTTTGCATCCCTTACACTGCCCAGGGCGCATAAATCCACAGACTTGGGAAATGAAATGCTTGCCTCTCCTTCATAGGACAAAAATGGGTGTTCACCTTCTGATTGAAGTCTCCTTTGATGATTTTCAGGATATTCCAAGTAACTAGAGAGAAGATGGTGGAGTGGAAAGAAAGAGAACATGACGGGGATGAAAGGACAACTTTGAATGATGATGCCACGCTAGCCACGTTACGAGAATGTGGTATGTTGAATTTCTTTAAGACGAGGGGTATCCTCAAGAAGGGGAAGCTATCGAACCACATTATCTAAATGTGGGATGGCGACATTCAAGATTTCCGCATCGGAGGGAACACCATCGAGATAGAGCTCAAGGAAATCTACTTCTTGACTGGTATCTCCAAGTGGGGGGCATGGGTCAACGTGAGAAGGCACCGGACCACCACAGATACCATAGATACATATATTGATCGGTATTGTAGGCAGGGATCCTGAAAAAAGAGTGAGAAAGTGCTGATAGTGGATGCGTTGGATCTTCCCTTGAGGACAATCCTATATACCATTACTCGAGTGGTGGGAAGTGTGGGGGATCAAAACACAAACAAAGATGAAATGACCTATGCTTTGGAGTGCATTGAGCCAAAGTTGTTCAGCTAATGTGATGGGGTCCTGGTTAACATCAAGAATCATATCACCAAATCTAGAAATAGGGACATCCATCAGTTTGGATATTGTAGTATCCTGGTTACTTTCTTTTTGGAGAGGGTGTCGTTATGGCATCCTCAAGTAGAGAGGCATGTCCATCTTGCATCTGATCCTCGGATGGGGAGGTGGAGCGATTATGTTGGGAAGCTTGGAGGGCCGCAATTCCTAGATTTCGGTGAGGACTTCTTTTCCTGGCTCAAGGAACAGATAGTGATGATAGAAGACTATCCTTATGATGGGGTAGACTTCCGTGATGAAATCGATATGGATTTTCTTGAGGATGTTGATTGTGATGAATCAGGTATGTGACCTTCAGAAATGTGTTTTTGATAATTTTTTGACTATATATAATTTTTTGTTGTTTTTTAATGTGCGAAAAGATCTAATATATGTATGTGTACTATTGTAGATCATGGACCGAGGAGGCCAGCGGGATACTCACCATTACATTGACTAGGGGTTCAACATCAGGTTGGGGAGGAGGAGGAAGAGGTAGGAGTATTTTGTGACATAAAATGGAACCTCGAGGGGTTGAGGATGGGTGTCCCTCCTATGAGGATGCATGAGATACCCTACCATCTCCAAAAGCACATTGTAGGTGTGCTAGAGCGCATAAACAGACTACTCCGCCATGTGGCGAGGAAAGTCGTGTGCTACCATGAGCACTGTGAACATCTTGATTAGGATTTAGCTATTAGTTTTTATCTAGCGGCATGTACACGATATGTAGGCTAGAGTGCCAATTTTGTATGGGACATGATCCCATCTTTTGTCTTTGGATCCATCATATTGTTATATAAGGAAATAAACAATTTTTACATGATATATATATGGATCTATCTCTATGGTTTATTTATCGTGACTTGTGTATTTACATATTTTACGTGTGTTGTTATGATGTGTTGATCATGTATGGGCTAGATGCTAATACAACATATAGTTAGCTAACGAATCAACCACCACATTGAATTCCCTTGGTACGTGTTAGTATAAAATGTAATCAAATGATCGTTCAAGGAGGCATACCCTTCTATATAAATGAAGTAGTGTAGGATCACAGATGGTGTAGATGCGGTTCAACTGAGATACCACGAGCTGAGAGTCCAGGTAGACTATAAAGGAATGGATCCCAGGAGAAGAAACTTCAGTTAGGATTCCAATGAACGCATGGTATTCCACAATATTGTTTGTTTCCGGGCCCAAGCAAATGCCACCTGAGGATATCAATTCGACGAAAGGGGAATAAAGTACCCATGCTACAGAAGCAAGGTTCCGGGTATGTTGACTAGTGTCGTCTGCGAATCCAAATTATGCCGACATATATGCATAAAACCAAAAGTCGAGATAAATGATGATGTACAAGATAGAACCTAACATGTAAAAACTAAACCACAATAAAACTATGTACATTATATACAAGGTTTTCCATGCAGAATGAAACTATGCGTATAATCTCTTTAGGTAAATCCCATTGTGTGGCTCTCCCAAATATATGCCATCACAATCTACGAGATCGTAAGGTCCTTTCACTAACACACATTTAACAATGTAGGGACCGTACCACATAGATTCTTAATTTCCTTTACCTAACTTGTCATGCATCTGATCGTAGGTTAAGACTAGGTCACCTTCGTTGAAAACCCGAGGTTGGACAGATTTATCATATTGAGCTTTGACATTTTTTTATGGGCCTCGTTGGTGAGTGCAACATCTTGTCATGTTTGATGTAGTTTAGCTAGGTATAGAAACCATTCTTCCTCAGTACTTGTGTTGGGTAAGACTTCTACAACTAGCTTCAGGGATGGTATCTCACAATCAATCAGTATGATTGCTTCCAGGCCGTAAACCAATTGGAATGGCATGAACTCAATTTCATTTTTGACCGATGTCATGTAGGGCCAAAGGGATGGGAATAGATCTAAGTGCCAATTATATTTTTGGGTACCCAAGGTGCATTGGATCATGCGTTTCAAGACTTTATTGATCGCCTCTACCTAACCATTTTCCTGTGGGTAGTATGGGGTTGAGTTTTTGTGATGAAAATCATCCATCATATGGTTCGTGAAATGGGAACCGTGGTCAGTTACGATGGCCTATGGGACTTCGAACCTAGCTATGATATGATTGAATATGAATAACGTTGTTGTCTTGTCGTCTTCTGTGTATGTAGGAATGGCTTCATCCCATTTAGTGAAGTAGTGAACAACTACAATAACATAGCTATGCCCCTCGACTGAAGTAGGCTTACAGTGCATAAAATAAATACCCCATTTTGCAAAGGGGCCAATGACAATGACAGGATGGAGTGGAGCGGGGTGTCAACGTTTCTTGGCATGAAAGAATTGGCATGGGGGGTACTTCTTAACCACTTCAACATAGTCCTTGAATATTGAAGGCCGAAAGTAACCTGTGCGCAATATTTTCTGGGCTATAGCCATCCTAGAAAGATGGCCACCACATGCTCCAGAGTGGAATTCATTAAGAACATGTTCAGCTTCGTCAAGGGTTAGACAACGTCATAAAAAAAAATCAATACCATGGTGGTAAAGAGTATCGCTAACAATAAGGTAATATTTAGCGTGGTGTCTTATGCGGTGACGTTCATCACGGTTGACGATCGACCGAAAACGTTGGGTCTAGAGATACAAGATGGTGTCTCCATACCAGGGATTAATCGTGCCGATGAGAAACAAAGACTCATCTGGAAACAAATCAATGGGATCAGATTGATCATTGACACATGACAATGTGCAAACAAGCTCTGCAAAGACCAAGGATGTTTTGGACTTCGTCACTTCGCTTTGGAAAACTCCAAACCATATTCTTGGAGAAAAATAATCCAATGGGAATATTTCCCCCCTAGCACTTGACGTGTTAGGATGTAGTACACTGGGTTGAATTTCACGATGATGGTGGTTTTGCGAAGAAATATATAATGTCTAAATATCTAGACCGTAAAAACTATGGCCAGAGCCAATTTCTCCACATGCGAGTAACATGTCTCGAAGTCAATAAGACTCTTGTTGAGGTAGTATACTACATGTTCATAACTGTTATTGTCTTCCTGAACTAGCACCACGCCAATGGTGGTAGTAGAGGAAATGAGATATAAAATATAGTTCCGTGTATAGTTGGAAGGTTGTATCACGAGAGCATTGGTAAGAACCTTTTTCAAATTGTCAAAAGACCATTGGGATTCATCATCCTAGATGAAAGGAATGATTTCTTAAGAAGCCTCATGTAGCCCTTAGTGATCTCGATGAAGTTGCAAAAAAACTGCATAAAAAGTTTGCATGCCCTTGTAAACTTTGGAGTTTTGGAATATTGGAGGGAGAAGGTAAGGCTAGAATAGACTCCACCTTTGAAGGGTCAAGGCGAATGCTGTCCTTGGAAATAATGTACCCTAATAATCTACCGGCTTCGACATAGAATACACACTTATGTGGATTCAAGCAAATGTTGTAGTGGCGACATCATGAGAATATTTCACTCAGATGATCGGGATGGTCCTCTCGTGAATTGGAATGCACGGGTAGGTCATCGAGATAGGGTTCCAAACATGCTTAATATCATGAAATCCATATGACATGGACCATTGAAATGTACCCTCGGTGTTCTTGAGACAAAGGGTAATTTGCAATATGGAAAGGTCCCCCATGGGAATATAAAAGTAGTCTTATGATGGTCAGATGGGAGTATCTCAATCTGATTGTATCTAGAGAATCCATCCATAAATGAGAAGATGACACTCTCGGCACAATTGTCGATAATCTGGTCAATGAATGGAGTTGGGTAGTTGTTCTTGGGACAAGATTTGTTCAAGTCTCTATAATCAACGCAGACTCTAATCGTGCCCTGTTTCTTAGCTACAGGGACTATATTGGACACCCAATCTATCAATGGGACAGGGTAAATAAAACCAGCACGAAGAAGTTTTTCGACTTCTACTTTAATGACTGCAATTTTATGGGGATGGATGGGTCGGATTTTCTGCTGGATGGGTCGGGCACTAGGATAGAATTGAATTTCATGGACCATAATGGAGGGGTAAATCCATGGAATTTCTTCATAACTCCAAGCGGAAACATCACGGAACTTTTTGAATAAGTCCATATAGAATTCCACCTCAGTAGGTGTACAGGTTTTGCATAAATGGATTTGTTCCACGATACCAGGTTTCATGGAGACGTCAATTGGAATGGTTTCCATAATATTTGCTAAGTTTCCTTTAGAAAACACATCATGTGTAGGGATGGAAAGCTTAGAGCTGACAATGTCCGGTGAAGCAATGGATTTTGCATCAAGTTCCACCACCTGAATCATAGGGAAAGAAGACCCATGATGGTGATCTTCCCATGGTAGCTCATCGATGCTCATGACCTTCATAATGGACTCGTCCGTAGTAAAATTATGTGCAAGGGAGTGAGTATAGGGAAAAGATGAATGGATTTGAGATGGGAGATGTGCCACTGTATGGTGGTCAATTTTGTCTATCCAATTGGTAGTGGATTGAATTGCGTGGTATGTTACTTGGTTTCGGTTTAGAGGCATGCAGTTGCTGATGGTTTCACATTCGGCGGGACTCTATATGACCCAAGAATCGTGAGATTCATGAAGTTGAAAGGTACTCGACGAGATCATATTGATCGAAAATATCGGGGGTGGGAGTTCCAAAAATATTCCAATGATGGAGGATTCTTTCAGTAAACTGACACCAATGTCCTCATAATGGTTTTGATCTGGTGTCAATAATGGGACATTATTGGCGGTGTTGGAGTGGACGTCCGGACTACAAAAGTATAACTGATCGATGGTAATAATTTTCCCCTGATGAGGAAATTGGACCAAATAGAAAACATAAGATTCTAGGGTAGTCATAGCGTAAAAACAATTGCGACCGAGTAAGATATTTTAATCCAATGGAGCATCAACGATTTCAACATCGATAGAGATGGTTTTCCCCCCTAGTTCTACGATGAGTGAATTGATGAGTCTGTAGGGTTGAAAACCGTGGGCGTCAAAATATTTTAGAGTAGTGTCAGATTGAGTTACCTCTGGAGAGCCAATAGATTGCCAACAATACAAAGACATAATGGAAGTGGAATCACCTTCATCCAAGATTATACGATGGATATTGTTTCCACAAATCTTAGTATGAATCTGGAAAGCCAATTGGTGGGATAATCGTTGCTTAGAATATTCCAAATTGAAAGTGATTGTATTTGATGAATCAGGATCGACGGCTCTAAGTGCTAACAATAAGGTTCTAAGTTGAGTAGGACACTATTGTAGAACTTCGAGAGTAGACATTGTACAAGGTGCTTGAGCTAAGTCATCAACAAGGTTGTAATTTTGGGCAGCTCGCACATTTGGATTAAATGTTGCCTTTCGAATGGTGGCCTTTGTTAGGTGCAACACAGTGTCACTAGTAGGCCTCTCAATATGAAGAGATCCTGTATAAGGAGGAGTATAAGTAATGTCTTCCAAGGGAATTTTCTCTTTGGAATTCCCATTTTTGTTTGAAGTGGGAACAAAATCCTATATCTTTGCATGAGTGGATATCTGAACAATCTTCTTACTCATCATAAGAATGTTGTGATGCGAACATGTCTCTGGTTGAGAGTTATCGTTTTGGTTTCCCCCTTGCAAGGAGTTGTGTGAAACCATTTTTTTGTTGTTGATGTGGGAAAGGGTCCGTTAAGACTGCCAAGAGGGATGATCCTTTGACAGATGTACTAACTTCCTCTTTATAATGACATTATTTTGTGTAGTTTTCTTCCTAACATATGAGGAAGGGGAACTTAGCTTTCTGTTTAGTTTTGTTTTCATCATTGGTTTGTTGTGGTTTAGGATTTTTCTGCTGAGTGGAATATTTTTAGGTTTCCCTTTATTGTTGCTCTTTTTCCCTCTGGATTTTTGTGGCCAGGATTGAATGGCACTCACCTCGGAGTTCTGAGCAAGAGAAGTAGAGGTTTTGGGTGGAGCAACATTTTTTTGTTGTCCACTCTATTTGGTTGCATCTTGGACCTTTAAAGAATGAACTACACCATCGATAGGAGGTTTAGTGGTGGGCCTTGATGGATCACTAGTAGGGAGGGTAGTGTGAGGAATAAGTTCGTATAGTGTTCTTGATTGGGAATAAATGAAATCCATATATTGTGCATAAGAGATTGCTTGTTCCTCTGTGACGGGTCTTCCCATTGCAACATCTGTAGCAATGGGTGGTAGTAATGACTTAGTGAACCAACCAACTAGTAATTCGTCTAGAATGGGTGCCTTAATTAATCTTCAATGTCTGTGCAACTCATGAATGTGATCGGAGATGTGGGTGGAAATAGATTTGCGCAATGAAGTTAAAAGGTCTGTTCTAGTGTCATATTAGATGGGAAGCTAGAAATGTGTCAAAAACTACATAGCAAGGGTGTTGAAGTCTTGAAAAGAGTGTTGAGGCAGCTCAATATACCATTTTGATGCCATACCGGTGAGTGTACATTGGAAGAGCCTCAATCAGATAGAATCATCCATCAGTGAGTTGGGAGAACACCAAATATGGAATGCCATAACATGATTTTTTGGGTCTTCCCTGGGTTTGGCATCAAAATTTGAGATGTCTGATGGTAGTTTGGCAGGGATGGGTGGCCAATGAGTTTCGTTCCAAATGGGATCGTTTATGAGTCTAGACAGTTCAGGTAGAACTAATATTGCCAAAAATGGGAGTTTTCTATTGGGTTGTGGGAATGAGTAGTACTGATGGGGTGCTGGGATGCCCGTGGGGCCCTGCACTACATATTGTTGCATGTTATACCCAAACATATTACCCATAGGGTATTGTTGGAATTTTTGTGCATTAGGGACCATCTCGTTAACCGGTGGCAGATTAGGAATCATAGGGTTGATCAATTGATTCAAAATCGAGTTGGATACTGGTTATTGGACATGTTTCTTGGTGGGAATGAATGGTGTAGAGACCTGGGGTTGTTTAGTCCAGAGAAAGTTTCCAAATCCATTGATTGGGTGGATTTCCCATGCCTTGAGTAGGGGGGATGTCTGAAAGAATGGGGCCCATGGATTATTTGTTCTGCTCTGATTAAGAGACGGGGTTTGAGGGGGTGGGTTCCATTGATTATTCGAGGCACTAGAATAAGGTACTCCAGAATTCACATGAGGGGGAAAGAAGGATTGATGTTGATTAGTTTCCCCCTCGGCTTGATTCTAGTTTCCAAATATAGAATTCCCCCTAGTAGGTGAGATGTGTGGCCCCCAAGAAGGATTTGGGCCTGACAAAGGAAATGGGATGTTGGTTCTACTTGGGGTACTAACAAAACGTTTTCCACCGCTAGGTTGATTTTGTGGTCCCCATGGAGCATATGATGCCAATGGACGAGGTTGTTGATTGGTCCCACTTGGGGCACCAATTGATGGTTGTCCTCCAAAAAGTGAGGTATGTGGTGGTCACATGGTATATGATAAGGACATAGGAGGTTGGTTATTGGTTCTGCTCAGGGTTCCAATAAACGGTTGTCCTATGGAAATAATGTAAATCATGGCTGAATATTGACCTCTAGTCACACTAGGTGTTCGGACAGTAGGAATAGATGTTCTTCCAACGAAAACATTAGAAGAGTTTGGTTGTGCAGGTTGGATGGCTGCACTAGTGGTGCCAACTTGTGAAGATGATCTTGCACTAGTTCCAGATGATAAGGGAAAGGATGAGAAAGTAGAGTTTGTCCTCATAGTAGGAATGATCCTCGAAGATGGGCCAAACATTTTAGTTGGTAATAGATGTGAGGAAGGCTTGTGAAGAATTTCGCGCGTCAGTTGCATGGGTGCTAAAAAAGTGTGAAAATCGTCGAGGGCTTGGACCAGAGTTGTGTTCCATAATGAAGAGGCTAGATCGAAAATATTTGTAGTTCATGAGTCATCAGGAAATTTTTATGGAGCGTTCCAGTCTGTGGGTCCTGACCGACCTACAAATGATTCACGGTAGGTAGTATCATGAGATGAAGGTCAAGGCGTTTGGGAATCACGAGGGTTTACCACTTGAAAAGCAGACGTAGGTGGATTTTGTGAGGTCGAATCCAATATATATGCAGCTTCGTGTCTAAACTGTTCTGATGCCACTTGTTCATTGGCTATACTGAACATTTTTTCTCGTATAGATGCCATCATAACTTGGGCTGAAGGAAGTTTAGGGGAAGTCATTACGAATGATTTATTGCTAGAATATCCAGCTTCGTAGCTACATATAACTGAGGAATAATTTATTACAGGTGGGGTTTCCAACTGTAGCAAGGGTTGGTTAAATTTTACAGCTAAGTGAAATGTTTTAGGAGGTGCAGGTTCGGATTCCTTAATAACATCGACATATCCTTCAAGAACATCAAATGGTGATGACATAACTAAAGTGGTGCTAACCTCCAAAAGGATAATGACTTCCGGCATAACATCGGTTTGATGTGAGACACTAACTTCAAGAGCTAAAGTAGATTCAACTGTGGTGCTGAATTTTGGTGCAGCAGTAGATTGTGGTACTACACTAGTCTTAGGTACCATACTAGTTTCTGGGATAGTACTAGTCTTTGGAATTGTGCTATGGGTTTGGGGTACCGTAGTAGCTGGTGGTGTCATACTAAGTGATGGTGGAATGGTCCCCTAATAGGGTGGTCTACTAGTAGGGGGTGTGGGTATGCATGAAGATGATGGTTGGCTATTTCTAGGTATTGGTTCAGGACTCTTCCCTTGTTGTCTGCATGATTTCCGTTGATCCACCATGGTACCAGATTAAATGTTTTCGGGATAGTCTCATTTGAAAAAGAAATGAAAAACCCTAAAGCGACTGAGTGTTAAAAATGGGAGCTAGGAAAAGAGAAGGCACATAGGCCAAAAAAGAAAGCTAAAAACTACACTAAGACCGATGTCACAGTAAGCGAGCTACAAAAAAATGGCCAAAATTAGAACAAGCGGCACTTAAGAAAATAAAAATACCCTCTAGAAGGTAAAATAGTAGGAATACTTCCTATCTAGGATCGGGAGACCTCAACAAATCATATCCTTCATAAGGTGATGAAATCCAAGTCGAACAATACAGAGTGAGAGACCAAAGTGGAAGGATATCCCTCTACCAAAAGGGATCCTGGGTAAAATATCCCTAGAATAAAATCCACTAAGCTACCTCGTTCATGACACATCCGAGAAGGTTTACTGGAGATTTTTCCTTTGAGCCCTCATACAACTAGTATGGAGGCCATAAAATACAAGGAAGACAATGGATTGATGTCCTTAGGTACTAAGTGAAGTTTGGCATTCCAAACAGTCTATCTGGAACAAGTCCTTGCTGCTTACCCCCGTGGAACGGGAGGCCCTCTCAAAAAATTGGTTGATAACCGTGTCAAAAAATACAAGAGGAATATAGTACCCTAAAGGACAACAACTATGTTTCATATGTAAAGTGACAAGGTGGAATTATTTGGATTCATATCCATGGTGTCCTACCTAACTAATAGATTATTTTGTATCCTCAAGTGAGGTTAAAATGTGTTGAGTTAGGGTATAAATTTTAATGGGTGGTTATCTTAGTCAAATGGCTAGCGGAAGTGCAACTCAATAGTGTTATGACTCGACTCAAACCATGCATATGTGAATGAATCAATTCATTTTTCTTTGCGATGAATCTCTAGGTACAGAAAGGAGAGAGTTCTTCGTTCCCAAAAATAAAATAAGCACAAACACAAGCTTATCAAAGAGAAAAACCACTCATTTTTTGTATTTTTCCTTTTATATGCCAAACTAACACTACTCTTTCAAAAACAAATGAATCCAACAATGTTTTATTTTCTACTTCTAATGAGTATAATGTATGACAAGTGAATGGAAATATGTCTTCTAATTTACAAAAATATTGTGATCTTTAAGTGAAGGAGAAAAAGAGGTTTTGAAAAAATCTTCTAAGCCAATTCTATGGATGAAAATGAAAATAGACTTTTCAAATGATAAAATTTTTCAACCCTTCTTTCAAGGATACAAATGCATATAACAATTTCAGAAATGATCACTTTTTTCAATAAACAATGTCAAGAAAGCAAATAACCTAGATACTTTTTGTAATATCCCTTTTTCAAATTTTATTAAAATGCCCGATTTTCCACTTTTTTTCCCAATTTCGACCTTTGACTAGTTTTACTGTTTTGACCTCCAAATCAACCCAAATGCTCCCAAATCTTCTGTAGGAGTGTATGAATGGTATTTATACTTGAATATCAGGTTCAGGGATGTTTTATGGCCCTCCAAATACTGCTGCAAACTTGATTTGTATTCTGATCAATATATGTAATTTTGACTAGTAATTTGTGCATCAAATCCCCCCCGGGTAACACTGCAAATGGCCTTCCAAATGCCTCCAAACTCCCACAAATTTATGAACATAGGTATATAATGTGTTAAGTATGTGATTAAGGTCTCATATGAACCATTAATTTATTTTTACTACTATTATAACTCTCTCACATTCAACAACAAAAACCCCCAATTCGACCCTTGGGGAAATGGCACTATTTCACCTCCCAAGACAACTAAACTGAGTAAAAATGCTTCAAATGCTCAAGTACAGTACATGAAACTTGTAGAAGACATCCATGGAAGTATATTTATCACAAATATATCAGATAATCATCCATCCATTCGAAATAATCAAAATTATAGTGTCATACATCAATGCATTGGGGAAATGGACATTGTTTGCTCATTAATCAATAGTTTTGCATACAACCAGTGGGTATTTCGACCTGATACTTTATGAATATCAATAACAGAGGATATGAAGCTATTACAATCAGAAATATATAATGAGAAGCTCTCTCAAGAAGCACAAGTGCTCACCAAAAACGCCCTCCCTCAAGGAGCACGAATATGCCTTCAAAATTGGAAATAGTGGAGAGAAAGTGCTGCACTAAACCAAACCATGAAACTTCCTGTAGCTGCTACCTACAAATACAAACTCCATTAAGGCACCATGAAAGACCTGAGTGTCCTCTCCAAACACCAACTTGGATGGGAATCTTTCACCCTCGAAATTGGCTAAGGCAAGAAACTAGTCATCCACTAGCTCTCTCTTCACAAATGCAATTTTTCTCAAATCATCAAAAGCCATTCTCATACTTGATTTCTACATTTTATAACCAACATTAGCCTTCAAGGGGTCTAAATCCTCTCAATAGATTCAATAATTTTCCATTTAGAAAATATTCCTCATTTGCCACTTGTCTCCTAGTTCCAACCTTCCATCATCTCCCAAATTCGAATTTGAGTCTCTTTAGATTCCTCCAACTCCATGAACGCCTTCCTTGAGCCTATTTTTGGGGATGACATGTCATAATGGTCAGGTGTAAGAAGTCAGGTCTGAATTTTGTCATAAATTTCATAGATGCTTCATTATTGTTGTCATAAAACTAGGGAATCTAGCCCAAGTGTCCACTAGTCTCCAATTTGACTCTTCCTCTCCCATGGAGGTTACTATTCCATCCATTTCGACCTAAGATGCTCAATGCCATGTGTTATGACTTACCAAATCACCCAAGAGTGTTCACCTTCCCATGAATTCGAATTGGCAAGAGAGAGCTGCCATGTGGCATTGAAAAATCAATCTAGTGTGGGTCCCACCACCTCCATATGTCTCCAAAACCACTTGTCACCTAGAATTTCTCTTGAATTTATTTATTCATCATATTTATTAAGTGCTTGAACCCTTCTAATGTCTAAATATCATTTATTAGCTTCCTTATTACCATCCCACATGTGCCCATCCAACCTAGGAAACTAGTAGGATTGATGGGATTGTCTTACTATGCACTTATTTGAATGGGGACATTACACTCTTGTCACCGTAACTCACAAAATCCAAACCACAAAATGAATTAAACAAACCAAATCAAGATTTTAGACTTTCTTATGAGGATCGGAGTGAGTATCCAGA
The DNA here is from genome assembly GCA_027924585.1 of Larix kaempferi. Classification (NCBI taxonomy): domain Eukaryota; kingdom Viridiplantae; phylum Streptophyta; class Pinopsida; order Pinales; family Pinaceae; genus Larix; species Larix kaempferi. The sequence goes on from BSBM01000893.1 coordinate 14,976,297, forward strand.
TCAGATGCAGGAGGTCATAAGTGTGTAGTCAATGATAGAAATAATGACCTAACTTCTATCCTAGTTAAAGCTTCTACAAATGCACTCTAAAATCCAAGCAAATGTCTAAAAGGGTTCAAAAAGAAAATGCAATGAATGTAGGGGTTAACCTGGGATCAAACAGGCCTGATCAGTGTCAGAAAGGTGAATCCAATACAAAAGATTAGAAGCCAAAAGCCAAACAAGAAAAAGACCAATTTTTATGCACAAACAGGGAATTTCCTTGGGTTGAAAGGTTGCCTAGATGCGAAATAGTAGAATTTTCGTGCTCTGTAACATTGCTGGGGCATGAAAATATGGTAAATTTTGCTCTGTTAAGTATGGAGGGGGCACAAAATTTTACTGTGTATGGGTAGGGGAAAATTTTTGAGAAATTTTTTGTCTTTTCTCGAGTTTGCAGACCCAGAGAACAAAATGTGGAGAACCAACCTAATATCAGAGGTCAAACAGTTGATAATATGCAGAGGAAACAGATTAAATGGAAAGAAAAACAGGGATTTTACAACCAAATGAAAACTGGATCTAAGCCAATGGAGTCGTCATTTTCTATGTTAATAAATCCATCCTCTAGGTAGTGTTGATGTATATGTAACTTCAGAATGTATTTCATCTATGTATTTCATATATATTTATTGTACCCTTATAAGAGATGTTTTATTCCTCTATAAGGAAGTGTCGTCATGAGGATTGACAAGTGTAGCAGGTGTGTGTACTTGCCAATGGGTTATTAGACCACCATGTGTGGGGTCGGCCCTGAAATATATATTATATTATGGATGTGTCTAGATAGACAAGTCGGCCCCATAGTGTAACTAGCCAAACAGGTTAAGTATAAATAGAGATCATGAGATCTCTATTTGGATCATTCGGAAAGGCACACTTCTCTCACTCAGAAAGTGGCGCACTAGTGAGGAGGAGGATCGTCTACTACTAGGAGACTATCTCAAGTGTATTTTGGTTGTACTTTGGTTGAGACAATGCTCTCTCTATGTCTGAAGAATTTGTGGGGTTTTTCACCTTAGGGTTTTCCCCACGGAAACTCTGTGTCTGTTGTCTCTCATGCTTTTGATTCTTGTGATGCTTGTGATGCTTATTGTGATTGTTATGCATTGATATACTGTATATGTTATTCTCTCAGTAAAGATCCAAGAGTATTTTGAATTAATGCTCAAAATTTAACATGGTATTAGAGCTAACCCGAGAACAAGACATTTTGCAGTGACGGAAAATTGAGTTTCTTGTTTATTGGGTTTCTATCCACAGATTTTGGAAAAGCAGTATAGTACATTGACTCTACTCATCAAGGAGAATCTATTTGTCCAATCAGAATTCAATTCTGAGCATTTTCAAATTTGGCCCTAAAAATTAGGGTTTCCACAAAAATAGGAATTTTCTGAAATCTGAAGACATAGATGGAATATCCTTGCAAAAGTCGAATTTTAGAGCTTTGAATCAAGATTTTTGGCTAGGTAGATCTCCGGGAAACTCAAACCCTAATTCAAGGCTCTCCCTAGTGAACCCAAGAGGACAAAAAGTCAAATCTGAAGGGTAAAACTTTGCTGATCTCAAATTCTAAATGCACCAGGCTGATCAGCTCATCAAGGCGCATCTTTCTACCGTTTCAGAAAGTTGAAATTCACATTTTGAATTTTTAGGGTTTTTCCGACAAACCCTAATCCGGGACGAGATCCAGTTTTTAGCATTTCAAGTGGTAAGACCTAAATATTTTCTATTTCCATTTGAATTACTTTTTAAGATGTCTCACCACACCAAGCTTGAGGATAAGCTTAAAGGGGATGATAACTTCCGAGCTTGGAAGTATAGGATTGGGTTAATCCTCGAAGAAATTGAGTTGGACTCATATATAAAAGAAGACATCCCTATCCTAGAGGATGAAGATGCTAAGTATTGCATAAGAAGAAATTGGTCAAGGCAAAGAGAATCATTGTTGATTCTATCAAAGACCATCTCATACCCCATGTGTCTTCTCTAAAGACACCCAAAGAGATGTTTGACTCTTTGACCAAGCTATTTGAAGGGAAGAACATAAATCGGAAGATGACCCTGCGGAACCAATTGAAAGGAATAAAGTTTCAGAATGGAGAAACCATTCAATCTTATTTTTCAAGGGTCTCCTAGATCAAGGAACAACTAGAAACAGTGGATGAAATGGTGGAGAATGGTGAAGTTGTCATGACCACTCTGAATGGCCTACCTGGGTCATGGGACTCCTTCATTCAAGGAATATGTGCAAGAAAGAAGTTGATTTTCTTCAGCAGACTATGGGAAGAATGCTCACAAGAAGAAGCAAGGCTTGTGGCATGAGAAGAAAAGATGGGGAATGAAGATCAAGCTCTTGCAGCTCACACAAAAAGAAGCAAGCCCAAGAAGGAGCACTCTCGCTACAAGAGATCCTATCAAAAGAATAAGAAAGATCTAAGATGCTTCACATGTAATGAGAAGGGTCACTTTGCTTCAAATTGTCCCAAGAACAAAAGGGATAGTAACAACAACTCCAGAAAGAAGAAGAAGGGCAGCAAAAGAAATTTCCATGCTCATGCTGCTAAGGATGATGAACCTCCAAAGAAGAAGGCTAGGGTAGAAAGTGATGATAGTGATGATGACTCATCAAGTGAAAAAGAGTATGTTCTAATCTCTGCTCTCACAGGTACTATATTCCATGGTTGTAATGATTGGTTGATTGACAGTGGGGCTTCCAAACACATGACTAGGTTTAAGGAATCTATCTAAACATTAATCACGCCATAAGGTGAAACTTGGGGATGATTATCAATACCCAATCAAAGGAAGTGGTGAAGCCTCCTACAACCTAGATTCTGGAAAATATTTGAAGATGAAAGAAGTACTTTATGTACCTGGGCTCAAGAAGAACTTACTCTCCATCTCCGCATTGGATTCAAAAGGTATGAGGGTTGAATTTGTGGATGGCCAAGTCCTAATGTGGCCAAAGGGTAAAACAATCAATGATGCAGTAGTGATTGGAGAGCAAGAGGGAGGATTGTATAAATTGAAGGGTCAACTTGAACATGCCATGATACATGAATCCATGGAGCCAAGTGAACTTTGGCATAGAAGACTTGCTCATATGCATTATAGGGCACTTCCAATTGCAAGCAAGGCTGTAGAGGGTATTCCTGAAATCAAGACCAAACATGAAGGTGTTTGCAAAGGATGTGCAAAAGGTAAGAACATTAAGAAGGATTTCCCAAGCAGTGAAAGCAAGGAAAAAGATATCCTGGAAATCATCCACTCAGATGTATGTGGTCCTATGTCATCTAGTTCTCTAAGTGGGTATGTTTACTATGTCTCATTTATTGATGAATTCTCCAGGAAGACTTGGGTATACTTCTTGAAGAACAAAGATGAGGTGTTTGATAAGTTCAAGGAATTCAAAACCTTGATGGAGAATCAAATTGACAAGAAGATCAAAACATTCAGATCCGACAATGGTGGAGAATTCACCTCAGGTGACTTCAAGAAGCTTTGTAGTGATTCAGGGATTAAGAGGGAGTTGACTGCTCTTTATAATCCTCAACAGAATAGAGTAGCAGAAAGAAAGAACAGAACAATCATGCAAGCAGTAAGGGCAATGCTGCATGACCAGGATCTACCTACGCACCTATGGGCAGAAGCAGCTAGAACAGTTGTGTATGTGCAGAACAGAACACCCCACAGGATATTGGACAACAAGACACCATAAGAGGTCTTTTCTAGTAAGAAACCTGAAGTCAGCCCTCTCAGAATATTTGGTTGTCCAGTATACACTCATGTTCCAAAGGAAAAGAGGACCAAATCAGATCATTCAGGAAAGAAGGGTATCTTTGTGGGTTACAATGAAAGCTCGAAGACTTACAGAATATACTTTCCAAGGTTCAAGAAGATTGATGTCAGCAGGGATGTAACATTTGATGAAAACTCAACATTCATCAAATCAAGGAAGGAACCTATCGAAGTATATGAAGAACCTAAGGAAACTAGATTTCGAGACACTACCATGACTGAAGCAATTCCAGAAGTTGTTCGTGAGTTTGAAGATCCGCAAGAACCTATAGATCCACCCCGTGAGGATAACTCTGCTAAGAGGAAACCTGCATGGGATAGAGAGCTCATTCAAGATGCAGAAAGATTTGGCATTCCAGAAGAAGAACACAGAGAAAAGAAGAGAACTAGATCACATACCAGCTATGTTGCTTTACTCTGTGACATCATGAACAAAAAACCTTCCAGTTATGAAGAAGCAGAAGAAAAGAAAGAATGGAAGGATGCCATGGTTGAAGAATACCAATCAATAATGAAGAATGATGTTTGGGATGTTGTCCCAAGACCTAAAGAGAAGTCTCTTGTGACTTCGAAATGGATCTACAAAATCAAGCATGCTACAGATGGCACTGTAGAGAAATACAAGGCAAGATTTGTAGCTCGTGGCTTCTCTCTAAAAGAGGAGTAGATTATGAAGAAAATTTTGCACCTATAGCCAAGTATACTTCCATCAGAACAGTACTTGCCCTGGCTACAACAATGAAATGGAAAATACACCAGATGGATCTCAAGACTTCTTTCTTGAATGGTGTAGTTGAAGATGAAGTATATGTGGAGCAGCCACTTGGTTTCGAAATACATGACAGGGAGTCATATGTATGCATATTGAAGAAAGCCTTGTATGGCTTGAAGCAAGTTCCCAGAACTTGGTATGGAAGGATGGACAATTTCTTATCTAGTTTGGGCTTTACCAAGAGTAAAGCGGATTCCAACCTCTACTACAAGGTTGAGGAAGGGAATACTGTGATCCTACTCCTATATGTGGATGACTTATTTGTAATAGGAGATGACAAACTGATTGCAGATACTAAGAGGAAGCTTGCTCCCGAGTTCGATATGAAAGATTTGGGAATGATGCATTATTTCGTAGGTATGGAGGTGTGGCAGAGTGCATGTGGGATCTTCCTTGGTCAAGGTAAGTACACATTAGATATCTTGAAGAGATTCAGGATGATGGATTGCAAGGCCGTGGCCACACCTATGGCATCGAATCTAAAGCTTCTATGTGATGCTTCGTCTAAGCCGGTTGATGTCTCTATGTATCGTAAGATGATTGGGTCCTTGATGTACCTGACGAACATGACACCAGATATTTGCTTTGCTGTGAACACATTGAGTCAGTTCCTGATAGATTCAAGGAGTGTTCACCTGGTTGATGTAAAGCATGTTCTGAGGTACCTAAAGGGTACAGTGGATTATGGGCTCAAATATGAAGCGAATCAAAAGTTTAACCTACAGGGTTATGTTGATTCAGATTGGGCTGGCAGTGCTATAGATAGGAAGAGCACATCTGGGTGCTGCTTCAGTATGGGATCAGGTGTGATCTCTTGGTTTAGCAGGAAGAAGTCTCGCGTAGCACTGAGTAGAGCTGAGGCAGAGTATGTTGCAGCCTGTTCAGCTAGTTGTGAGGCAGTATGGCTATGGAAGCTATTGTCTGAGTTATTTGATCTCCTGTTGGATGCTACTAGTATCTTTTGTGATAACCAGAGTTGTGTGAAGCTGTCTGAGAACCCAGTGTTTCATGATAGGTCGAAACACATAGAGATCAAATATCACCATATTGGGGATATGGTGCAGAGAGGAGCTGTGAAGCTCCTGTATGTTGCGACGGACGAGCAGATTTCAGATGTGCTGACGAAGCCACTAGCCAGGGTGAAGTTCGAGTACTTCAGGGAGAGGCTTGGTGTTCTTCAGATCGAGGACACTTCGAGGAAGAAGTGATGGACACATTTGATGAATCCATTCCAAGCATGTTGGAAGGAGGATCCTTCACATGGTTGTGGATGTAAGTTCTGGATGATGAGCATCAGGATGATGTTCTGGTTTCTGCTTTGTATGATCAGTTGGATCATTTATATGTATGTATGCATCATGTTGGATGCTGGATATGATCAGTTGGATCATTTATATGTATGTACGCATCATGTTGGATGTTGGATATGATCAGTAGGATCATTTTTATGTATTTTGTATATGCATAATGATGGATGCTTGGACCATGTATCTATATATGTATTAGGTGGATACATTGTATGATCAAGTGGATCATGTATGGTGATATGTATCATGTATTTGTATTTGTATCAAGAGGATACACTGTATGATAAGGTGGATCATGTATGAGGATATGTATCAGGTAGATACTTGGTATGCATCAGGTAGATGCATTGTATGATCAGCATGATCATGGATGATGAGCTTCAGGATGTTGCTCCAGATTACATGCAGCAGGATGTTGTAGCGATGATGATCAGGATGATCATGTGTACATCAAGATGATGTATGGTGAGTATCAGGTTGATACTCTATGGCCGTGGATTAGGTTGTACAGATGAGCATATAATTTGGCCCTGAGATATTTGCAGATAATCTTTCGAGGTTTTTCCTATGGCATGTAATTTGGCCCTGGGATATATGGAAAATGCTCTTTCGACATTTTGCTCTGGGAGGACATATAATTTGGCCCTAGGAGATCTGTAGATAGTATTTCGATGTTTTTCCTATGGCATATAATTTGGCCCTGGGATACCTGGCAGATTCTCTTTCGAGGTTTTTTCCTATGGCATATAATCTGTCCCTGGGAGATCCGATAGGTTGGGTTGTGTGCCCGTAATAAGTCCTGGGATGCTCTTGCGAGGTTTTGCCATGACCACATATATTCTATCCCTGGGAGATCCTATAGGTAGAGCTGTGTGCTCGTAACAACCTAGGATGCTCTTGCGAGGTTTTGTGGTGACCACATATAATTTGTGCCTGGGAGATACTATAGGTAGAGCTATGTGCTCGTAACAGCCTGAGATGCTCTTGCGAGGTTTTGTGGTGAGGTCACATATAATATGGCCCTAGGAGATCCTATAGGTAGATCCGTGTGCTCATAACAGCCTGGGATTCTCTTTCGAGGTTTTGTGACACACATAATAAGTCCTGAGGATTCCACAATATGGCCAGTGATGACGAAGACCTGCAGGTGGTGGGCCTGCATCTAGTATGAAAAAGGACTGGCTCTGTAGAACTTCCTATGACGAATAGAGTCAGATATTGGTTGAGATAGCAACGACAATGATGATGATGATGACGATGATCCTGAGAAGAAGACTTGTCTAGTAGAGCTGTGTCGAGAAATACCTTCCTAGTTAAGAGGGAGTGTTGATGTATATGTAACTTCGGAATGTATTTCATCTATGTATTTCATATATATTTATTGTACCCTTATAAGAGATGTGTTATTCCTCTATAAGGAAGTGTCGCAAGTGTGTGTACTTGCCAATGCGTTATTAGACCACCATGTGTGGGGTCGGCCCTGAAATATATATTATATTATGGATGTGTCTTGATCGACAAGTCGGTCCCATAGTGTAACTGGGAAAACAGGTTAAGTATAAATAGAGATCAGGAGATCTCTATTTGGATCATTTGGAAAGACACACTTCTCTCACTCAGAAAGTGGTGCACTAGTGAGTAGGAGGATCATCTGCTACTAGGAGACTATCTCAAGTGTATTTTGGTTGTACTTTGGTTGATCCAATGCTCTCTCTATCTCTGAGGAATTTGTGGGGTTTTTCACCTTAGGGTTTTCCCCACGGAAACTCTGTGTCTTTTGTCTTTCATGCTTTTGATTCTTGTGATGCTTGTGATGCTTATTGTGATTGTTATGCATTGATATACTGTATATGTTATTCTCTCAGTAAAGATCCAAGAGTATTGTGAATTAACGCTCAAAATTTAATAGGTAGTTAGATTTATCCAGAGATTAAACTAAGATTAAGTAAGTCTAATCTAAGACAGTAAACAAACAAATGCAACCTTAAATTCCTAGATATAACTATGCATACAAATTATTGACGTGTTTGAAGAGAGGAAGTAGTATGACTTATTTCAAATATGATGCTTGTCTGAACTCCAGCTCTAACCTTGAATACTGCGAGTAGAACCTGCTTGAGTCAAAGAAAACAACAAACAACGCATCTCCAAATACTATGTATAATAGTTAGGATCTAAATCAAACTAGAAACACTTATGCTATTGATTGGAGCAAGAAGGACAACAAGGGAAAATAAGACAAGTTATATTGATGAAAGCTAGAAGAATCTTACAAAGCCACTTCTTGATTTCCAAGCAACAACATTAGCTCCAAATCCTTCCTCCTTGCTCCCTATGAAAAACGCTTAAGACCATAGGTTTGATACCTGAAGTGTTCTCCCTGTAGCTTATGGATGGCTTCCTTTTTATAGGGTTTGGGAGGGAAACCAATAGGAGATAATAATGGATCTCAAGGATTAGAAGGTGGATCAAGGAGATGACTCACAACAAGGAAGAAGGAGGAGATGAGATTCGAGAGGAATCATCATCCCTAAAGTTTCTCCATCGAATCCAAGATTCTAACTTCAAGGAGTAAGGTGGTTGAGGGGATTTTTGCACCCTCGACACTGAGCAAACCGGGACGAAGTTGATATTTTCGCGCTCCTGCAAGTATGCAGAGCACGAAAAAGGGGAAATTTCACGTTATGCACTACTAGCAGGGAACATAAATTCTAGTAAGGTGGGCCAAATGAGGTGGCCAAGTGATATTATGATGTGCCACTTGGCACAAACAAGTTGGATTTGGCTCTAGGGGTTCCAAGGAAGGAGAAATATAGGACCAAATAGATGGGAGTAAGTTCTGACGTTCATTAGGAGGAAGTTTCCTTAGGTTTCACATAGGAATAAACCATGATGAGGTGAAACGACACTTAAAGTGGAACTTTGCAGTATAACACAAGTAATCATTCTGAACCTGTTTATGTTCAAACATTTCAACAACGTGATCAAAATAGTGAATAAATGAGTAAAGGGAATGAACTTAATGCAAATGATGTTTGGCATTCCAATGTTCACCTTGGTATTTCTAAACCTATTAATCGACCATGGGAAGAACATGGTTATAACAAGCATAGAATTGGCCTTGGATACAAAAAAGAAGTAACATCTTTTGTTCCGAATTATTCAAAAACCATCCAATTTCATAGTGTTGAATTTCTCAATGAAAATTCATCTTCTCATTATCTAAAAGTTCATCTTCAAGTTTGCATAAAATTGTGAAATGCCAACATTGTGACAAAGTTCGACATATGAAAGATCAGTGTTTTGATCTTCAGGCTTGTATGCATTGTGGAAATCATACCCATTGTTCCACAAAATGTTTCTTATTGAAGAATTCTGGAAGGAAAAAGACAAAGTCTACAAGGAAAGAGATCCCTTATGTAGTTGTTTATACAGGTGGTGGAACAACATAATTTTATACATCTTGCAGTTGATAGATTGTTGCGAAAAGGGTGCTGAATGAAAATAAAAAACAAGAAAGTTTGAATCTTCTCATCTTGTACCTGAAAGGGGGGGGGATAATATGGAATAATATCTCCATTTTGAATTCAGGTTCCAAGTTTTAAAGTGTTGTTGTGAGCTTGTGAACAAATGGGAATCAAGTATGAATCCTTGTTCTTGAATTTTAAAGACAAAGTTAAAGTCAAAACTTTCTAGAACCATCAATTCAGTAGAACACACAAGAGTCTGCTTCTTTTATTGAATTTTTTTGGTAATATTTAAACCATGTTTTCGTTATTCTTGGTATAGTTTTTGTGATCAACAAAATTCATTCAAGCTTATATTTGAGATGGTTAGGGGTAATCCTAAAACCAATTCATTGTTTTGGTTGGGTAGTGGTCATCCTAAAACCACCTCTTTATTAGTGGTCATCCCGAAACCACATCTTCATAGATTTTGAGATCTTGATAGTTTCTGGTCATCTTAAAACTATCAATTTATCAGAAAATTTGAGATTCTACTAGTTTACATTTTCAGAGAACATTTACAGTTGTTTCTCTACTTTGATAGTTTCATAGTCAACTTAAAATCATTAGTTTATGGTCAACTTGAAACCATTACTACTTCTTCTAGGTTTTGTTTCAAAGGGATCTTCATCCATTTGTAGTTTCCCTTCTTTAATTTTCTACTCTCTTACTTCACTTGACACACATTGTTGATTGTCAAGTGGTGGCAGTTTTTGAGGTAAGAACAAACTTATGATTAATGGGGGATGTTAAAACCTCTAATCATAGTTCGTTGTCTTACCTAAGTATTATACATTTATATGAAAATTATGGTATTTTTGTACTATATATGTACATATTGAGGATAAATTAATTGCTCATTAATGATTATCGAGTATGCATTTTCTATCATTATTGGTCTTCATGTCTTTCTTTATATTCTTCATATATTTTTCATGATGTGATGTTTAAAAAAAACTAGATCTACATTGTCCTTATCCTCACACAAGTAGTTTTCCCTTATGCATTCATAAATTGGGTAGAGGATTGTTATCAAAGTATATCCTTCATTGTACTCATAAATGACTCATCCTCTTCTTTTTTCACCCCCTCCTAGGGTGTATGTCAAAGGTGAACACTATCTCCTTTGCTTTTCATTACCATTGTTGATTCTCTCATCAAATTTATCTACATTTAATTAACAAATGGGAACCTAACTAGGGTGGAAATTGCAGTTTCACTTTACATTTCACAGGTTATGTTCGTGGTTCTGATATCCCAATTTTCAGGAGAGCCTCCATCTAGGAGAAAATTTCCAAACAAAGTTTTAAATTTTTTTCATCCACCATAGCTACGGGGATAAATCTAAAAAATTAATCCATTTATTTATTTCATTTTACAAAATCTATTCAACCTCTGATTCTCCTCCCGCTTCACTTCCCTTAAAATCCATCTAATTCCCTTTTCAAATACATATGATTTCTTCTTAAAGCAAATGATTATGGATCCATGAATGACAATGGTTTATTGAAAAGATACATAAATGAATTGGTCTATGGTTCCATCAATGGATTTATTTCGGTGGGAATCTAATAATCTTGAAACATGACATCAAGTCCATACATGTCTATTGGATGTCTTTACATATATACAAAATGAAATTCTAAACAATGTAAGAAATGTTTGCACAACATGCATGTGGTCAAGTAATAGAGAAGAGGTAGGCATTCCTCTTTCCATATGGGAATTATTATGCAATCCAAAAAGGACAGGGAATATGGGGATTGGAGAACCTTTATCTCTCTTCACAAGCTATGGTTTCAGAAATCATCTAGAGGCTTATTACACATAAGGGAATTTTGTAGGAATGTATATATCATAGATATATAGCACCACATGCAATCCTCTCTTTGATTAGATTCAATGCCTCATACACACAAAAAAGGAGGATTCCTCTTCTAGTGGGACATAAAAAGAAGTTTTCACATCATAGTTGAAAACTTATCATTGAATCCAATAAATGGTTAATTGGTTATTCTCGGCATAGGTTTTGTTCTTCATTGATAATCTGGGGATCTTATATCAGCTAAATTGGAAAACACACTGCACTCTCTTCATCTCTATCATTTAGCAGGAACATATTGTTAAATTTTCAGAATTTACTTCAATCTGATCTAGGATCTTAACTGAGAAAACAACATGTACAGCATATCTACAGCATATCAATCATGGATACAATAATGCAAGCACACAAGAGACACAACGATTTACTTGGGGAAAACCATAAAGGTGAAAAACCCCAATAACTTCCTTAGAGATAGATAGAGCAATGATACAACCCAACCATAAGAGATAGACATATCTTAGCAGTAGATCCTCCTCCTCCATAAGTGCGCCATTCCTCCTTTAGTGCATAAGTGAGAAGTGAGTGATAAAATAGAGTGCCTCCTGCACTCTATTTATACTTGACTTGACTTGCCTTTTACATAAATCATGTAGGCTCGAACTTAACCACATAACATAATGCTGACTGGGCCGACCCCCAATAGGGTGGTCTAATAACCCTTCAACCCACATAACCGGCCCCCAATAGGGTGGTATAATAACCCTTCGACCCACATGGCTTATACAGGGCCGACCCCAACAAGGTGGTCTAATAACCCATCAAGTATAAGTTACGACATTTACAATATAAATGACGACACTTCCGTATAGAGGAATAATACCATCTCTATAGGAGTACATGAAATACATTCCGAAGTTACATATACATCAACACTCCCTCTTAACTAGGAAGGTATTTCTCAGCACAGGTCTTCTAGCACAAGTCTTCTTCTCTGGATCATCGTCACTGGATAATCGTCATTGAGTCATCATCATCGTCACTATTGCTGCTATCTCAATCAATATTTGAATCTACTCATCATAGGAAGTTCTACAGAGCCAGTCCTTTTTCATACTGGATGTAGGCCCACCACCTGCAGGTCTTCGTCATCACTGGCCATACTGTGGAATCCTCAGGACTTATTACGTGCATCACAAAACCTTAAAAGAGTCTCTTGAATAGCAAGAACTCTAAAGAGCATCTGAGGCCTTTTTCATCCTGTCCAGATCTCCAGGACTTATTACATGTGACCCCACCACAAAAACTTGCAAGAGAATTTCAGGCTGTTACGAGCACGCAGCTCTACCTATAGCATCTCCCAGGGCACGAATTACATGTGGTCATGGCAAAACCTTGCAAGAGCATCCCAGGACTGATTACGGGCACACATCCCAACCTATCGGATCTCCCAGGGAACCAAATTATATGCCATAGGACAAAACCTTGAAAGAGCATCTGCCAGATATCCCAGGGCACCGAACTACATGCCATAGGAAAAAACTTGAAAGACTATCTGTAGATCTCCCATGGCACCGAATTATATGTCCTCCCAGAGCAAAACCTCGAAAGAGCATTTTCCAGATATCCCAGGGCACCGAATTCCATGCCATAGGCAAAACCTCGAAAGACTATCTGAAAATATCCCAGGGCACCGAATTACATGCTCATCTGCACAACTTGATCCACGGCAATAGAGTATCAACCTAATACTCACCATACATCATCCTGATGTACACATGATCATCATGATCATCATCACTGCAACATCCTGTTGCATGTCATCTGGAGCAACATTCTTAAGCTCGTCATCCATGATCATCCTGATCATCATCACTGCAACATCCTGCTGCATGTCATCTGGAGCAACATCTTGAAGCTCGTCATCCATGATCATCCTGATCATATAATGCATCTACCTGATGCATACCATGTATCTACTTGATACATATCATCATACATGATCCACTTGATCATACAATGTATCCACCTGATACAAATACATGATACATATCACCATACATGATACACCTGATCATACAATGTATCCACCTAATACATATACAGATACATGGTCCAAGCATCCAACATGATGCATATACAAAAATACATACACATGATCCAACCGATCATATCCAACAACCAACATGATGCGTACATACATATAAATGATCCAACTAATCATTTCCAGCATCCAACATGATGCATACATACATATAAATGATCCAACTGATCATATCCAACATCCAACATGATGCATACATACATACATAAAAAATGATCCAACTGATCATATCCAAGCAGAAACTAGAACATCATCCCGATGTTCATCGTCCAGCGCTTACATCCACAACCATGTGAAGGATCCTCCTTCCAACATGCTTGGAATGGCTTCAGCAGATGTGTCCATCACTTCTTCCTCGAAGTGTCCTCGATCTGAAGAACACCAAGACTCTCTATGAAGTACTCGAACTTCACCCTAGCTAGTGGCTTCGTCAGCACATCTGCAATTTGCTCGTCCGTCGCAACATACAGGAGCTTCACAGCTCCTCTTTGTACCATATCCCTGATATAGTGATATTTGATCTCTATGTGTTTCGACTTGTCATGAAACACTGGGTTCTTGGATAGCTTTACACAACTCTGGTTATCATAGAAGATACCAATAGCATCCAACAGGAGATCAAATAACTCAGACAATAGCTTCCGTAACCATACTGCCTCACAACTAGCTGAACAGGATGCAACATACTCTGCCTCAGCTCTACTCAGTGCTATGCAGGACTGCTTCCTGCTAAACCAAGAGATCACACCTAATCCCATATTGAAGCAGCACCCAGATGTGCTCTTCCTATCTACAGCACTGCTAGCCCAATCTAAATCAACATAACCCTACAAGTTAAACTTTTGATTCGCTTCATACTTGAGCCCATAATCCACTGTACCCTTCAAGTACCTCAGAACATGATTTACAACAACCAGGTGAACACTTATCAGATCCATCAGGAACTAGCTCAATGTGTTCACAGTAAAGCAAATGTCTGGTCTCGCGTTCGTCAGGTACATCAAGGACCCAATCATCTGACAATACATAGAGACATCAACCTGCTCAGATGAAGCATCACATAGAAGCTTCAGATTCGATGCCATAGGTGTGGCCATGGCCTTGCAATCCATCATCCCGAACCTCTTCAGGATCTCTACTGCATACTTCCCTTGTCCAAGGAAGATTCCATCTACACTCTGCCACACCTCCATTCCAAAAACAAATAGTGCATCATCCCCAAGTTCTTCATCTCGAACTCGGTAGTAAGCTTCTGCTGCATGTAAGCAATCAATCTATCTTCACCTGTAACAAACAGGTTATCCGCATAAAAAATTAGTATCACTGGATTGCCTTCCTCAACCTTGTAGTAAAGGTTGGAATCCGCTTTACTCTGGATAGAAAGCTATCTATCCTACCATACCAAGTTCTGCACATATATGAATCCCTGTCATGTGTCTCAGAACCAAGTGGTTGCACCACATACACTTCTTCTTCAACTACACCATTCAAGAAAGCTGTCTTGAAATCCATCTGGTGTATCTTCTATCTCAACACTTTTATATTTCTCTATGCTACCATTTGCAGCATGCTTGATCTGATAGTTCCATTTGGAAGTCACAACATACTTCCCTTCAGCTCTTGGAACTACACCCAAACATCATTCTTCATGATCGATGGATCATGGCATTCTTCCCATATCCTGGGAACTTCAATATCTTCAATAGATAAATGTTGTAGTTCTTCTTTTGTAGGAGATGGCATACGATCTTTCCTACACAACAAGTTAAATTGCATGATTAGAAAACATCTCATAGTTTTCAGAACAAATTCTTACACATAAAGAAATATGTCATACAGTCATGCAATTAACTTAGCCAATGCTTCAATACAACATTTATCCATATCCCGTAACTTTCTAGATGCCTTCCAATCTCTACCAGAACATTGTTAAGAGTGTGCACAACTCCCAACATGTCAGCAAAGAGGTTTCATTCTAGATAAGTAGAAATGGAATGTTGTACAGTTCCATATGCTACTTACCCATGCATATTATTAGTATACTATTCATCAATGCAAATATTCTAATATGCATAATACACAACCTAATTTTAGGAACATCAATATATACATTATTGAACAATATTATTTAAACAATAAAATATGCAAGTAATGAAAATTCAAATACTTATCTTTGTTTGTTTGTTAGGTGGACTCCCTCTGAATCTTTGCATCCTTGTAGAAGTTGCTGGAGACCTAATCTCAAGTAGCTTCTTCTACACCTTTCTGTTGTGGAATGTAGAGAGATGCTCAACTCCCTCTGAATATCTACATCCTTGCATAAACCACTGGAGTGTACTCCTTCTTGATCTTTGCTTCCTGGATTACCTGTTCTTGAACTCATTATCATCCTTGGTCCCTATGCATGCTTGTTAGTATGACCCTTGTGTTATCCTCTAGGTCTCATACATAATCAAACATTCATTAGTATAATCACAATAATCTCAAGCATGTATAGTCAGGATCATTTCAAACACAGATAATAAACATTAGTGTTCAAGGTTTCAGGGAAGTCTTCTTTTACTCATGCATATTCTTATTTGATCATAGGACTCTTTTGGTTAGTTAAATCATCAATCAAGATAAGAGATATAATATGCATAAAATTCGTGATTACTCAAACCTATACCTTCATGATTCTTCTGGTTAGTCATATCATCAATTACAATATGCATACAACCATGACTATTCAACACTATGACTTCATGAATAATTATTATCAATAACACAACAGTATAAGATCCTAACACAAGGTAGGATTCTATCTTGATATAGGAAAAACATACCTGGATTAGCATGCTAGCTAGTTATGTCTAACATACTCACATGATGTCTTCTTGTTCTTCTTCAATGACTTGTGATAGTAACCTGTATATCTCATAGGTTAACCATTATAAAACTAAGTTATACATACCTCGTAAATGGATCTTCAATGAGATCCATGACAATGGATGAATCTTTTTCCTCATGTCATCATGATCATATGTTCTTGAACCAGAACATGATTTGTCTTTCTTGGTGTACCTTTCAAGTTAGTAGACAACATAAACCTCATACAACACCATAATGCATTAGTACAATCATAAGTGTCAACACGCTAATCAATGAATATTTTCTATCGTGCATTCATAATTTTATGACAAGTCTAAAATCAAGATTGTACTAACCGTAATAACATGAAGACAAACATACCATAAACTTAATCATGAACAAATCTCAAAACATACCTCGATGAGTCATACCTGTCGAGATCGCTTGTAAAATTCTTATGTAAGGCCTTAGCCTCATCTCCCTCTGAAACAAGAAATTTTATTACTTATGCAGGTGACCAATCCATCTTCTTCTAGGATTAACCCAATCCACTTGATTTGCAAGAACTGGACCTGGAGATGGATAAGGGTTTGTCAGAGAAACCCCAAAAATTCAAACTTTGAATTTCAAACTTTCAAAAGGATAGAAATATGCGCCTTGATGAGCTGATCAAGCTGGTATATTCAGAATTTGAAAACATCAAAGTTTCACTCCTCAATTTTTCCATTGAAACTTCCGGATTCACTGGACGTGACCCTGAACTGGGGTTTGATGAATCCCACTCTTCTTCCCAATCAAAAGGTTTGATCCAAAGCTCTAAGCTTCTATTTTTCTGAGGAGCTTCCAGCTGTGGTCACAGATTTCAAAAATTTCCATTTTTACAGAAGCCCTAATTTTCCACTTTTCTGATCAAAGTCCCAAACTAGAATCTGATCAAGCCCGACCTTCTGCCCAACCAACAATTCTGATATTGGTCTTTAAATTTCTATTTTGATGTGTAGAATCCAGCCATGGTCTCTGATTACAAAAAATCCAACTTTCTCTGAAGCCCTAAATTCTGGAAGCCATGAATGAAGGTACTAAAAAATAATTCTGTTTTGACATAAATATGTACTTGATTGTTTCTGGTGTAACTCTGAAATTTTTGATCCACAGGGTCTGAAAATGTTTCATGAGATAGCCCGACCTGTTATCTTTCCATCCTGATAGGTCTGACCTCAATTGGATTCTCTGAGAGAGAGTTATTCCAAGTGTCGTAACGTGACCTGTTTATGGGATAATACAGGAGAGAGAACTTGTATGGCGTGCCACGTGTCACTGGTTCAACTTCAGCCTCTGAACACTTTTCCTGAGATAGATCACCCTGTTATCTTTCCATCCTAATAGGTCTGACCTTAATTGGACTCTTTCAGAGAGATTTATTCCAAGTGTCGCAACGTGACCTATTTATGGGATAATACAGGAGAACAAACTTGTACGACGTTCCACTTGTCACTAGTTCAACTTCGGCCTCAGAAAAATTTTCCTGAGATAGTACAGTCTGTGTACTACCTGCCATGTTTTAGGAAATTTCATTTGGAGCTTCCTATCCCAAGTTATGACATTTTTCCCAAGGTCACCTGATTTTGACTCAGATATGGAAGAGGCAGAAACCCTATATTCTACAGATCATAAATCACAAAGTACAACGAGTTAGAGGTTGTCCTTTAGACACAGGGTACATGGGGATTTAATATTCGACCTGTAAAGGTTTCAGATCTGAAAACTTTGCCAAAACAGATTTATAGTGAAAGTGCTACGATGACTGGTTTTTTCTATATCAAGCCCTAGCATCGTAAGTGCAACAAGTGTCATACATGCCATATCATGCCTTCTTTCAGGCTAGCTCTGATACCATGTTAAATTTTCAGAATTTACTTCAATCTGATCTAGGATCTTAACTGAGAGAACAACATGTACAGCATATCAATCATAGAGACAATAATGCAAGCACACAAGAGACACAACGATTTACTTGGGGAAAACCATAAAGGTGAAAAACCCCAATAACTTCCTCAGAGATAGATAGAGCAATGATATAACCCAACCATAAGAGATAGACATATCTTCGCAGAAGATCCTCCTCCTCCATAAGTGTGCCACTCCTCCTTGAGTGCATAAGTGAGAAGTGAGTGATAAAATAGAGTGCCTCCCGCACTCTATTTATACTTGACTTGACTTGCCTTTTACATAAATCATGTAGGCTCGAACTTAACCATATAACATAATGCTGACTGGGCCGACCCCCAATAGGGTGGTCTAATAACCCTTCGACCCACATGGATGACCCCCAATTGGGTGGCCTAATAACCCTTCGACCCACATGACTTATACAGGGTCGACCCCAACAAGGTGGTCTAATAACCCATCAAGTATAAGTTACGACATTTACAATATAAATGACGACACTTCCGTATAGAGGAATAATACCATCTCTATAGGAATACATGAAATACATTCTGAAGTTACATATACATCAACACATATATCAAAACCTTTTAGATCCTTTGTAATTAGAATTGTATAGCACTTCTAGGATCAGTCTCACATACCCATAGGTGTCTCAATGAGATTGATATACTCAAGGACTTCAAAGAGCATATACAAGTCTATTAGATGATTCAAACTCCCTCATATGGTTCAAAAACCTATTTGTATGTGCATATCAATTTAAACTAGGATATAACAAGCTCTCGATAGTAGAACGGGAGGAAATTCTTAAACGATGGTGGAATAAAGTATGGAAACTTAAGTCATCCTCATAAATAAAATGTTTTCTATGGATTCCTTGAATAACAAGGTTCTTACCTACATGAAAGAGGGAAACAAGGTCCAAGTATATGGCATATGCACAAATCACACGGGGAATCAATCACTCATCTATTGTTATCTAGTCCATTCACAAAAGATGTTCGGAGTGTGGTATGATCTAAAATGGGAAGACCTCTTCTAGCATGGGAATATTTCTCTCCCATCGAACCATGGGATAAATGACATACAAAGTGTAAAACTAATGCGCTCCTTTTGATTCCCCTCATGGTATGCTAGTGCGTTTGGATTACTAGGAACACTATCATATTTGAAGACAAGAAGGTGATCCTCTCTCCACACTTTTCATATTGAAATATGCTATGCAGAACATTCCCACAAGTCCAAAGGAAAAGGAGAAAAGTGAAACCACAACCATATTTTGATCGAACATAGCCTTATTTTTTGTGATGGACCATCATAAGGAAACCATCGATCATCTGGATTAGCAGGATTTATAATTTTGTAAAACCAAAAGTAAACTTTTAAGAGAGGTGTAGGAACTAACACAATTTAATAATTATGGTGAACTTTTGAGCAAAATTACAATCCTATCATGGGTTATAGACAAAGACACGGATGAGAACTTCATGTATCCTTTCAAAATCAAAGATGATCATTGAATGGATTTAAAAGAATAGTATATGGTCAAACATATATTTAACACATATGCTCAAAAGGGTATGGGATCTTATGCGAAAAATGAACAAGTGTACCTTTCAACATACTTAAAGGGAATACAATAGAGAGGAAGATACTTTGGAAAAACAACAACGTCGACTAGAGTAAGGTCATATCCTATTTTAGCATACAAACCACACATGACACATATCCACGAGAGAGATCCTATAAAAGTAAAAAACACATATGGTGATATATATGTTTTCTAATCGAGGATTGTATATGTTTCTAGCTAGATTCAGTGAAGGTCAACTTTTAAAATGTATATGAAGATACAATGCCTATTTCATTAAAATTGGACATATTCTAGTCCAAGTCACTATGAAGACGGGTAAAAAAAAACCTTTCTAAACTCCAAAATCAAGCAAAATCCGGTTCCAAACGTGCCAAATACAGGTTCCAAAGGTGCCAAAACCAGTTCCAAAAGTGCCAAAACCAGTTCCAAAAGTGCCAAAACTAGTTCCAAAAGTGCCAAAACTGATTCCAAAAGTGCCAAAACTGATTCTGAAAGTGCCAAATCAAGGTTCCAAAAGTGACAAAACCGGTTCCTAGAGAGTGAATACCAGTTCCAAAAGTTTCAAATCCGGTTCCAAAAGCGACCAAACTGGTTCTGAAATAGCCAAATCCGTTTCCAAAAGTGCCAAATCCAGGTTCCAAAACAATACTTTTTCTTTTGATATTGCCACTTTTGAAATTGGTTTTTTTGGTGTTCCGATATGATAATAACGATGGTCATTTGAAGTTGTAAAAAATATACAAATTATCAAATGAATTGGTGTCTGTATAATATGACAGTCATTTGAAGTTGAATTTCATTAAATAACACCCCATTTTGAATGAGGCTCAAGATAAATGAATGAAGGGTCAGCCGACCCTTCTTCTCACTATTATTTTCATAATAGTTCTAGACTGCAAGAAGGGTGGTTCAATCCTTCTTGTGTTCACCATTTTGGATACAGGTGAATTTTCGGACATTGGTGTTCACAATTATCTACTAAAAGAAGGGGCAGCCGATCCTTCTTGTCGGCAGTCAGAATTCCGAAGAAATATTGTTTCGATGTTATAACTTAAACAATGTCCTGATCCCTACCATATACTGCAGAAGTTGGTAGTGGGGAATTCTTGTCCCAACCTTTGTAGATTAAATATTTTTTCATTTCTCTTTTAAATGAAGGGTCAGCTGGCCCTTCTTGTGGTTAGTATTTTTGTAGTCTTCACCATTCAGGATATACATGAATTGATAGCCTATACTTCATAGGTTGAATATTTGCACAATTCCCTCATAAATGAAGGGGCGGTCGACCGTTTTTCTACCCAATATTATTTTCATACTAGTTCTAGACTGCAAGAAGGGTCATCTGATCCTTCTTGTGTTCACCAGTCTAGATATAGGTGAATTACTGGATATTCGTGTTCACAATTACATACTAAATGAAGGGTCGACCGACCCTTCTTGTGATTTGTATTTTTCTAGTCTTGACCATTTTGGTTATACATGAATTGATCTCTATTTTGGTAGGCCAAAATCTCACATGTGTGAGCCTCAAAGAGAGATCTGACACCATAGGAAGCGATGACATGGCATGTATGATCACATGGAATGTGTGATGAAGTTGGAAAGACACATGATGGTGTTCTAGTGCTATCATTAAGTCAGTGTCTCAATCTGACATCATTCTAGAAAAGTATGACAAGTTTGTGAAACTTTGGAAATTGGCAAAGTATGGAAAAAGTAGAAAAAAATGCTATGAGAGAATGCCTGCCATAATTCATGGTTTGAGAAAAATGCATGCACCATCATATCATGCTATAGCTTGTTGAAGTGGCTCTCTAGTCATGGTAGCAGTTTGCCTTAATCATTTCTGAAAAGAAAGTTATAAGTCTACCAAAATAGGGTTTCAGGAACAACCTTGGAGAAATTCTTGGAAATGACCAAGTGTTGGAAAACTGGTTCAGGTGGCCTTGTGAAAATTCCCACCGTACCTCATGGGAGAATGATAAAAGGGTAGTTAGATCAATGACTATTCAATAAAGGACGGTTAGATCGACGGTCCATAATCTTTCCGTGCCGACAACATGCCCGACGTAATGGAGGTCTAAGTGGCTGCGAAATACCATACCATTGTACACGTGTCGTCTCCACATCATTCTGCAATTAGAGAAAGTTGTAAGGAAAACCATCATCCCGCATTGAGAAACCACCTTCGGTGGTGTATAAAAGAGAAGGGCACGTCAAAAATTGACTTTTGTGTTGCGAACAATGGAGGATTGGAACATGTCTGTGCTGCTCAAAACTGACAGAGCATAGTTTATTTAGCATGTATGTGCTAGGTAGGTCCTCTTAACTCGTGAAAGTAACTAGAATTGGTTACATAATGGAAGGAAGTAGTGAAACTGTCTGTCAGAACATTGAAACTATGAGGATAGGAGAAACTCTAGTGGACAGAGATAGTGACATTTGTGACCCCATAATGGTGAAATTCTCAGTTTTAGAAATCAAAAGCAAGTTGGAGGGTTTATATAAACAAAATTTGGATGTGCACAATGTTTATAAGTCTCATTTTATCCATTTATGTCCTGAACAACCTTAAGGGTTTCCGGAATTCGTTTCGTGGTGTGCAGTAAATTATTCTCAGAGTCAAAGATTCATTATGAATTCATCACGAAAGAAAATTATTTGCCGTGTAAATGCGTCTACCATTAGGTAAGCTCTAGCAGTACCCCTATTTGCCTCCCACCACCAGGAAGATTTTTTCGAAGAAGCCCTAGTTAGCCAGTACAGAAAGTCATCCCCTGAGACCAAAAAAAACTTCATGACCAATTGTCCGAAACCTGGCCTTGCCATTGATAACACCACTTATCCACTTGACATTAATTTCTTTGATGAAAATTCACAGTTAGTTTTGACACTCATTTCACAGTTTTTAGGGTTTGGTGATGATTCCATGGTCACAGAGGTCCAGTTAAGTTTTCTTTTTAGATTAAGTGTTGCTAAACCAAAAATGGATTATAGTAAAGTACCCTACCTTAAATTTGATGAATTCTTGGCTCAGAACATCCACTCTCACTTAGTGAATTTCCACACTTCGATACATTTCAGATTCCAGACACACCTAATGAAAATGCTCATGTTTAGCAGTCCAAAAGATTTACATTTCCCATAGTCTGTGTTTTCAGAAATAGTGGAAGACAGTATGTTTAATTTTATAACTTTTATTTTATCAGAAGTATACAGATTGATGTTTGGAGAAAATTTTCCTAGAGTATTATCAGAGATGAAGACCCTGATGCAATTAAGCCCAACAAAAGCAATTAGAGACTGGTTTTTAGGGAAGCAGGATACATTAATCAGACTTTATGGATTTGTTAAGGAGCCGTATATTCTACTAGCCTTTTTGACTCTGAGAGTTTTTTCTTTGGAGTTTATCAGACAAAAATTGACAATAGAAAATGACCATTTTCTACATTTCAAGAAAGCTACAGATATAAAGTTCCCTTTAAAAATTGGTTTTTTATCAACAAGAACAAGAATGCTCTCCCTTTTGTACAAAAAGATTTAGAAGCACTGAGTTTTAGGAAAGCGAAAACTATTAATTATGATCCTTGTCATGTTATTTCTGACATAAGGCAAGAGAACAAAAATAAATCCTTTGATCACCAAGAGGTTGAAAGATTGGAAAATATGGCAAATTTACTAAAATATGAATCAGACATAGAAGTTTTGGGAATTTCACACGCTAATCCTTCTACCTTGGATAAAGTTTCAGCTGAGTTGGTACCTACCCCAGGAAAGGTTGAAGCAACAAGTAAAAGAAGTTTTTATGAAAGTATTGATATGTAGGTGGAGGAAGAAAGAGAATCCAAAAGATTAAAATCAAGCCAGCAAGATGAAGTAGTTGTA
Organism: Larix kaempferi; assembly: GCA_027924585.1. Taxonomy (NCBI): domain Eukaryota; kingdom Viridiplantae; phylum Streptophyta; class Pinopsida; order Pinales; family Pinaceae; genus Larix; species Larix kaempferi. The sequence goes on from BSBM01000893.1 coordinate 14,999,927, forward strand.
TCTAACAAAGAAAAGGGAATGAAGAAAGAAAAATACCTAGGGCCAGGAATTCAAGTACAGGAATACAAATTTGACGAGGCAAGAGCTGTAGGTGATTCTAGCAAATTTCATTCAAGAGATGAAATATGTGTAAAATATGGCAAAGACGGATAAACAACAGCGGAAGCAATGCATAAGTTGTTTCTAGAAGTCAGGAATGTTGTTGATTCATAAATTACTCTGATGACTAGTAGAGATCTAGACAAAAATTCTTTGAATTTGGCTGCATCGTCTGATGATAAGGTCACAGAAAGGAAATTGAGTTTGCAGAAGATAACAGTCCTTGATAATATTCACCTACACAGACAGACTAGAGAGGTGATTTATGTTGATATGATGAAAGCTACTTTAACAGTGGAAAAACTACAGAAAACAATGAACAGGCTGCAAATCCAGTTGAGCCAAGGGAAAAAAGAGAACAAAGCTCACCAACTGCAAATAAAAATATTGCAATATGACCTGGTGAAGAGCAATGATGAACCAAATAGAGGGGAGGCAACTAAAAATATTTTAGCTGAGAAAGAAAAGAATATCCAATTACTTCAGCAAAAGGTTGGAATTCCAGCAACTCGGATAATTCAAGCCTCTGAATTATCTGTGTTAGAACAAGACAAAGAAACTTTATCTCTAGAATTGGATGATTGTCTTGCTAAATTGCTCAAGTTTGAGGAAAAATAGGAAAGTTTGGAAAAAGATAGATCTAGTCTTAAGACTGAAATTGAAGATCTAAATGCCAAATTGGAAAATACAGCACAAGAGAAGCAAGGAACATATCAAGGAAACAAAGAAGCACAAATGATATAGTTCAAGCTATGTCCCAAGTTAGCTTGAAAGAGGCAGAGATCATAGAACTAAAAGAAGAAAAACAAATACTAGAAGAGGAAAATCAAAAAAAGGAAAATGAAATAAAAGAGTTGACAAAAAACAATAAAGATTTGGTAGACATAAATCAGAGCATGATAGGCCAAGTGAAATGACAACTAGCATTGCAAGGTGCAAAGCATTTGATTTGGGATTCAATCATCGATGAGGTTGCAAAATTGAGGCCTTATTTATATTTTATGAAGACCAAGGAATCCATAACAAATGATAGCTTACAAACTTGTAAAGCAATGAGAGAAGTTTTAGATAAGATACCAAAAGATACAGCCCAAGGTACCATAAGTTTCTTAAATACTCCGACATAAGGTTATATGAAAGCAATGGCTATCGAAAACAGGGTAACAATCATAACTTGGGCTAGGAGAGTCCTTGGAAAACATTCTCACATTGAGAATGTTCACGCTAGTGTAGAGCAGATGAAGGAACAGGTTGAAGTGTTCAGAAAGGGATTTGAAAATGTAATACAAAAGGGACTTCCTTCTTTTTGGGATGAAAATAGTGAGTTAATTTCCCAAGACAATTATAAGGATTTACTATATAACATCGGGAGGAACCATGAGCAATTTCAAGGTTTGACTCATGTTCTAACAGGGAAAATTCTACTGAAGAAACTCTCCCTTGATTTTGAAATTCTAAACCAGTTGGCCATGATAGCTGAAAAGATTCCTCCAACTTCCATTGTGGAACACATAGAGATGAAAGTTCTGGTCGAGGAGATGACTATTTATGAGGTAGCTTCTACAGAGCAATGGAAGACAGTGGAGAGATATGGGAAAATGAAGTACACCTTGCACACTTGAAGACTATTGTTCAGGAAAGAAGCACTGTCAGCAGGTACAACCAATAGAAAGACATCAAATGTTATATTCTGAGAAATTTTGGAAATTGTATAAATTTTGACCAAAATGGAATGTAATAGTTAGTTTATAATTTTCTATTTTTAGTTATGAAATAGTTAGAGTTTTACCTCGAGAGGTTTTACAATGTATAAAAGACAATTTTTGGCACTGTAGTTAGTGTTGGAACCCGTGGAGAGATACTCGTTTTGTATCGAGCCCTTCAATTTTGAATAAAGATGGCTGAGTAGAGTTGATGCATATTTTCAAGTGTAAAGATTTTGGTGTTATTTTATTCAAAGGATTAGATGTTTATTTTTGGCAATGTAGTAAGGGTTGGAACCCGTGGAGAGATACTCACTTTGTACTGAGCCCTTCAATTCTGAATAAATATTCCCAAGCAAAGTTGATGCATATTTTCAAGAGTAAAGATTCCTTTTTTATTTTATTCAAAGGATTAAAAAGAATGTGATTGTCCTGTCAATGATCACTCAATGATGAGCTAATTAACAAATTAAATTATGACGATAATGACTGTGGTGTGATTACAAAATGTGAAACAATATGAATCAAGGAAAGAAATTGACTAATCCACAACCTACATATAAGTTATATGAATGATAAATCAAGCACACAAATTTATATGTTTTATGATTTAACAATACAAAACAGAGTTATTAGATGTATCTATGAAAAACCAAAATGAATCAAGGAAACTTGATACAAATAACAAAAGAAAGTAAAATATAAACTAACTGAAATTCTTTAAAGATTGTAAAACATTACAAGTCTCCAAGTATAGAGTGTCTCCAGTTCTCTCCTTCAATGGTCCCCCCCATTCATGTGATTTTCCCAGTATTATTTCCATACTAGTTTTAGATTGCAAGAAGGGTCATCCGATCCTTCTTGTGCTCACCATTCTGGATACAGGTGAATTGATGGATATCGGTGTTCTCAATTATCTACTAAACGAAGGGTTGGCCAACACTTCTTGTGCTTAGTATTTTTCCATTATTGACTATTTTGGTTATACATGAAATGACGGCCTAGCCTTAGCATTTTTCCATTATTGACCATTCTGGTATTCGATTGTAAATGTTTTCCAATAATCGCAGATTTGATGCCCGGAACCTGCAACCCACAATTGTGGATTGCGGGAAGAGTATTGTGAATGTTTGCGTCCTACGTTTTCGCAACCCGCAATGCAGATTATGGGATCTATTTGAATAATGGATTTGCGACATGCATTTCTACAACCCCCAACCTGCAATGCAGATTGTAGAAACTTTGGTTTGTTTTCATTTGAAGTTGAATGTCATTAACCAACACCCCATTTTTTAATGAGCCTCAAGATAAATGAATGAAGGGGTGACCAACCCTTCTTCTTCCCACTATTATTTTCATAATAGTTCTAGACTACAAGAAGGGTGGTTCGATCCTTCTTGTGTTCACCATTGTGGATATAAGTGAATTGTCATTTATTGGTGTTCACAATTATCTACTAAAAGAAGGGGTGACCGATCCATCTTGTCGACAGTTGTAATTTAGGATAAATATTGTTTACATGTTATAACATAGGCAATGTACAGATCCCTACCATATTCTGTGGAAGTCGATAGTGGGGAAATGTTGTCCCAACCTTCGTAGATTATTTTTTTTTTCATTTCTCTTTTAAATGAAGGGTCGACTGACCCTTCTTGTGCTAAGTAGTTTTACAGTCTTCACCATTCAGGATATACATGAATTGACAGCCTATACTTCGTAGGTTGAATATTTGCAGAATTCCCTCATAAATGAAGGAGCGTCAGACCCTTCTTCTGCCCAATAGTATTTTTTATGCAAGTCACCTTATCGCAACAAGGTTCTTGCTTAAGATTACACACGACACAACCACAATGCTCACACAAACAGGGTGTAAAGCAAGACACCAGAAGTGGCTTTTATTACTTATACCAATCAGTTACAATGAGGAATAACTGTAAATACAAATAACTAACTATCTATCGGACTCATCCATTACAATACAAAAGTAACTATGGTGTGCTCTCTCTGTGTGTCGACCTTACCCTCTCCTGGTTCGCTACGGGACTCTAAGATATGGTTCCATCTTCTCTACATTCGGAAGCTGCGTGACTATTCTATCCAATCTAAAAACTTATCCTTGAACTCTCCTCTTTGCAACTGCTTGACTCCCCCTCGTCTTTTACTCTGCTACTGTTGTTCCTGAGACCACTGCAATCCTTGAGACACACATCCTCTGTCAGTCGATCCTTCCTTGATCCTATAGACATGCAAATATCAACGCCCCTGACCATGCTGCATAACCTCTACCTGTGACGACATTTGTCATGTCCTCAACCACATGTAATAACTGCCATTAACTTCCTTAGAAACTTTGAACTGTTTCCAAGTACTCTCTTTGAATTCTACGCTTCCTCCTGACAAGCTACAATAAACCATCACATCAGCCATACTGTCCTCTGTCAGCTTTGACTCACCTGTTAGTTTTCACTCTGCGTTTAGTATTTTCTAGTCCACCGCTTCCTCCTTGCTTGGCTCATTCCCAACCTGTCGGTGTCATGGTTCAATAGCATGTCGACCTTGCACGACTCTGTGAAAAATTGTTGCCTATCGACGTTGACATGTCGACTATTGACTGTCTTTTGTCAACATTGACATGTCGACTCTTGACCTCTTTCTTGTTAGTTTTTCAGAAATTTCAATCTGATCTATGATCTTAACTAAGAGAATAATATGTATAGCATATCTATAGCATATCAATCATGGACACAATAATGCATACACACAAGAGAAATAGAGTTTCACCGGGGAAAAGCGAGAAGGTGAAAAACCCCGCAACTTCCTCAGAGATAGATAGAGAAATGATACAACCAAAGTACAACCAAAGTACAACCAAAGTCCAAGAGATAGTATTCTCCTAGCAGATGATCCTCCTCCTCACAAGTGCGCCACTTTATGAGAGAGATAGAAGTGAGTAATGAGTGATCAAATAGAGATCTCCTTATCTCTATTTATACTTGTCCTGTCCTGCCCAATAAACTAATGGGGCCGACTTGTCTAGCTTAGCCTAATAACCCATGGTTAACTTAATTTGGGGCGACCCCAGACTTGGTTTTCTAATAACGCATTTACCCACATGACTCATACAGGGCCGACCCCATCAACGTGGTCTAATAACCCATCAAGTATAAGTTACGACACTTACAATATAAATGACAACACTTCCGTATAGAGGAATAATAACATCTCTAAAGGAATACAAACACTTCCGTATAGAGGAATAATAACATCTCTATAGGAATACAATACACATGGGTAAAATACGTTCTGAAGTTACATATACATCAACACTCCCTCTTAACTAGGAAGGTATTTCTCGACACAGATCTGCTAGCACAAGTCTTCTTCTCTAGATCATTGTCATCAAATCATCATCCTCGAATCATCGTCATCGTCATCGCTGCTGCGATCTCAATCAATCTCTGAATCTACTCGTGATAGGAAGTTCTACAGAGCCAGTCCTTTTTCATACTGGATGTAGGCCCACCACCTGCAGGTCTTCATCATCACTGGTCATACTGTGGATCCTCAGGACTTATTACGTGCATCAACAAAACCTAGCAAGAGCATCTCAGGACTGATTACGTGCCCAGCATGACCTGCAAGAACTCCCAATGAGCTATTACATGTGACCAAGCAAAACCTAGCAAGAGCATTTGTCAGATCTCCCAGGGAGCTATTATATGCCATAGGAGAAACCTAGCAAGAGCATCTGCAAATCTCCCAGAGAGAAATTATATGCAACTAGCAAAACCTAGCAAGAGCATCTCAGGACTCATTACGTTCCCACCACAACCTACAAGATCTCTTAGGGAGTTATTATATGCCACGGAAGAAACCTATCAAGAGCCTTTACCAGATATCCCAGGGAGCTATTATATGTCATCGACAAAACCTAGCAAGAGCATCCCAGGACTGATTACGTGCCCAACACAACCTGCAAGATCTCCCAGGGAGTTATTATATGCCATGGATAAAACCTAGCAAGAGTATCTGTAAATCTCCCAGGGCGCTATTATATGTCCCTCTGAGCAAAAAATAGCAAGAGCATTTGCCAGACCTCCCAGGGAACTATTCTATGCCATCAGAAAAACCTAGCAAGAGTGTCTGCAAATCTCCCAGGGCGTTATTATATGCTCATCTGCACAACCTGTCCACGACCACAGAGTACCGACCTAATACTCTCCATACATCATCCTGATGTTCATCACATGATCCTCCTGATCATCATCATAGCATCATATTGATGCGTATCATCTGGAGCAACATCCTGAAGCTCATCATCTATGATCGTCCTGATCATACAATGCATCCACCTGATGCATATCTGATACATATCATCTGGAGCAACATCCTAAAGCTCATCAACCATGATCATCCTGATCATTAAATGCATCCACCTGATGCATATATGATACATATCCTCATCCATGGTTTACCTGATCACATAATGTATCCACCTAATACATATACAAATACATGATCCAACTGATCATCACAAGCATCCAACATGATGCATATACATATACATGATCCAACTGATCATCACAAGCATCTAATATGATGCATATACAGAGCAGTTTCTGGAGCATCGTCCTGATGCCCATCATCCAACGCTTACATCCATAGCCATGCGAAGGATCCTCCTGTCACCATGCTTGGAATGGCTCCAGCAAATGTGTACATCACTTCTTCCTCGAAGTGTCATCAATCTGAAGAACACCAAGCCTCTCTCTGAAGTATTCAAACTTCACTCTGGCTAGTGGTTTCGTAAGCACATCCGCAATCTGTTCATTCGTCGCAACATGTAGGAGCTTCACTGCTCCTCTCTGCACCATATCCATGATATAGTGATATTTGATCTCAATGTGCTTCAACTTGTCATGGAGCACTGGATTCTCAGACAGCTTCACACAACTCTGGTTATCACAAAAGATACCAGTAGCATCCAACAGGAGATCAAATAACTCAGACAGTAGCTTCTGAAGCCATACTGCCTCACAAGTAGCTGAACATGATGCAACATACTCTTCCTCAGCTTTACTCAGTGCTACATAGGACTACTTCCTACTAAACCAAGAGATCACACCTGATCCCATATTGAAGCAACACCCAGAAGTGCTCTTCCTATCTGCAGCACTGCCTGCCCAATCTGGATCAACATAACCCTGTAGGTTAAAATTTTTATTAGCATCATACTTGAGCCCATAATCAACTGTACCCTTCAGGTACCTCAGAATATGATTTACAACAACCAGGTGAGCACTCCTCAGATCCATTAGGAACTGGCTCAATGTGTTCACCACAAAGCAAATATCTAGTCTCGTGTTCGTTAGGTACATCAAGGACCCAATCATCTGACGATACACAGTGACATCAATCTGATCAGATGAAGCATCACACAGAAGCACCAGGTTTGATTCCATAGGTGTGACCATGGCCTTGCTGTCCATCATCCCGAACCTATTCAGGATCTCTACTGCATACTTCCCTTGTCCAAGGAATATTCCATCTGCACTCTGCCGCACCTCCATGCCTAGAAAATAGTGCATCATCACCAAGTTATTCATCTTGAACTCAACTGCAAGTTTCCTCTTGGTATCGGCAATCAATCTATCATCACCTATAACAAACTGGTCATCCACATACAATAGTAGTATCACAGGATTGCCTTCCTCAACCTTGTAGTAAAGGTTGGAATCTACTTTACTCTTGGTAAAGCCCAAACTAGATAGGAAACTGTCCATCCGACCATACCAAGTCCTAGGAGCTTGCTTCAAGCCATATAAGGCATTCTTTAACCTACACACATATGAATTCATTTCATGTGTTTCAAAACCAAGTGGTTGCTCCACATACACTTCCTCTTCGACTACACCTATCAAGAAGGCTATCTTGACATCCATATGGTGTATCTTCCATTTCATCACTCATTTTGTCTTTCTCCATGCTACCATCTGCAGCATGCTTGATCTTATATATCCATTTGGAAGTCACAGTAGACTTCCCTTCAGATCTTGGGACTGCATCCCAAACATCATTCTTCATGATCAACTGATCATGACATTCTTCCATTACTTCATCCCAAATCTTGGGAACTTCAATATCTTCAATATTTTCAATAGATATCTTTGTTGCTGGAACAAATGTTGTATTCCTTCTTTTGTAGGTGATGGTATACGATCTTTCCTACAAAACCAGTTAAATTTCATGATTAGAAACATCTCATAGTTTTCAGAACAAATTCTTACACATAAAGAAATATGTCATATAGTCATGCAATTATTTTAGCCAATGCTTCAATACAACATTCATCCATATCCTATAACTTTCTAGATGCCTTCCAATCTCTACCAAAACATTGTTAAGAGTTTGCACTACTCCCAACATGTCAGTAAAGAGGCTTCATTCTATATAAGTAGCAATGGAATGTTGTACAGTGCCATAGGCCACTTACCCATCACATGCATATTAGTAGTATACTGTTCATTAATGCAATTATTCTAATATGCATAATACACAACCTAATTCTAGGAACATAAGCATATACATCATTGAACAACATTATTTAAACAAACAAATATGTAAGAAAGGACAATTCAAATACTTATCTTTGTTTGGTTGTTGGGTGGACTCCCTCTGAATCTTTGCAACTCCATCCTGATGTGGATTGTGAGAAGTGGTCGACTTCCTCTGAATCTTTGCAACTCCATCTTGATGTGGATTGTGAGAAGTGGTCGACTCCCTCTGAATATATGCATCCTTGCAGAAACTACTGGAGTGTGCTCCCTCTTGATATTTTCTTCCTGGATTACCTGTCCTTGAACTTATGTCCATCCTCGATTACTATGCATATTTACTAGTATCATCATTGTGTTAACCTCGAAATCTCATACATACAATCATTAGCATAATACTAATAAAACACAATAATCTTAAACATGTATAGTCATGATCATTTCAAACACAGATAATGAGCATTAGTATTCAAGGTTTCAGCGAAGACTTCTCTTACTCATACATAGTCATATGTGACCATAGAATTCTTCTGGTTAGTCATATCATCAATAAAAGTAAGAAGCATAATATGCCTAAACCTTTGATTACTTACATTTCTAACTTTATGAATAAACATAATCAATCATGCCAAGTATACTTATATAAGAGATCCTAACACAAGGTAGGATTCTAACTTGATATAGGAAAAACATACGTGGATTTAGCATGTTAGCTAGCTATGTCTAACATACCCATATGATGTCTTCTTGTTCTCTTCAATGACTTGTGTTAGTAACCTGCATATCTCATAAGTTAACTATTATAGAACCAAATTATACGTACCTTGTAAATAGATCTTCTATGTGATCCATGACAATGGATGAATCTTTGTCTTCATGTCACCCTGATTGTATGTTCTTGAACTAGAACATGATTTGTCTTTCTTGGTTACCTTTCATGTTAGAGGACAACATAAACCTCATATAGCACCATAATGCATTAGTACAATCATAAGTGTCAAAACCCTAATGAATATCTTCTATCATGCATTCATAATTTTATTAAGGTGATACGACAAGTCTAAATTTAATCAAGATTGTACTAATCGTAATATATGAATACAACCATACCATAATCTTAATTATTAACAAATCTCAAAACATACCTATATAAGTCATACCTGTCGAGATTGCTTGTGATCTTCTTATGTAAGGCCTTAGCCTCATCTTCCTCTGAAACAAGAACTTCTTCACTTATGCAAGTGACCAAATGATTCTCTTCTAGGATTAACCCAATCCACTTGATTTGCAGAAACTGGATCTGGAGTTGGATTAGGGTTTGTCAAAGAAACCTTAAAAATTCAAACTTTGAATTTCAAACTTCTGAAAGGATAGAACGATGCACCTTGATGAGCTTATCAAGCTAGTATACTCAGAATTTGAAAATTGCAAAGTTTCACCGCTCAAAATTTCCTTTGAAACTTCTGGATCTTCTAGATAGGATCCTAAACTAGGGTTTGATAAAGCCCACCCTTCTTCCCAACCAAAAGGTTCGATCCAAAGCTCTAAACTTATATTTTTCTGAGGAGCTTCCAACCGTGGTCACAGACTTAAAAAATTTCAACTTTTGCTGAAGCCTTAATTTTCCACTTTTCTAATCAAAGTCCCGAACTAGGGTTTGATCAATCCCAACCTTCTTCCCAACAAAAAAATTTGATCTTGGTCTCTTAATTTCGTATTTGAAGAGTATCATTCATTCGTGGTCTTTGATTACAAAAATTCCAACTTTCCGTGAAACCCTAAATTCCCGAAGCCATGAATGAAGGTGCTAAAAAATAATTATGTTTTGATAGAAATATGCACCTAATTGTTTCTGGTGTAACTCCAAACTTTCCAATCCACAGAGTCTGAAACATATGCTTTTGGTAGCCCGACCTGTCATCTTTCCAACCCCACAGGTATGATGTCAATTGGATTCTCTGAGAGAGATTTATGCCAAGTGTCGCATCATAACCTGTTTATGGGATAAAACAAGAGAGCAAACTTGTACTTCGTTCCACGTGTCACTGGTTCAGTTTCGGCCTCTGAAAAAGTTACTTGAGAAAGTATAGTCCGTGCACTACCTATTAATTTTTACGAAATTTCATTTAGAGCTTCCTAGCCCAAGTTCTGACCTTTTTGTGTAGGTCACATGTTTATGACTCAGATTTGGAAGAGGAAGAAACCCTAGATTGTACAGATCATAAAACACAAAGTACAACTAATTAGGAGTTGTCCTTTGGATACAAGGTACATGGGGATCTTATATTCGACCTAAAATTTTTAGATATTTAAAATTTTCCAAAATGGATTTATAGCGAAAGTGCTATGATTACTGGTTTTTGCTATATCAAGCCCTAGCATCGCAAGTGAAACAAGTGTCATACATGCCATACCATGCCTTCTTTCAGGCTAGCTCTGATACCATGTTAGTTTTTCAGAAATTTCAATCTGATCTATGATCTTAACTGAGAGAATAACATGTATAGAATATCTACATCATATCTACAACATATCAATCATGGACACAATAATGCATGCACACAAGAGACACAGAGTTTCACTGGGGAAAACCAATAAGGTGAAAAACCCCGCAACTTCCTCAGAGATAGATAGAGCAATGATACAACCAAAGTATAAGAGATAGTCTTCTCCTAGCAGATGATCCTCCTCCTCAAAAGTGTACCACTTTCTGAGAGAGATAGAAGTGAGTAATGAGTGATCAAATAGAGATCTCCCGATCTCTATTTATACTTGTCATGTCCTTCCCAATAAACTAATGGGGTCGACTTGTATAGCTTAGCCTAATAACCCATGGCTAACTTAATCTGGGCCGAACCCACACTTGGTGGTCTATTAACCCATCAAGTATAAGTTACGACACTTACAATATAAATGACAACACTTCCATATAGAGGAATAATAACATCTCTATAGGAATACAAACACTTCCGTATAGAGGAATAATAACATCTCTATAGGAATACAATACACATGGGTAAAATTCATTCCAAAGTTACATATACATCAACATTTCTTCCTGTCGACTACTTCGACAGATTCTGCTCGACTTGTTAACTTCAACAACCAACCTATTCATCTGCACCAGTGGTAATCGACACTCCCTCTGGTCAGTATCTTCATGTCGATCAACTTCGACTGATCTTCCTAGGCCTCGATGCCACTGCATCAAAATCCCCAAGTGAAAAAGAACTCGACTGCTCTATTAGTCTCCTGAACTCTTCTTCAGAAATCAATGTCGCCTCCTGCAACTCATCGTTTATCCATCGCACCATGTATTCCTTCATTCATGAACTACGCGTATTCCCGAATTCGCGTTCCTATTTTACTTATGCGATCTCCTCCTTGTGTCGATCTAGAATCTGTGCTACCTAGTCGATGTTTGACACTTCTATTCTTCCGCTTCTTGAACCTTCTTCGAACTTGTACAGATCTGAGACATTGAACGTTGGTGAAATGCTTAAGCCATTTGGAAGCTCCAACACATAAGCGTTGTCTGAAATCTTCCTTAAGATCTTACATGGTTCAATCTTCTTCAACTTCAACTTGTTATAAGTTCTTGTCGGAAATCTCTCCTTCAGCTAATGAGCATAGACCAAGTCTCCTTCGTTGAATGACTGTAGTCTCTTCTTCCTGTCGGCTCTCAACTTGTATGGCACGTTTCTCTTCTCTAAGTGCTTTCTCACATCTTCATGAACTTCTTTCATGTGCTCTGCAAATGATTTTGCATCCGTGCTTTTCCTGATTTCTGTCAGTAACTTTACCAAATCCACCACTCCATGTGGGTTTCTTCCTTGAACAATCTGGAATGGGCTCAATCCTTTCAACCGATTCACAGAATTGTTGTATGCAAACTCTGCTTGCGCCAACACATTTTCCCATTACTTGGTTGTGTCAATCGTCAAACATCTCATAAATTTTCCCAAAGTTTTGTTCACCACCTCGGTCTTTCTGTCTGTCTACGGATGATATGTCGAGCTAAACTACAACTTCGTGCCCACTTTCTTCTATAGGGTTCTCCAGAAATGTCCCATTAACTTGGTATCTCTGTCTGATGTGATACTCTTCGGCAAGCCATGCAATCTAACTACTTCCTTGAAGAATAGTACATCAATTCTTGTGGTGTCACTTGTCTTCCGACACGAAATAAAGTGTGCCATTTTTTGAAACCTATCGACTACAACAAAAATTGAGTTGCTCCCCTGCTGCGTCTTCGGCAATCCTTGCACAAAATCCATGCTCAGGTGCTCCCATGGGGTATTCGGTACCGACAACGGTGTATACAACCCCGTGTCTTGACTTCTCCCTTTTTCCAATTGGCAAACTCTACAATGTCGAACCCAATTTCTGACATCTATCACCATTCTTGACCAATAATACTTTTCTTCAACCAATTCCTTAGTCTTGTCGATGCCAAAATGACCCGCTAATATGCCGCTATGCAACTCTCCGATTAGGTTCTCCGTTATGGATCCTCTGGGAATACACAATTGTTGTCCTTTGAAGAAGTATCCCTCTTGGATAAAATAATCCGACTATGGATTTCTGTCGACACTCCAAGGTTCATGACAAGCGCCCTATGCTTTCACACAATCTTTGTCAGTCTCATACTCTGTCTTCACTGACTCTATTCATGTTTCCTGAGTTATCATCGTGTTTAGCAATGCAACCCTTCGACTCAACGCATCGACAACCTTATTCGACTTGACCGACCTATGTCGCAACATGAACGTATATCCCTGTAGAAATTTGACCCATTTCATGTGTCGCTGATTTAACTTCAACTGAGTATTCAAATACCTCAGTGCTTGGTGATCTGTGTACAACACAAATTCCTTAGGCAACAATCAATGACTCCCCTTCTTCAATGCTTGGACAATAGCATAAAATTCGTGGTCATAGACCAAATATTTATGCTTCGCATCATCCAACTTTTCATTGAAGAATGCAATTGTTCGGTCGTCCTGGCTCAATACAACTACAATTTCTATTCCACTCGTGTCGCAATCGACCTAGAAAACTTTGTCAAAGTCTGCGAGTGCCAACACTGGGCTCTCAGTGACCTTTTCCTTCAACTTGTTGAAATCTCATCGGGCTGCTTCCGTCCACTTGAAATCCCCTTTGCGCATGCACTCTGTCAATGGTGTGCGAATCTGACTGAATCCCCTGATGAAATTCCTATAGAAAGTGGTAAGTCCATGTAAACTTCTTACTCCAGTTGCACTTGTCGGTTCAGGCCAATCCAATATCACCTTCACCTTTTCTGGGTCCATCACGAACCCTTTACTCGAGATTACGAAACATTTTTGCAGGTAAACTGTAATATCCTAGCCAAGATCTGACCATGATATTAACTTCCACTCAAAGTTTTAACAAGATTTTGCTAGTAATTTTTAAGGCCATTTCGCAAACTGAGCAGGATGTAAGTGACAGGGACTGAAATTTTGAATGCGGATGGTAGGAATGATATTAGGTTCTAGAATTTGTATGGGAGAGTGTGCAGAAACAATTTAGATAGAGGGAAAATTTTAGGATCCTTTGTATAAAGCACGGAGACCATTTATGTTTCGGATATCAGCTATCGTTGAAGCCTACCGCAATGCTTCCTTGGTACATCCGCATATACAAACTAGATCAGGGAGTTGGTAAGGATTAAAAAACTTATATGTTTTCATGGAGGTCTATGGGCACAAAAAATCAGCAATTAAACACTAGCTGAAGAGTTGGGGGAAAATTGTTGTGACTTGGACTGTCGAGCTAGTTTTAATGGTTGACTTCCAAAACATGGTAAAACCCTCCCAAATTCAGTACCTTAAGGTTGGAATGTGTTATAGGGTCTTTACATGAGAAATATCAACTGACAAAACTGGTCTCTGACCAACCTAACTTTTTTAATGCAATTTCTACTAAAACTAGTCGTCCAAGAGTGCCCGATGAGAATAGGGGGAGGAGTTAAACTTGTATTTGACCACTGTAATATTTACTTTTTTATTTAATGGACCTATTACAGCATATTTATTGAAAACACAGAACAACAAACTTTATATCACTTCATTACATTTCCAGATAACTTATATACCATAAAAACCTTCAAACCCCCCTAGTTTTATCCAATCCCTCATTGAAACATATATCTGGCTGAAAATATTTTTGTAATGGATTAGGAGATTTATATTAGAGATTCTAAATCATCTAATCAGCTACATACATCTACCATTCGAAATTAAAGTGCTTGAATGGTGAAACTACTTCAAAATAAGCTAGAAAAACAAGATTGAAAGCTATTATTACATCATGAACCTCTGGGGCATATTCATATGAGAAGTTCAGAAGATTTTAGGACTGAGTTTAGATGTTTATTACAGAGATCTAATAGCTGGAAAAACAACATCAAATAATCCTCTCCAATGACATAAGGAAAGAAGATTCAATCCCTCAGTTCTTCACCTTTTGAGTACAAAACATGACACCCTTGGGGAATCTCAAACTAGAATCACTTGGCCATGATAGAAGTTTAATGAATGGCTGTAATTTCAACTTCATTTCGGAATATGGCCATCAAACATCAGATCCTTCATCACATTGATCACTATAAATCTTTCAATGGAGCACCCCTTCCACCAACACCTTGCAATACTGAAGAATGGGGAAGAAGAGAGGGGATAATGAGAAGGATTCTTCTTGAACTCTTAAACTCTTTCGAAGCAATTTGACCCCAGAATGACATCAGAACTTTAATGGATGCAAAATTTTATTTAGTGGCTGCAAATAGATCTTCAATGGCTTCCCAATAGTCTTCAATACCTGTTAGAGAGAGAGAGAGAGAGAGAGAGAGAGAGAGAGAATGAGAGAATGGGGCACATCACCCATAGAGTGGCTTGGGTGCATCCCCAAACCTAGAGGAGCTTCAAAGCAATCATACAAACTTCACAGTGACCAAAAAATTCTGAAATGGAGTTGGTTGGCTTCTTTTATAAACTTCATGATGACCCGTTGAGCAAGTTACTTGGCTTGGTGACCTGTGAGAATAGGTCACCCATGAGTGGACATACTTTCCTTGATTTTTCCTTACAAGCTTTATCCTTTAGAAACTCTGCCCTCCTTGTCCTTAGATTTTTCCTTCTTGCATTAACACTTTCTTTCCTTGTGAACTGGGCATTGAAATTGAAACTACACCATTCAAGATGTTTCCTCTTTGGTAAACTGGACTATTTTTTGGCAAGTGCGCCCTCCTTGCTTTTTTTGGTTTTTTTTTTTTCTTCTGATTTGGAAACCTTATCTCCACCTTCCTTCTCTTCATCATTTTTCCATATCTTCAGCTCCTAATCCATTTTGGCAACATCTTCCACATGGGTGCCCTCTTGGCCCACTTGCTCATTATCCATTAATTTTATTTATCAAAATTAACTTTAATAAATAAATTTGCCAAATTGTGAGACTTAGGCTAAAATTAATTCTAAGCAAATAGAATTAATACAATTTAATTCCCTTAGGGGTTGATCTTGTCCCCTTTCACCCATGGTACTGGATGAACCAAAATTGGGGACATGACAGTCCTCCCTTCCCAAGATTGCTTGTCCTCAAGCAATGTTAGGATTCCCCCGAGCTTCTGTTGCACCATTTTGATTATATTTGTCCCCATCCACTGAACAATCTAGAAATTAAACTTGGGGCCTTCAAAAAGATCTAAATAAAATGCAAGATGACTATGAAGAATAAACTGCACTATAAAATCTATCTGCACTAAATCATGAACAAAAATCTCAACCCAGTTAAGATAACTTAGTAGAATTCCTGGATCCCACTGCTTCCTCGGTAAGGACCCGATTTTTTCTGCCCCCTATTACTTTTGACAATTTCTCACTCCACGGTATACTAGGATCCATCCACCAAGCTGGAAGTGTGCCACTCCTAATGCAAAACTGAATAGCGGTGAGATTCCTCCACGAATCATAGAAATTCTTCAGAGCATGCAAATCAAAATGCATCTCTTGTGCATGTGCATTGGAGACATCTAATGGCTGCAAAATACATCTTTGTTGCTGCTCATAATTCAAGACAATGTCAGTTATAACAAAAAAATTATTGTAGAAACAAGGGAACCTTTTACCTTCCAAGGCCTTTATTGCAATTATGCGTCTACCCATCCAACCAATGGATGGAAAAGCACTTTTATTTGTTGAACCATATGGAATGTGATCAGCCATATGTATTTCATCCTCAAATAATGAGATCCCATGATCTCTATGGAACTCTACAGGTGCTCCCCTCTTCATCCAATGGCTCAAGTCTCTGCCATTGATCCAAGGGTGCAATACTCCATCAAATAACCCACACATTGAAGGTAAGTGTAGATATGATGCCTCCTAGTCAAAAGTGGTTGCACACACATGCATGGGATTCCTCCACTGCTATGGGTTAAGGAACATGTCATCAGCCTCCATTTTAGGATCCTCCTTCTCATCATGTGACACCAAGAGGAAGAATCATTTTACCCAATTTTCATTCCCAAAATTTGTGGCTAAATGTGAAGTGGGGAATGAAGGATGGTGAGCCATGCTTCTAAGAATTTCATCAACTGAAGTTGTGGATGTATCCTCTCCATTGATGGCTGATCCATCTATGGTGTAATCATCTGGATCTTCCTTGGAAGAATAACTTTGTTCAATGAACCTCGCAAGTTCATTCCTGAAAAGGTCATGTGCTTGTTTTTCATCAACTCTATCTGCACATTCCTCAAGCACATACCAAACAGATAGTTCCTCATGATCCACCAACTCATGAGGTTCCTCCCTTGGAATATGAAATAATTTAGCCATGTTATTGTGATTTTGTGAAAGCTGGGAGGTACAAAGTGATTTTGGCAACTCCGCATTAAGCTGCTCAATCTCATTCTCAAATTCTTGACAAGCACCGTGAGTACCAATCAGAGAATTATGGGTGGTTTCCAACATATGAGTGATATTGTTGATCTTCTTATCATTCCTTATTGAAGCATTATAGTACATATTCACAAGCTCCAACAAGTGATATCTATCAGAAAGTAGCTCAGAGAAATTTCCTTTTAGGTTTCCTATTGCTTCCCACATGTGCACAAAATTTTCAACAGAGGGTTGCTCCTCCATTGATGTAGTTCTCCAACAGCAGTGAGAGATAAAAGCATTAAGTTCATGGAGGATTTTCAATGCCTAATTTATTTTTTCCTCACTCATTTTCAATGGTCCAATCAGAGAAAGAATTTCTAATTGGTGAACCTCCTCTTCTCCTTCTTGCAATTCAACCTTCTCTCAATTCTGAATTCTGACATTAGAAGGATCGTCTAATCCATCATTCTCACTGGAAGTGGCTGCCATCTTGGGATTCAACAAAGGCATGCAAAAATCAGAATTGCAGCCATGCCTGTGTGCCCAAATTTCCTCCTCATGTGGTGTTTTTATGGCAGCATGCTTCTTTCCCAAATTCCTTGGTTCACACCCAGCTGATTTGGGCTTGTCTTCCACCTCAACGTGAAATTCCAATGATGATTTCAGATCAGATTGATGTTGTTATTTTGGATCTCATACAAAATATGTCATACCATCATCAATATTTCCCATATCTTCTCAGCTTTACTTGAAATCACCCACGAAGAAATTAGGAGTGATTTCACCTTCCACATTGCCAACAATCGAATGTTTGACTGTTGGATCTTTAGTTGTGCTTGGATATTTTTCCTCTCCTTCCGACGAAGGATTTGGTGACTCATCATCCTCATGGCTGCTACAAATATTCTGGTATATAACCATGGTATTCCCTCTTTCTTACACACTTTGACGGTCTCCTGATGTTCCCACAGTCGTTGGTTTTTTAGGAGCTAAGCATTGAGAATTAAATGCTTCATTATGGGGAACTAATTTCTCCACATCATGGAACACATTATTGACAATGTATTCTATTTTATTTTGATGATTTCCAAAAGGAACATGGGTATAAAATTCTGATTGAGGGCCATACCTTTTTATCATACTTCTCCCTTCAAATGGTGGAGCTATGGTGCCTTGTTCTACCACCCATTTTCCAGGTTCACATCCAACTGATGTGTGGTCAACTTCTGCTTCCATGTGAGGCTCATGTGGTGACTTTGAATCTGATTTAGGTTCTTCTTTTGAATATGATCCAAAATATGTTTCACCATCATTAAGCTTACCAATCTCCTTTGAGGTGATCTTGATATCCTCAACATTGAATCTTGCAGTAGATTATGCTTCCATTTTGTCAACAATCTCATGATTTGTTTTTGGATCTTGCTTCTCCCTGGTTTTCTTAGGATGAAGATTCTTGGAGGCTCTTCTTGAAGAGGATCCAAATATTCTTGTGAAATCACATGCATCCAATAAAGATTTCATATATTTTATTAATTCTTCCATAGAAGGTTGACCTTTGACTGTGGAACATGCAACTTTTTCCTAAATATGGCTATTAGAATAACCATAGTCTCTTCTTCCAATCATGATCTCATGGGAGATTCTTGTGGAAGGTACTTCTTGGAAATTCTCTTCCTCATACTGTCTGCAATATTCTTGATACTGCTCATCAAAATTATCATACTCTTCATAAAAATAATCTTCCTCCTCAGACAAATCAAAGTCTGAATATTCCATGAAATGGAACTAATTCCACAACTACAACTTGAAAACAGTGCTGAGCTACTTTTCCATTAAGATTTAATTTCCATTAAGATTTAATGTACTTTGATACCAATGTAATAGCCTAGCCAAGATCTGACCAAGATATTAACTTCCACTCAAAGTTTTAACAAGATTTTGCTAGTAAGTTTTAAGGCCATTTCTCAAATTGAGCAGGATGTAAGTGACAGGGACTGAAACTCTAAATGAGGATGGTAGGAATGAGATTAGGTTCTAGAATTTGTATGGGAGAGTGTGTAGCAGAAATTTAGATAGAGGGAAAATTTTAGTATCCTTTGTACAAATCACAGAGACCATTATGTTTCGGACATCAACTACCACTGAAGCCTACCGCAATGCTTCCTGGGTACAACCGCATATACAAACTAGATCAGGGAGTTGGTTGTTAATTTTTTAGCATTAATTCAATATACTCTAGGATCTTTACTGAGATAATAACATGTACATCATATCAAGTATAACAATGCATATGAATCACACCAAGAAATCACATGAGACAATAGACACATAGAGTTTCACTGGGTAAAACCATAAAGGTGAACAGCCCCACAACTTCCTCAGAGATAGAAAGAGCAAAGATACAACCAAGGTACAACCAAAGTACAAGATATAGTCTTCTACTAGCAACTCCTCCTCCTCCTCAACTTGTGTGCCACTTTCTGAGTGATGTACAAGTGAATAAAGAGATGTCCAAGTAGAGATCTTTCGATCTCTATTTATACTTGTCCTGTCCTGCCCAATAAACTAATGGGGTCAACTTGTCTAGCTTAGCTTAATAACCCATGGTTAACTTAATCAGGGCCGACCCCACACATGGTGGTATAATAACCCATTGGCAAGTTACGACACTTGCGACACTTGTCAATACAAATGATGACACTTCCTTATAGAGGAATAACACATCTATATAGGAGTACAATATACATAGATGAATACATAGGTGAAATACATTCCGAAGTTACATATACATCAGCACTGCCTCTTAACTAGGAAGGTATTTCTCGACACAGATATGCTAGCACAAGTCTTCTTCTCTGGATCATCATCAATGAATCATCATCATCGTCGCGGTTTCCGCTATCTCTATCAATTTATGAATCTACTCGTCATAGGAAGTTCTATAGAGCCAGTCCTTTTTCATACTGGATGTAGGCCAACCACCTATAGGTCTTCATCATCACTTGCCATACTGTGGAATCCTCAGAACTTATTACGTGCATCACAAAACCTCGCAAGAGAATCCCAGGACTGATTACGGGCACACAGCCCAACCTATCGGATGTACTAGGGAGGTATTACATGTGACCCCAGCACAAAACCTCGAAAGAGAATCCCAGGACTGATTACGAGCAAACAGCTCAACCTATCGGATCTCCTAGGGCGCTATTATATGTGGTCATGGAAAAACCTCGAAAGAGCATCCCAGTACTGATTACAAGTGCACATCTCAACCTATCGGATCTCCTAGGGTGCTATTATATGCCGTAGGACAAAACATCAAAAGATCATTTTCCAGATATCCCAGGGTGCTATTATATGCCATAGGAAAAACCTTGAAAGAGTATCTGCAAATCTCCCAAGGTGTTATTATATGCTTATCTGCACACCCTGTCCACGACCACCGAGTATCAACCTGATACTCACCATACATCATCTTGATGTACATCATCAGATGATCAACCTGATCATCATCACTGCATCATTCTGATGCATGTCATCTGGAGCAACATCCTGAAGCTAATCATCTATGATCATCCTGATCATACAATGCATCCATCTGATGCATACACAGTATCTTCCTGATACATATCATCATACATGATCTACCTGATCATACGATGTATCCACCTTATACATATACAAATGCATGATTCACCTGATCATATCGAACATCCAACATGATGCATACATAAGTACATATAAATGATCCAACTGATCATATCCAGCATCCAACATGATGCATACATACATATATAAATGATCCAACTAATCATATAGAGCAGAAACTAGAACATCGTCCTGATGCTCATCATCCAACACTTATATCCATAGCCATGGGAAGGATCCTCCTCTCACCATGCTTGGAATGGCTACAACAAATGTGTCCATCACTTCTTTCTTGAAGTGTCATCAATCTGAAGAACACCATGCCTCTCCCTGAAGTACTCGAACTTCACTCTGGCTAGTGTTTTTGTCAGCACATTCCCAACTTGCTCATCCATCACAACATACAGGAGATTCACTACTCCTCTCTGCACCATATTTCTGATATAGTGATATTTGATCTCAATGTGCTTCGACCTATCATGGAACACTGGGTTCTCAAATAGCTTCACACAACTCTGGTTGTCACAAAAGATACTAGTAGCATCCAACGGGAGATCAAATAACTCAGACAGTAGCTTCTAGAGCTATACTGCCTCACAACTAGCTGAACAAGCTACAACATACTCTGCTTCGGGTGAACTCAGTGCTACGCAGGAATGCTTCCTTCTAAACCAAGATATCACACCTGATCCCATACTGAAGTAGCACCCAGATGTGCTCTTCCTATCTGCAGCAATGCTCTCCCAGTCCGAATCAACATAACCTTCCAGGTTAAACTTTTGATTCGCATCATACTTGAGCCCATAATCAACTGTACCCTTCAGGTACCTCAGAATATGCTCTATAGCAACCAGGTGAACACCTCTGGGATCCGTTAGGAACTGGCTCAATGTGTTCACCGCAAAGAAAATATCTAGTCTCATTTTCATCAAGTACATCAAGGACCCAATAATCTAACGATACACTGTGACATCAACCGGATCAGATGAAGCATCACACAGAAGCTTCAGGTTCGATGCCATAGGTGTGGCCATGGCCTTGCAGTCCATCATCCCGAACCTCTTTAGGATCTCCACTGCATACTTCCTTTGTCCAACAAAGATTCCATCTGTACTTTGCCACACCTCCATGCCTAGAAAATAGTGCATCATCCCCAAGTCCTTCATCTCGAACTCGGCTGCAAGCTTCCTCTTGGTATCGACAATCAAAGCATCCTCACCTGTAACAAACAGGTCATCCACATACAAGAGTAGTATCATAGGATTTCCTTCCTCAACCTTGTAGTAAAGGTTTGAATCCGCTTTACTCTTGGTAAAGCCCAAACTGGATAGAAAGTTGTCTATCCTACCATACCAAGTCCTAAAAGCTTGCTTCAAGCCATACGAGGCTTTCTTTAGTATGCACACATATGACTCCCTGTCATGTGTCTCAAAACCAAGTGGTTGCTCCACATACACTTCCTCTTCAACTACACCATTCAAGAAAGTTGTCTTGACATCCATTTGGTGTATCTTTTATTTCATCACTGCAGCTAGAGAAAGTACTATTCTAATGGAAGTGTATCTAGCCACAAGAGCAACAGTTTCTTCATAGTCTATCCCCTCTTTCTGGGAGAAGCCACTAACTACAAATCTTGCTTTGTATTTCTCTATGCTGCCATCTACAACATGCTTAATTTTGTAGATCCACTTGGAAGTTACAATTGACTTCCCTTCAAGTCTTGGGACTACATCCCAAACATCATTCTTCATGATCGACTGATACTCCTCAACCATGGCATCCTTCCATTCTTTCTTTTCTTCTGCTTCTTCATAACTGGAAGGTTCTTTGTTCATAATGTCACAGAGTAAGGAAACATAATTGGTGTGTGATCTAGTTCTCTTCTTTGCTCTGTGTTCTTCTTCTGGAATGTCATATCTTTCTGCATCTTGCATGAGCTCTCTATCCCTTGCAGGTTTCCTCCTATGAGAGTCCTTCTCATGAGGTGGATCTACAGGTTCTTGTGGATCTTCAATTTCTTGATCTGCTTCTGGAATTGCTTCAGTCATGGTAGTATCTTGAAATCTGGTTTCCTTTGGTTCTTCATGATCTTCAACAAGTGCCTTCCTTGACTTGATGAATGTTGAATATTGTAACTTCTAAGAATATTATATTTTTACATTATTATTCCGAAGATGTTTTGTCCCTATGAGGTGACTCTATTATGTATCCGGAGATGTTTATTCCTTCGATGGTTTGTGGTAACTAGGGTTATTAGACCCACCATGTCGGGTTCGACCCTGAGTTTATATTTTAGGGGTTATAAGACTTCTCCAGGAGAGGTCGGCACCATTAGGGATTTTGGTCAATCAAGAACTAATATAAATAGAGGAGGAGAGCTCCTCATTTGATACACCTCCACAATTCAGAAAGTGGCGCACTTGTGTCTAGGAGATATGCATGTAAGGTAGAGAAGAAGGACAAGTCTTGGAGCACATCTTGTATTTTGGTTGATTATCTTATTGAGGAAAGCTTTGCTGGGTTTTATACCCCATGAGGGTTTCCTAGGGTAATTTTTGTGTCTATCTTTTGATTATGTTTCTTTCAGTGATCTTTCTATTATATTTGGTTTAAACTTAACATGGTATCAAGGCTAGCCTGAATAGAACATCTTTCACAAGGTGAAATTATATTTCTCTCTCTCTCCCAAAATTAGGGTTTCTGCAAAAGTTAGTATTTTTGGATTCTAGTTGCATGGCTGAATAGCCCTTCTAAAGATCTATCTTTTGAGCCTTGGATCAATTTTTTTGGTTGGGTAGAACACCGGGAAAGTCAAACCCTAGGTTTACCAAAAGTGCGATAAACCAGAAATTCTATTGTAGATCCAGAAAAGTGAAAAGTTAAAGTTTCCGGGTAAGTACTACTCTATCTCTTATCTCTTGGACTCCCCCAAGAGAAGATGGCTCCAAACACTAAGCTTGAAGACAAGCTAGAAGGTATAGAAAATTTTCGAGCATGGAAATATAGAATTGGTCTCATTCTTGAAGAAAATGACCTTGCTCATTATATCAAGGATGAAGTTGCAGAACCTAAAGGAGATGAAGCCAAAGAGAAGCATAGGAAGGATTTGATTAGGGAAAAGAGAATCATAGCTGATTCTATTAAAGACCACTTGATTCCCCAAGTGGCTTCCAAGAAGACTCCAAAGGAAATGTATGATGCCCTAGGAAGGATGTATGAAGGAAAGAACATCAATAGGAAGATGAACCTAAGAACTCAGTTAAAGAGTACCAAGATGCACAAAGGAGAATCCATTCAAGACTACTTCTCAAGGGTCTCCCAAATCAAGGAGAAACTAGATTCCATTGGTGATACTCTTGATGAAGATGAACTTGTGATGACAGCTCTAAATGGTCTCACTAGACCTTGGGAGTCATTCATACAAACTATGTGTGCCGGAAAAGAAAGTATGAAGTTTGATGTAGTTTGGGAGGATTGTGTACAAGAAGAGGCTAGGGTTGCAAACCGATAAGCCTTGTTCAAAGAAGATGACCAAGCCTTGGACACCCACACCAAGAGTAGAAGGAATCAATCCTACTCCAAAAGGAATAGTCACAAGGAGTCTCATTCTCCACATGGATTTCAAAAGAAAAGAGGAACTATTCAAAGAAGAGATTACTCCTCTTTCCAATGTTTTTCTTGTCACAAAATAGGACACCTTGGTAGAGATTGCCCTCTAAATAAGAAAAAGGGTTCTCATTACAAAAGACATCAAGCACATCTTGCAGAAGATGATAGTGAAGAAGAAGTAGAAGAGGAAGAAAGGCCTCACAATAAAAGACCTAGAAGTGAAGAAGAAGAAAAAGAAAGGACCTTCTTCAAAAGAAGATCTAGGAGAAATAAAGAAGAAGATGCAGAAGAATATGTTCTTTTGTCTGCACTCTCTGGATATATAACTCCTAGAGAAGATACATGGCTTATGATAGTGGTGCTTCAAAGCACATGACAGGTCAGAAAAATACTCTCTCAAGACTTGAAGAAAAGGCTTCTCCACAAAAGGTATCTCTAGGAGATGACTTTCAATATCCCATCAAAGGAATTGGTGAAGCAAGCTACAAGCTTGATTCTGGTACCTCCATGAAAATGAAAGAAATATTGTATGTGCTAGGTTGAAGAAGAACTTTCTATCCATCTCAGCATTGGATAAGAAAGGCTATAGGGTTGCATTCATTGATGGAAAAGTATTAATGTGGTCCAAAGGAAAATCTATCAAGGATGCAATTATCATTGGTGAAGAAGAAGTAGGTTTGTACAAGCTTAAGGGCCTTCCAGAAGCTGCTCTTGTCCATGAAACCATTAGCCCAAATGAACTATGGCATAGGAGAATTGCTCACATTAACTACCAGGCACTACCTTATGTAAGCAAGGTAGTTATAGGTTTGCCAGACTTAAATATTGATCATGATGGCACATGCAAAGGATGTGCGAAATGGAAGAATATCAAGAACCCATTTCCTAGGAGTGAAACAAAGACTAAAAGTACCTTGGAGTTAATACACTCTGATGTATGTGGACCAATGCACTCCACATCCTTGAGTGGATATGAATACTATGTCACATTCATTGATGACTATTCATGTAATACCCCCAATTCGACCCTTAGGATATATGAGTCTTTAATGTAAATAAGTGTACATGTGATGTATGTTTTCCTAGCGTGGAGCTCAAGGCCAAGGCCCCGCTAGTGAAAGCCGAATTTTATTTAAAGGGCAAGTATTTGATATTTGATACCATGTGCTCTTAAGCCATGGAAATTGTAATAGGATGTAAATTAGACATCATGCAATATAAAATACCAATGCTGGCTACGGAGGCAACGAATGAGAAGGGGCCATGTGTATCCACTAGGGAGTGGTGAGGGGGCTATGGGAGTGACCCATAGGTTGCCATTTGTCATTATGTGAACCCATTGACTTCCTTAGGTGACATTAATGCCAATTGTAAGGAAGTGGTTGAGATTTCAGCCCATGACTTCGATGGAGTATGGGCAGCCCTGAAATTCGTATGGGAATGTATGGGCTCTTTTGACTTGTCCCACAAGTCACTCTACATCTTGGGGGTTGCTCCATCCTTATCCCCATTCCATTGTGGAAGTATGGGACATCTTTACCCAACCAAAAACGAGCTCCCAGCAATGAGAAAACCAGAAATCGCGACTTGAAGAAAACCCACGTTTTGGGAAGCCAAAAACGTCCCGATTTGGTATTGGGCAGAGAAATCCAATGGGGGATCCATTGGTAGGAACCTTGGGGTGAATTTGGGAGCAATAGCTACCCCAAAAGCCATGGGAAAACCCAGTTTTTGCAGCTCAGAAAACGAGTGACGGATTTGGGTTATTTGCTGAACGAAGCTGTGAGAAATCCGATTGTGGATGTGTGAATAGAGGATGGGATTGCTGAGTCTAGTTTGAAGGGTATGTGGCTCTGGGTTGGAGCTCAGTGGACTAGCATCCTCCTCCATCTCCTATTGCATGCTTGAGAAACCCAACTGTGTGTTGGCTTAGCATGGCTGTTTGAGTGAAACCCTGACTGTGAGGGAGCCATCTAGTTCCTCCTTAGTGGATACACAGCCCAGCTCGGGGGTGATCTCTCAGCTTAAAGAATACAGGCTGGACATAGATCTATGGTTGGGTGGAACGTTGCTCTCACGTAGCCAGTCGTTGGATATTGCGTTGCAAGATAAGTGCTCTCCGTGACTTTAATTTATATATATATATATATCTGGGTTCTGCAATGTGTTATTTGAATGATTATTCTTCATGTTAATGAAATTGAAATGAAGTCTGTGCATAGCATATGAATGGGATTGAACCCCTGCATATGGAATCATCTTCGGTTTGTTCTCATGTATGTTATTACGTTTAATTTCCGCTGTGTTTTATTGAAGTCGAATCTGCATACATAAGTTTTTAATTGTTATGAAGTTTTTATGAGCAAAAATATTGGGGCTAAGTTTACCAAGAGCCCGGTATGTTGTTAATGTTTCCTTCCCTGTTGTTCTAAGGAGAAGGGGACGTTACAATTCAAGGAAAACTTGGATATTATTTCTAAAAGGTAAGAATGAAGTCTTTGGAAAATTCAAAGAGTTCAAGACCTTAATAGAAAATCTCTCAGAAAAGAAAATCAAGATTCTCATAACAGATAATGGCGGAGAATATACTTCAAAGGATTTTGAAGACTTTTGTAGAGAAGTTGGAATCAAGAGGGAACTAACCACTCCATACAATCCCCAACAAAATGGGGTTGCTGAAAGAAAGAATAGAACTATCATGGAAGCTGTAAAGACTATGATACATGATCAAGATCTTCCCATGTATCTATGGGTTGAAGCAGCTAGGACAACTGTCTATGTACAAAATAGACTTTCTCATAGTGCTCTTGAATTTAAGACTCCAGAAGAAGTGTTCACAGGAAAGAATCCTGAGGTAAGTCATCTCAAAATATTTGGATGTCCTGTGTATATTCACATTCCAAAAGAAAAGAGAACCAAGTTGGATCCCTCTAGTAAGAAAGGAATATTTGTTGGATATTGTGAAATATCCAAAGCTTTTAGAATTTACATACCTGTTTTTCATCATATGGAGATAAGTAGAGATGTAACATTTGATGAAGACGTAGCTATCAAGAAATCTAGGAAGTGCCAACTTGAAGAAATCTATGAAGAAGATTCACCTCCTAGAGTTACAAAAGATATACCCATCCCTGAAGATGATACACCAGAAGACCATGACATGATAGAACCTCAAGCACCCCCCATTACAAATCTATCTAGAAAAAGAAGACCAACATGGGCTAGAGACATTATTCAAGGAGTTGAAAAATATGGAGCTCCTGAAGGTTCCACTAGAGAAAAGAAGAAACCCAAGTTAGTATCCAACTATGTGGCCTTAATGTGTGATCTTGTGGATCATCAACCCAGCAGCTATGAGGAGGCAGCTCAAGAAAAAGAGTGGGTAGAAGCTATGACTGAAGAGTACCAGTCAATAATGAAAAATGATGTTTGGGATATAGTTCCCAAACCAAAGGATAAAAGTGTGGTTTCTTCCAAATGGATATTCAAGATAAAACATGCTGCAGATGGTAGCATTGAAAAATATAAGGCAAGATTTGTAGCCAGAGGTTTCTCTCAAAAGGAGGGAATAGACTATGAAGAAACATTTGCACCAGTTGCTAGGTACACATCAATTAGAACTATCATGGCACTTGCATCTATGATGAAGTGGAAATTACACTAGATGGATGTTAAAACAGCTTTCCTGAATGGTGTCATTGAAGAAGAAGTGTACATAGAACAACCACAAGGATTTGAGGTTAAAGATAGAAGAACTCATGTATGCAAGCTGAAAAAGGTTTTGTATGGATTGAAGAAAGCTCCCAGAGCTTGGTACGGAAGGATTGATAGTTTCTTAACAAGTATGGGCTTTACTAAGAGTAAAGCTGATCCAAATCTTTATCTCAAAGTTATGGATGATGAACCTGTTATATTACTATTGTATGTAGATGATCTATTTCTAACAGGAAATGAGAACCAAATTATCGAATGTAAGAAGAAGCTTTCTTCAGAATTTGAAATGAAGGATCTAGGATTAATGCACTACTTCTTATGTCTAGAAGTATGGCAAGAACCAAAAGGAATCTTTTTAAATCAAGGTAAGTATGTTGTGGAGATTTTGAAAAGATTTGATATGTTGGAGTGTAAGGCCATGGCTACTCCCATGGACTCCAACTTGAAATTATTAGTTGATGACTCATCAGAATTAGTGGATGTAACTCTATATAGACAAATCATTGGGTCATTGATGTATTTAACAAATACCAAACCATATTTATGCTTTGCTGTAAATACCTTGAGTCAATATCTAGTAGAACCAAGGAAGGTTCACTTAATAGGTGCAAAGCATGTAATGAGGTATCTAAAAGGTACATTAGATTTTGGTCTTTATTACCTTGGAAATCATGAACTTAGATTACATGGTTACTCAGATTCCAATTCGGCAGGAAGTGTTTCAGAAAGGAAGAGTGCATCAGGTGGATATTATGGACTTAGATCTGCCATGATCTCTTGGTTCAGCAAGAAACAATCCAATGTGGCTCTCAATACTGCTGAAGCAGAATATATAGCTGCCTGCTCTGCTAGATGTGAAGCAGTATGGCTTCAGAAACTACTATCTGGAGTATTTGACTTAGAATTGGATCCCACTGTGATTATGTGTGACAACCAAAGTTGTATCAAGATGACAGAAAATCATGTATTTCACGATAAGTCAAAACACATAGAGATCCGATACTTTTATATACGAGATATGGTACAAAAAGGAGCTATTAAGCTCGAGTATGTGAGCACTAAGGATCAAATTGCTGATATTTTGACCAAACCTTTGTCTCGAGTGAAATTT
This sequence comes from Larix kaempferi, assembly GCA_027924585.1. Classification (NCBI taxonomy): domain Eukaryota; kingdom Viridiplantae; phylum Streptophyta; class Pinopsida; order Pinales; family Pinaceae; genus Larix; species Larix kaempferi. Next base: position 15,029,268 of record BSBM01000893.1, read on the forward strand.
GAATACTTTCGAGACAAACTTGGTGTGGTTCAAAAGGACCCTCCTCGAAAGGGGGAGTAGTGTAGTCACTAATGATGAGATTGCCTCATCGACAGCAAGGTCGATGATGTGGATACCTGTTTTAGATACTTAGACTTAGGACTCTTATACTTAGAATACTTATTTTCTCTTACTTACTTTTACTTTACATGCTTTATTGATGTATCGGTGAGGATACATGTCTTATTGATGTATCGGTGAGGATACATGTTTTATTGATGTATCAGTGAGGATACATGTCTTATTGATGTATCGGTGAGGATAGATGTTTTATTGATGTATCAGTGAGGATACATGTCTTATTGATGTATTGATGAGGATACATTTTTTATTGATGTATCGGTGAGGATACATGTCTTATTGATGTATTGATGAGGATGCATGTTTTATTGATGTATTAATGAGAATACATGTTTTGATGATATCTGTATTGATAAGGATACAGATGGGGATTGTATCATCCCTGGACTTTGATCCCTTGAATTGATCCGTAGACGTATGGTCTCCGAGAATGAAGTCCTTAGTGGACAGATGAGGATTGTATCATCCCCGGACTTCAGTCCCTTGAATTGATCCGTAGACGTATGGTCTCCAAGAATGAAGTCCTTAGTGGAAAAATGGGGATTGTACCATCCCCAGACTTCGGTACCTTGAATTGATCCATAGATGTATGGTATCTGAGAATGAAGTCCTTAGTGGACAGATGGGGATTGTATCATCCCTGGATTTCGGTCTTTTGAATTGATCTGTAGATGTATGGTCTCCGAGAATGAAGTCCTTAGTGGACTGATGGGGATTGCATCATCCCAGAACCACTGGTTCAAAATGTACGTGATGGGGATTGCATCATCCCAGAACCACTAGTTCAAAATGTACGTGATGGGGATTACATCATCCCGGAACCACTAGTTCAAAATGTATGTGATGGAGATTGCATCATCCCAGAACCACTAGTTCAAAATGTACGTGATGGGGATTGCATCATCCCATAACCACTAGTTAAAAAAGTATGTGATGGGGATTGTATCATCCCCAGAATTCGGTCCCTGAATTGATCCGTAGACATATGTCTCCAAGAAAGTGGTCCTTAGATTTTGTCCAAGTTGATGAGTAGATTATATCGTCCCTAGACATGTTATGGTGTCTTAAATGATGATGTGGATACTTATATTGGTATGGATACTTGTATTGGTATGGATACTTATACTGATGATGGGGATACTTGTATTGGTATGGATACTTGTATTGATGATGTGTATACTTGTATTGGTATGGATACTTGTATTGATGATGTGTATACTTGTATTGGTATGGATACTTGTATTGATGATGTGTATACTTGCATTGGTATGGATACTTGTATTAATGATATGCATACTTGTATTGATGACAATGTTGATGATCATGTAATGATGATGCTGATGATCGTGAGATGACGATGCGGATGATCGTGTGATGACGATGATGATGACGATACTGAAGATCATTTGATGACGATGCTGATGATCATGTGATGATGATGCTGATGATCGTGTGATGACGATGCTGATGATCGTATGATGAGGATGTTGATGATCGTGTGATGACGATGCTGATGATCGTATGATGACGATGCTGAAGATCGTGTGATGACGATGCTGATGATCGTGTGATGACGATGTTGAAGATCGTGTGATGACGATGCTGATGATCGTGTGATGACAATGTTGATGATCGTATGACAACGATGATGTTGATGTTCCAGTAATTGGTCAAGTTACTGAAGATGATGTATTAAATAAAGCTTCCGATGATATACAGATGTATCATGTATGATGTAGTCGATGACTCCTTGCTCTTGCAGATGTTTTTATAATATCCTTCTCGTTAAGGGCGAGTGTTGAATATTGTAACTTCTAAGAATATTATATTTGTACATTATTATTCTGGAGATGTTTTGTCCCTCCAAGGTGACTCTATTATGTATCCGGAGATGTTTATTCCTCCGATGGTTTGTGGTAACTAGGGTTATTAGACCCACCATGCGGGGGTTGGCCCTGAGTTTATATTTTAGGGGTTATTAGACTTCTCCAGGAGAGGTCGGCCCCATTAGGGATTTTCGTCAGTCGGGAACTAATATAAATAGAGGAGGAGAGCTCCTCATTTGATACACCTCCACAACTCAGAAAGTGGCGCACTTGTGTTTGCGATATCTGCATGTAAGGTAGAGAAGAAGGACAAGTCTTGGAGCACATCTTGTATTTTTGTTGATCGTCTTATTGAGGAAAGCTTTGCTGGGTTTTATACCCCATGAGGGTTTCCCGGGGTAATTTCTGTGTCTATCTTGTGATTATGTTTCTTTCAGTGATCTTGCTAGTTTATTTGGTTTAAACTTAATAATGAAGGCTGAGTCTTCATCAAATGTTACATCCCTATTGACGTCAATCTTCTTGAACCCTGGAAAGTATATTCTGTATGCTTTCGAGCTTTGACTGTACCCTACAAAGATACCCTTCATTCCCGAAGGATCTAGCTTTGTCCTCTTTTCCTTTGCAATATGTGTATATATTGGACAACCAAATATTATGAGATGGCTGACTTCAGGTTTCTTACCAGAGAAGACCTCTTCTGGTGTCTTGTTGTCCAATATCTTGTGAGTTGTTCTGTTATGCACATATATAGATGTCCTAGCTGCTTCTGCCCATAGATGCATAGGCACATCTTGGTCATGCAACATTGCCCGTGCTGCTTCCATGATTTTTCTATTCTTTCTTTCTGCAAATCCATTATGTTGTGGATTGTATGGAGCAGTCAACTCCCTCTTAATCCCTGAATCACTACATAGTTTCTTGAAATCACCTGAAGTGAATTCTCCACCATTGTCGGATTTGAATGTCTTGATCTTCTTGTCAGTTTGATTCTCCATCAAGGTTTTGAATACCTTGAACTTGTCAAATACTTCATCTTTGTTCTTCAAGAAGTAGACCCAAGTCTTCCTAGAGAAATCATCAATGAAAGAGACATAGTATACATACGCACTCAGATAACTGGATGACATCAGACCGCATATATCAGAGTGGATAATTTCCAAGATTCCTTTTTCTTTGCTTTCACTGCTTGGAAATGCCTTCTTAATGTTCCTTTTGCACATCCTTTGCAACACCTTCATGCTTTGACTTGATTTCAGGAAGACCCTCCACAGCTTTGCTTGCAATTGGTAGTGCTCTATAGTGCACATGTGCAAGCCTTCTATGCCAAAGATCACTTGGCTTCATGGATTCATGTACCATGGCATGTTCAGGTTGTCCCTTCAATTTGTAGAATCCTCCCTCTTGCTCTCCAATCACCACTGCATCATCAATAGTTTTACCCTTTGGACACATTAGGACTAGGAAATCTACAAATGAAACCCTCATGCCTTTTGCATCTAATGCAGAGATGGAGAGAAGGTTCTTCTTGAGCCCAGGTACAAATAACACATCTTTCATCTTCAAGGACTTTCCAGAGTCCAGGTTGTAGGAGGCTTCCCCACTTCCTTTGATAGGATATTGATAATCATCCCCAAGTTTCACCTTCTGTGGTGATTCATGTTCAGATAAATTTACAAAAGATTCTTTAAACCCGATCATGTGTTTAGAATCCCCACTGTCAATTAACCAATCATTACAACCATAAGTCATCACTTTCTGCTCTAGCTTTCTTCCTGGGAGGTTCATCATCCTCAACAGCATGGGCATGATATCTTCGTTTGTTGTTCTTCTTCTTCTTTTTGAAGTTGTTGTTGTTTTCTTTCTTCTTCTTAGGACAATTTGTAGCAAAGTGTCCCTTCTCATTGCATGTGAAGCATCTAAGATCTTTCTTATCCTTATGATAATGGTGGTGTGAATATCTCTTGTTATGAGATGGATCCCTCTTGGGATTTCCTTTCTTAGTGTGTGCTGTGAGAGCTTGATCTTCATTACCCATCTTCTCTTCTCAGACTACAAGCCTAGCCTCTTTTTGTGAACATTCCTCCCACAGTCTACTGAAGGAGACCAACTTCGTTCTTGCACAGATTCCTTGGATAAAGGAATCCCATGACCTAGGTAGGCCATTTAGTGTGGTCATGACAACTTCACCATTGTCCACAATTTCATCCACAACTTAAATTTATTGCTTGATCTGAGAGACCTTAGAAAAATAAGATTGAATGGTCTCTCCATTCTGAAGCTTTACCCCTGTTAGCACTCGGATTTTCCTTGGGCTGTATCAAAGAAACCCCGAGGTAACCTATTTCAAACCAATCTTTAGACTGAAAAGTCGGCCTCTTTCAGCCAGAGAGGGCTCTCTCAGCAAATATGCTATCCAATGTCACCACGACAGCAGCTTGACAATAAATTCAATGGCCAAATTTGTAAAATCACAGTAAAAACTTTGTAGGCTTTAAATAATGTGGTTAGATCAACAGGAAAAATATACCATTGGGCAATGGAGTCGAGAAATAGAAAAATAATAGATCAACAGCAAAAACAGAATTTTTGTACAAAGGAAAGGTAATTGTTAGGTTACGGTCAAAGCTTTTTGCAGGCAAAAAGAAAGAATTAAAGACAGTCCACCAATCAATGGGCATCAGACTAGGATGAATCCATTATCGATTTTAGAGAAGCAAATGGATACTTAAACGCGATAAACTGAAGCACAACAATATGAATCCCAATTTATTTTAGATGTTTGTCTAAGTATAGAAGAAAAGACAAAATGGACAGCATAACTAGGAAAGTAAACATGCACAAGTGAGAAGAGAAAATATACAGACTGTAAATACCAACAACGCATGAATCTTTTATTCAAAACTGCTCAAACTCTGAAATCTTTATTCATTTCTAGAATAAACTTCAAATGCCCAGAATGGGAATTTTTTCTCTCTAAAAATCCCCCCTTTTACATGTGTTTTTACATATCAATATATAGAAAGACGACCTATACCTAATTTTGAATTCAAAACCTAACTGAAACTTTAAAAATAGAAACAGTTACAACTTATTTTTTTTATTTCAGGAAGTAAATTTGCTGAAAAATAGGATTCAAAGCCCTAGCTATATATCTCAGATAGAGATAGCTGTGTACATTCTGAGAGAGGTTTTTGTAGCTGGGCATGTGCTAAAGAAGAGAATCTTTCAGTTTCTTAAAATTCTTCTTCATTTGGAAGAAACAACTCTTTGAAGTTAATGACTAAAACAGTAAACTGAAATTCTGGAAAATTGCCCCGTGAAGATGATTTCGATTCTCTTAACCCATAACACATGTGTAAACACTGAGGGAGGTTTTTGAAGATTGGCTTGTTCTGAAAAAAACCTCTCTCAGTTTCCTAAAATTCCTCTTGGTTTGGCGGAAATAGCTTCTAGAAAATGGTGACTAAAACATGCATTTTCTCAAAAACGTGTTATACTTATCCCATTTGATTTTCTCTACGGGATATATCCAACATTGGTTGAGCGGGAAATAATCATGGTGTTTATATACCCCGCCGCGCACAACAATTGATAACACATAGCACGTGCTATTATACTCCTCTTCTTCGGGAATGGTGGTTCCACATGGGCGGAAGGCAGTTTATAATAACACCCTCGCGTTGATGCGGATAAATAACAATGCACCACGTGCTCCTGTGGTATTTCGTCCACAACCACTTTATAATTTTAAATTTCGAGCTAGTGAGGGATGTGGAATGGGTTATCAACCGTCCATCTCTCTCTAGGATTGTGAACTGTTAATCTCTTTCAATGACCCAATCGTGCTACTTTTCTTTCGTTTTTCTTCTGGGCAATTTACCCACATGCAATACAAAAGCACGACCGCCACTCTTTATATAGTGCATTGCTTTTAACATATAGCAAGTAATACAAATGAAGGAATGATCTTGGCCTTGGCATTTGGACTATGGAGGCTATGTGGGGTCCCTTGGTTCGGCTCTTGGTCAATTGACAAGCCCTCGATGTTGGGCACTAATACCTTTTTCTCTATTTGGCCCAAACCAAAAATTTAGAATGAGCCTTAAGTTATAAAAAATCAATTTAAAGCTTTCGACCCCCTTTTTTTATAAATTCGATGACTTAAAACATTTAAAAAATCAAAACTTTCATAAAGTTTTTAACTTTGGCAGATAGAATATCAAAACATTTCTCTTCATAAAACCTCCATCATGGAAAATATTTTGTTTTGCATGTTAATGCTATCGAAATAAATTCAAGCACAAAATTTATGGAGTGCTAACAACTGGCTCCTACTGGGGATGTTGTCCTCCCACCGAGGCAGGAAAGAACACCGTAGACCATGTGCCTGACCATTGGGCGGCTCCCAACCTTGACAACTTCAACCTGTAACCTGTATCCTGTAATCAATCTTTCATCCAAAAACTGTGGCTGGAAACCACTTTAACTGTAGAAAATTGAAAACTCACATGCTGAAACTGAACTGAAAACAATACTGTACATACTGAAAACTGCTTTCCTGGAAAACTTATTTCTCCTACCTACCCTACCTTTAGAATTTCAAAGACTTTCCATCAATCAAGTAATTCGGAAACACCAATAAAGCCAATCCATTAGGTGTTCAAAGAATCTGACTCATTCATTGTTGAAATAAGTCACTAACAGAAAATATGACAGCACCAACAACCAATGATATTCTTTATTCTCATAGTAAAAATTTTGCTGCAAATTTAAAATAATGTTGAGATATTGTAACTTCAAAGAATATTATATTTGTACTCTATTATTCTGGAGATGTTTCACTCCTCCTTGAAGATCTTATTGTATATCCGGAGATGTTTATTACTCCATCGGAATGTGGTAACTTGAGTTATTAGACTTCCCTAGTGGGGGTCGGCCCTGTATGTGTTATGTGGGTCAAAGGGTTATTAGACCACCCTATAGGGGTCGGTCCAGTCAGTTGTAGTGGGGTATTTAACCCAATGGTTAAATACGAGCCTACATGATTTGTGTAAAAGACAAGTCGGAGTAGTGTATAAATAGAGGAGGTGTATTCCTCATTTTACACACACTCACTCACTTGAGAGTGGCGCACTTGTGGAGGTGAAGTCTACTATGGAGAAGGAGGAGCTTATGCTTAGGGTTGCATCTTTGTATATTGATGGTCATCTATATTGAGGAAGCTTTACTGGGTTTTCTACCCCATGAGGGTTTCCCAGGATAAATCTGTGTCTCTTGTGTTTATGCTATGCTTGTTGTTTCTTCAGTGATCTTGTATGTTCTATTATTGTGAAATGGAATGTAATGATGCTATTTTATGTATTAGCATATTAAATCTTAACATGGTATCAGAGCTAACCTGAAGGAAGGCAATGTATGGCACTTACGACACTTGCTTCTCTTGCGACAACTTGAAGGTTAGGGTTTTATATAGCAAAAACCAGTCATTGTGGAACTTTCGCTATAAATACATTTTGGAGAAGTTTCAGGATCTGAAACCTTTACAGGTGGTATATTACATCCCCAGGTACCTTGTGTCCAAAGGGAACCCTTCGATTCGTTGTACTTTGTGAGTTTTAATCAGTACAAGTTAGGGTTTCTCCCTCTTCCAGATCTCAGTCAAAATTAGGTGACCTAGGAAAAAAGGTCATAACCTAGGCTAGGAAGATCCAAATGAAATTTTGTAAAAAGTGACAGGTAGTACACAGATTGTAATATCTCAGGAAACATTTTACGAGGCTGAAGTTGAACCAGTGACACGTGGCACGTCGTACACGTTCGCTCTCCTGTTTTATCCCATAAACAGGTCACGTTGCGACACTTGGCATAACTCTCTCTCAGAAAATCCAATTGAGGTTGGACATGTTGCGATGGAAAGATGACAGGGCAAGCTACCACAAAAAAAATGTTCAGACCCTGTGGAGTGAAACATTTGGATTTACAGCAGAAACAATCAGGTACATATTTCTATCAAAACGAAATTATTTTTGGAGCACCTTCATTCATGGCTTCTAGAATTTAGGGTTTCGGAGAAAGTTAGAATTTTTGGAATCGGAATCCACGGCTGAATGCTACTCAGAAAAATCAAAATTTAGATACCAAGATCGAATTTTTTGGTTGGGTAGAAGATCGAGCTTGATCAAACCCCAGTTCGGGATTTTGATCGAAAAGATGGAAAATTAGGGCTTCAACAAAAGTTGGAATTTTTTAAGTCTGTAACCACGGATGGAAGCTCCTCAGAAAAATAAGAGTTTAGAGCCTTGGTTCAAACCTTTTGATTGGACAGAAGGGTGGGATTCATCAAACCCTAGTTCGGGTTCATGTTCAGAAGATCCAGAAGTTTCGAAGGCAATTTTGAGGGGTCAAATTTTGGAGATTTCAAAATTGAAGTATGCTAGTTTGATCAGCTCAGCAAGACACATCCTTCCATCCATCCAAAAGTGTGAAAGTCAAAGATTGAATTTTTAGGGTTTCTCTAGCAAACCCTAATCAAGCTCGAGATCAAGTTTCAGGGGGAGTTGAGGCTAAGGCCTTACATAAGAAGACTACAATAAGTCTCGACGGGTATGACTTAAGGAGGTTCAGGTATGTCTTGAAATCTGATTCTTGATTAAGTTCATAATGTGTTTGTCTTCATATTATTTATTAGTACAATCTTGATTAATGTTAGAATTGTGTTATCACCCTAGTAACAATATGAATGCATTTGAATGATCGAAGCCATTTATTGATTAGGGCTATATGATTGTACTAATGCATTATGGTGTTGTATGAGTTTGATGTTGTTTGCTAACAAGATATAGGTACATCACAAAAGACAAATCAAGTTCCATGACCATGACAACATGAAGACAAAGAATCATCCATAATATTTGTTCTACTTACAAGGTATGTATTACTTTGTTATATTATGCTTAACCTATGAGATATGCAAGTTCTAGCACAGAATCTCTAAATCATTGAAGAGAACAAAGAAGATATTGTTTAGGTATGTTAGACATAACTAAGCATGTATACTAATCCAGGTATGTTTTCCTATGTCAAGTTAGAATCTTACCTTGTGTTAGGATCCCTTATATAAGTATACTTGGTATGATTGGTTATGCTTATTCATAAAGTTAGTAATCAAGGGTTTATGCATATTATGTCTCTTATGTTGATGATTTAACTAACCAGAAGAGTACTATGATCAAACAAGAATATGCATGAGTAAAAGAAGACTTCCTTGAAACCCTGAATACTAATGATCATGACTTTACAATTATAATGTTTTGATAATATTTATAATATACTAATGAATGTATGTTTGTGTATGAGATGATGAGGATGACACTAGTGCACACTTGAGCATGCACAGTGGTACAGAATGAATAGAAGTTCAAAAGACATATAGAATATCAAGCGGGATGCAACCACACAAACATAAAAGATAAGTATTTGAGTTGTTATTTGAAATAGTAAATGATATTTCTTGTATGCATATTGTATTCCTAGAATATATCATGCGGAGTGTAAACATTCATAAAGCATTGAACAATATACTACTAATATGCATATGATTGGTAAGTTGGACAAACATTCCATTATTGCTTGTCTAGAATGAAACCTCTTTGCTGACATGATGAGAGCTGTGCACACTCTCGATAGTATGTTCTGGTAGAGATGGAAGGCATCTAGATAGCCATTGTATGTATACAGGATATGGAAAAGTGTTGTGCCAAAGTGTTGGGCAAGATAGTTGCATAACTATGTAAATGATATCTGTATGCATAATAGGTTATCATGTCAACATGATTTCATGATTATGAAGTATTACTAATCATGTACTTAATTTTGATTTGTAGGAAAGATCATGAAGAATGATGAACACCGAACAAGTGATGGATGTTCAACAAGAAGATTTACAAATCAAACAAAATATAGAAGGCTCATGGCTAGAAGATTCTCTTAGAAAAAGGAAGAGAATCATAACAAGATGTTTGCTTCAAGTGGATAGATAAGACCATTCTCTTAATGGTGTAATTAAAGAAGAAGTGTGAATCAGGTTCTGTATGGGTACCCAGGATTGGTAGTCAATTGATGAGCTTAATGATCATCATGGATGATGTGGATCTCAACCTTTGCTACAAGGTTGAATATGGCCTCTATACATAGATGACATGGATGCAAGAAGGAACTCACCACAAAGTTCGAATGATATTGAGGCTCATATCAGTAGACCCATCGGATGAGAGATGGCACAGATAGATATGCAGAAGATCATTCAATGTAGAGTGTGAATGAATGAGAATTGACAGCTTCTTGACAAAGCTTGGGATTTACCAAAAGTAAAGTTGATCCTAACCTTTACCTTAAGGTCGTGGATGATGAACCTATCATATCATTATTGTATGAGGATGATCTCTTTCTGACAAGGAATGAGGAACAGATCATGAAAAGAAAGAAGAAGATGGCTGCAGAAATGAAAATGAAAGATATCAGATTGATGCATTACTTCCTAGGTCTGGAAGTATGGCAAGGCTCAGAAGGAATCTTTCTCAACCAAGGAAAGCATGCTGAGAAATATTAAAAGGACTTGATGTGTTGTTAGAAGATGACTCATCAGAGTTAGTGGATATAACTCTGTACAGACAAATTATTGAGTCATTAATGTATCTAACGAATACTAGGTCAGATATATGCTTTGTTGTGAAACACCTTGAGACAGTATCTAGTGGAACCTAGATGAGTTCACCTGATAGCTGCAAAGCATGTGATGAGGTACCTAAAGGATATGATAGACTTTGATCTATGTTATCTTGGAGATCATGACTTCAGATGGCTACACAGATGTTGATTGAGCAGAAAGTGTATCAGACAGGAAGAGCACATCGAGAATATGTTATTGTCTGGGATCAGTCGTGATCTTGTGGTTTAGAAGGAAGCAGTCTAGTGTGGCTCTCAGCACAAGCGGAATATATGGCTACTTGCTCTGCTAACTTGTGAATAAGTATGGTTTCAGGATTGTTTGACTTAGAGATAGAACCAACTGTGATCCTATGTGACAAGCAGAGTTGTACCAAAATGGTAGAGAATCCAGTGTTCCATGATAAGTCAAAGCACATAGAGATCTGACATTTCTATATACAAGATATGGTGCAGAAAGGAATTAAAGTTCGAATTTGTAACAAGTTGCCGATGTACTAACCAAACCTCTACCTCAAGTAAAGTTTTCCGAGACAAACTTAATATAGTTCAGAAGGACCCTCCTCGAAAGGAGGAGTGATGTGATCACTTATGATGAGATTTCCTGCATCGACAGAGAGGTCGATGATGTGGATACATATATTGGTGATGTAGACAAAGAGGTTCGTGGATGGTCCTTAGACAGGATCTAAATTGACAAGGGGATTGCATCATCCTTGAACACATGCTCTAAAGTGAGACGTAGACAGATGTCTCCGAGAAAGAAGAGGGATTGCATCATCCTTGAACACATGATTCTAAAAGGATCCGTAGACGTATGGTCTCCGAGAATGAAGTCCCTAGTGGACAGGTGGGGATTGTATCATCCCTGGGCTTCAGTCCTAAATAGATCCATAGGAAAATGTCTCCGAGAATGTGGTCCCTAATGGACGAGGGGATTGTATCATCCATGGACTTCAGTCCTAAACAGAACCGTAGACAGATGTCTCCGAGAATGTGGTTCCTATTGGACAAGGGGATTGTATCATCCTTGGACACATGTCCTAAAAGAGACCCGTAGACATATGTAGCCGAGAAAGTGGTCCCTAGTAGACATGATAGGACTGCATCGTCCCTGAGCATTTGGTTCAAAATGTACATGACAGGATTACATCATCCTTGGACTTATGTCCTAAAGTGATAAGGACTAATCATCATGTAAGTAGATTGGGATTGCATCATCCCTAGACATGGTGAGGTGTTGTAAAGTGATAAGGACTAATCATCCTGTAAGTATACTGGGATTGCATCATCCCTAGACATGGTGAGGTGTCTTAAAGTGATAAGGACTAATCGTCTTGTAAGTAGATTGGGATTGCATCGTCCCTAGACATGGTGAGGTGTCTTAAAGTGATAAGGACTAATCATCCTATAAGTAGATTGAGATTGCATCATCCCTAGACATCGTGAGGTGTCTTAAAGTGATAAGGACTAATCATCCTGTAAATAGATTGGGATTTCATCGTCCCTAGACATGGTGAGGTGTCTTAAAGTGATAAGTACTAATCATCCTGTAAGTTGATTCGGGATTGCATCATCCCTAGACATGGTGAGGTGTCTTAAAATGATAAGGATTGATCATCCTGTAAGTTGATCTAGATTGCATCGTCCATAGACATGAGAGATGTCTTAAATTGAGAGGGATTGATCATTCCGTAAGTGGATCCGGATTGTATCATCCTTGGACCTATGTCCTAAAGTGAGAGGGATTGACCATCCCGTAATTGGATCATGTGTGTTGCAGGGCATGCTGCTATGTATTGATGATAGATGTATTAGTGAGAATACATGCTATTGATGATATATGTATTAGTGAGAATACATGCTATTGATGATAGATGTATTAGTGAGAATACATGCTTTTGATGATAGATGTATTAGTGAGAATTCATGCTTTTGATGATATATGTATTAGTGAGAATACATGCTATTGATGATAGATGTATTAGTGAGAATACATGCTTTTGATGATAGATGTATTAGTGAAAATACATGCTAATGATGATAGATATATTAGTGAGAATACATGCTTTTGATGATAGATGTATTAGTGAGAATACATGCTTCTGATAATAGATGTATTAGTGAGAATACATGCTTTTGATGATAGATGTATTGATGATCCAGATGTTGTAGATCGAGATTATCCAGATGCTGTAGATCGTGATGATCCAGATGCTATAGATCGATATGATCCAGATGTTGTACATCGAGATGCTCCAGATGCTGTAGATCGAGATGATCTAGATGTTGTAGATCGATATGATCTAGATGTTGTAGATCGAGATGATCCAGATGCTGTAGATCGAGATGGTCCAGATGCTGTAGATAGAGATGATCCAAATGCTGTAGATCGTGATGATTATGATGCTGTAGATCGAGATAATCTAGATGATGTAGATCGAGATGATCCAGATGTTGTAGATCGTGATGATCCAGATGCTGTAGATAGAGATGATCCAGATGCTATAGATCAAGATGTTGTAGATCATGATGATCCAGATGCTGTAGATCAAGATGATCCAGATGTTGTAGATCGAGATGATCCAGATGCTGTAGATCGAGAAGATCCCGATGTTGATGATCGTATGATGATGATGCTGATGATCGTGAGGATCCAGATGTTGATGTTGTTGTAGTTGTTTGAGTGTTGCAGAAGATAAAGACTCAGTACTTAAGATGTTGATGTTCCAGTATTGAAGATGTTCTAGTAACTGCTTGAGTTACTGATGATGTTGAGAAAGCTTCCAATGATTTATAGATGTATCATGTATGATGTTGATGACTCCTTGCTCGTGCAGATGCTGTTATAATATCCTTCTCGTTAAGGGGGAGTGTTGAGATATTGTAACTTCAAAGAATATTATATTTGTACTGTATTATTATGGAGATGTTTCATTCTTCCTTGAAGATCTTATTGTATATCCGGAGATGTTTATTACTCCGTCGGAATGTGGTAACTTGGGTTATTAGACTTCCCTAGTGGGGTTCGGCCCTGTATGTGTTATGTGGGTCAAAGGGTTATTAGACCACCCTAGAGGGGTCATCCCAGTCAATTGTAGTGGGGTATTTAACCCAATGGTTAAATACAAGCCTACATGATTTGTGTAAAAGACAAGTCGGAGTAGTGTATAAATAGAGGAGGTGTATTCCTCATTTTACACACACTCACTCACTTGAGAGTGGCACACTTGTGGAGGTGAAGTATGTTATGGAGAAGGAGGAGCTTATGCTCAGGGTTACATCTTTGTATATTGCTGGTCATCTATATTGAGGAAGCTTTGCTGGGTTTTCTACCCCATGAGGGTTTCCCAGGATAAATCTGTGTCTCTTGTGTTTATGCTATGCTTGTTGTTTCTTCAATGATCCTATATGTGCTATTATTGTGAAATAGAATGTAATGTTGATATTTTCTATCTTAGCATATTAAATCTTAACAAATAAGAAATCTCTCCATAAACTCGACTATAGGATCAAAGAAGATAGATTGTATTTGAAGTTCCTTCGTATTTTCTGCAATTTGACGGGAAAACTGAAATGTTCTTTCTTCCTTAACATTCTTTTCCATAAATGAATGATTATCCTCATAATCTAATGCATCCTCAAATAGAAAACACTCTGCAAGATCATTAAACATGACAACTCTATCTTTTTGATGAAAGAACAGGGTGTCTAATAGCTGATTACCTTGCAGAGGATCGTCATCACTAATGGGTTCCTTCAAAAGATCCTTATGACTGTCGCCATTTAATTTCAGATTTACATGCCCAAAAATGGAAGAAGTTTCACTTACATATCCCGGACTATGTGAAGATTTCAAATTTTTATAAGCAGGGGTTCTAGCATGACTCTATAGGAGTTGATCTATTTTTTCTTCCGTTAAAAGAGGAGGTGGCCTGTGCACTTCCTAAATCAAAAAACTATTGTTTTCCTCTTTTTCTGCAGATTTATCATGATGCTGGATGTATCCTTCATTTGTATACAAAGGAGTAGATGAATCATCATTTATTTCTTCATTGATTTTATCTACAACTAGCTTCTCTTGATCATCATGGCCATGGACTTGCGAAGAAAAATGATAAAATATTTCAGACATGTCTTCATCATTCATACCTTCCAGATCTTCATCAATACTTTTGAGGTACTGTATGAAACCCTCAAACTGATCACAACAATCTTCCATTAAAGACAAAGATGGGACATACACTTTGTAATGTTCATAAAATGTTATGTCAAAATCCTTTAAAGAAAACAAGCTGTCAGGTTTCAAACCTTCATACCATTCCCTCGCTTTGCCCTCTAAAGAAGCCATGAACATTTTCATAAGGCAATCCTTATGAAACCTAATCTTCAGCTTGTGCACATGTATGTGAAATCTCATTAAATGTAAAACATCATTATCATTGTTTTCATCTTTGAATTTAGGCAAATAAGACTGCGAATCTATTTTAGGAATTTGATTCGGAAAACCAGGAATATGAGACTTGCTCATAGGAGCATACCTTCTTAATAATGAGGCCATCTTGAAATAATAGAGCTGTAGATTCTGATTTGAAAACTGAGGAGACTAGACTGTGAACCAATGCAAAACTGGATTTCTTTAATGTGGAGTCGCCATGAAATTTCAGAAAACTGGATTCTTTGAAGATGGAGTCGCCAGGTGAAAGATGCACAGCCTTCTTGATATCTGACTGTTGTTCACCATCAACAATCAAATCTACAACTTTTTCGTTCATACACATGGAAAATGAGACCTTCATTCCCCGGCAACGGCGCCAAAATGTTAGCACTCGGATTTTCCTTGGGCTGTATCAAAGAAACCATGAGGTAACCTATTTCAAACCAATATTTAGACTGAAAAGTTGGCCTCTTTCAGCCAGAGAGGGCTCTCTCAGCAAATCTGCTATCCAATGTCACCACGACAGTAGCTTGACAATAAATTCAATGGCCAAATTTGTAAAATCACAGTAAAAACTTTGTAGGCTTTAAATAATGTGGTTAGATCAATAGGAAAAAGATACCATTGGGAAATGGAGTCAAGAAACATAAAAATAATAGATCAACAGCAAAAACAGAATTTTTGTACAAAGGCAAGGTAATTGTTAGGTTACGGTCAAAGCTTTTTGCAGGCAAAAAGAAAGAATTAAAGTCAATCCACCAATCAATGGGCATCAGACTAGGCTGAATCCATTATCAATTTTAGAGAATCAAATGGATACTTAAACGCGATAAACTGAAGCATAACAATATGAATCCCAATTTATTTTAGAAGTTCGTCTAAGTATAGAAGAAAGGACAAAATGGACAGCATAACTAGGAAAGTAAACATGCACAAGTGAGAAGAGAAAAGATACAGACTGTAAATACCAACAACGCATGAATCTTTGATTCAAAACTGCTCAAACTCTAAAATCTTTACTCATTTATGGAATAAACTTCAAATGCCCAGAACGGGAATTCTTTCTCTCTGAAAATCCCCCCTTTTACATGTGTTTTTACATATCAATACATAGAAAGATGGCCTATACCTAATCTTGAATTCTAAACCTAACTAAAACTCTAAAAATAGAAACAGTTACAACTTATTTATTTATTTATTTCAGGAAGTAAATTTGCTGAAAAATAGGCTTCAAATCCCTAGCTTTATATCTCATATGGAGATAGTTGTGTACATTCGGAGAGAGGTTGTTGTAATTGGGCATGTGCTGAAGAAAATCCTCTTTCGGTTTTTGAAAATTCTTCTTCATTTGGAAGAAACAACTCTTTGAAGTTAATGACTAAAACAGTAAACTGAAATTCTGGAAAATTGCCCCGTGAAGATGATTTCGATTCTCTTAACCCATAACACTTGTGTAAAAACTGAGGGAGGTTTTTGAATATTGGCCCGTTCTAAAGAAAAACCTCTCTCATTTTCCTAACATTCCTTTCGGTTTGGCAGAAACAGCTTCTAGAAAATGGTGACTAAAACAGGCATTTTCTCAAGAACGTGTTATACTTATCCCATTTGATTTTCTCTATGGGATATATCCCACATTGGTTGAGCATGAAATAACCGTGGTGTTTATATACCTCGCCGCGCACAACACTTGATAACACATATCACGTGCTATTATACTCCTCTTCTTCGGGAATGGTGGTTCCGCATGGGCGGAAGGCGGTTTATAATACCACCCTCGCGTTGATGTGGATAAATAACAATGCGCCACGTGCTCCTGTGGTATTTCGTCCGCAACCGCTTTATAATTTTAAATTTTGAGCTAGTGAGGGATGCGGAATGGGTTATCAACTGTCCATCTCTCTCTAGAATTGTGAACCGTTGATCTCTTTCAATGACCCAATCGTGCTACTTTTCTTTCATTTTGCTTCTAGGCAATTTATCCCACATGCAATACAAAAGCACGACCGCCACTCTTTATATAGTGCATTGCTTTTATCATATAGCAAGTAATACAAATGAAGGAATGATCTTGGCCTTGGCGCTTGGAGTATGGAGGCTATGTGGGGCCCCTTGGTTTGGCTCTTGGTCACTTGACAAGCCCTCGATGTTGGGCGCTAATACCTTTTTCTCTATTTGGCCCAAACCAAAACTTTAGAATGAGCCTTAAGTTATAAAAAAATTAATTTAAAGCTTTCGACCCCCTTTTCTTTATAAAGTCGATGACTTAAAACATTTAAAAAATCAAAACTTTCATAAAGTTTTTAACTTTGGCAGATAGAATATCGAAACATTTCTCTTCATAAAACCTCCATCATGGAAAATCTTTTGTTTTGCATGTTAATTCTATCAAAATAAATTCAAACACAAAATTCATGGAGTGCTAACAACCCCTTTCAATTGTTTCCGCAGGGTCATCTTTCGATTTATGTTCTTCCCTTCAAATAGCTTGGTCACGGAATCAAACATCTCTTTGGGTGTCTTCAGAGATGAGACATGTGGGATGAGATGGTCCTTGATAGAATCAGCAATGATTCTTTTTTCCTTGACCAAGTTCTTCTTGTGAAGAGCCTTAGCCTCTTCTCCCTCTGGGACAGGGACCTCTTCACTTATATAAGTGTCCAGCTCATTTTCTTCCAGGATTAACCCAATCCTATACTTCCATGCTCAGAATTTATAGCCCCTTCAAGCTTATCCTCAAGCTTGGTGTGGTGAGACATCTTAAAGCATACTTCAAATGGAAATAGAAAAGATATAGGTCTTACCACTTGATTTGCTGAAAACTGGATCTGGTCTCGGATTAGGGTTTGTCAGAGAAACCCTAAAAATTCAAAATGTGAATTTCAACTTTCTGAAAAGATAGAAAGATGTGCCTTGATGAGTTGATCAACCTGGTATATTCAGAATTTGAGATCTGCAAAGTTTCACCCTTTAGAAATGCCTTTTAGTCTTCCCATATTCACTAGGGAGGACCCTGAATTAGGGTTTGAGTTTCCTGGAGCTTCACCCAACCCAAAATATCAATCCAATGCTCTAAACTTCGATTTTTCCAAGGAGCTTCCAGCTATGTCTTCAGATTTCAGAAATTCCTATTTTTGTGGAAACCTTAATTTGTAGGGCCAAAACTAAAAGTGCGCAGAATTGAAATCTGATTGGACAGAAAGATTCTCCTTGATGAGTAGATTCAATATACCTTGCTTCCTTTCCAAAATTTGTGGAGAGAAACCCAATAAACAATAAACCCTAGTTTCTACCACTACACAATGTCTTCTTCTTAGGGAAGCTCTGATACCATGTTAATTTTTTAGCATTAATTCAATATACTCTAGGATCTTTACTGAGACAATAACATGTACAACATATCAAGTATAACAATGCATATCAATCACACCAAGCAATCACATGAGACAATAGACACACAGAGTTTCACTAGGGAAAAACATAAAGGTGAAAAACCCCACAACTTCATCAGAGATAGAAAGAGCAAAGATACAACCAAGGTACAACCAAATTACAAGAGACAGTCTTCTACTAGCAGCTCCTCCTCCTCCTCAACTAGTGCGCCACTTTCCGAGTGATGTACAAGTGAATAATGAGATGTCCAAATAGAGATCTCTCGATCTCTATTTATACTTGTCCTGTCCTGCCTAATAAACTAATGGGACCAACTTGTCTAGATTAGCTTAATAACCCATGGTTAAATTAATCAAAGCCGACCCCACAGATGTGTTATAGCTTGAAATGACACCTCTCCGTCCGTGACAACACTTGTTTCCCTTGATCGCATGACGACACTTCTTGAGATCAAGTTCAGTCACACAACAGGACATTTGTGGATGGAGGAGTCATTTGGGACACTAAAATTAGTTCAAATTACCTCATTCTTGACCCATTTGTTGTATATGACCCTTAGGAACATTTTTCTAGGCCAAACCATCTCTTGAAAATGAGCAGAAAAGCCTGTTTTTGGCCATTTTTTAACATGAGCGCTAGTACACAAGCATGATAGTAGTGTGTGTACCCTACTCTAGTGTGCAATAGTAGCGCTCAAACCTTCTGAGCGCTACTCCAATGTTTAAATAGTAGCACTCAACTCCATATGTACGCTACTTTGTCTACTGTAGAGTAGAGTACACTCCTATGTTGGTCAAAATCTTGAAATTTTGGGAAGTTAAGTTGGTTGGGGAACCTCCTACTCAGTTATAACTTCTTTTCATCTTCCTCACTCACTATATAAGGAGGGTAGAAGGGCCATGTGAGGGGACAAAGTATACAACATTGTTATGCTGGAGGAATGGAGACCCTCATCCCCCTCTCTTGTGCTTAGTTTCTGATAAACCCTAGTACAGTTGCTTAGAGGCTAGGATCCTTGGAGAACAAAAGCAGGAGACCTTGAATCTAGGTTTCGTGAAGTGCCAAGATTGAAACAAGGTATAACTGTATGTACTTGATTTCATTCATTAATAAAGATCAGACGTTCTTCTCTTTCCAAATATGACCTATTCTCGTATGTCTCTGATTTGATTACTGTTTAATTATAGTTTGATGTCTTGTTATGTCATGGATATTAGTCTTATATATGTATTCAAATGTGTTTGAGAAAGGTATCAAGTTGTTTTGCAGGTCTGGGCATTGCGACACTGGATAAGCATTGAAGAGCGAGGGAGGCAAAGCTAGGATCAACCTTCTGAATGAGTTGCCTACATCTCTAAACTCTAATCTCTTCATTTATTTGTTGTACTTGCAGAATGCTTGTAAGTCTATCTTTATCACCGTAAGTTGGTAGTTTCTCCCCTGAACTATAGGTGCATTTTCCACACAAAAGAATGGCGACTCCGCTGGGGAAAACCTAACTGCTTAGGGGTATCCAAGGTCATTTCTTCAGTTGTGTTTGAAGGTCTTTGTTCAATTTCTTAATTAGAATCAGTTAGTATGCTCTGTTTGACCCTACTGGGCTTTTACAGACCGTTCTCGGCCCTTGCAAACCCTTGTGGACCTAGGTGTGGGGGGTTTTAACCCCATTTTTTCATTTTTTTCCACCTGTACGCTACTGTTTGTACAACAAAGTAGCGCCCATACGCTACTTTTCTTCTACACAGTAGCGCCCATCCTACTATGGGTGCTGGTATGCCTCATACACAGTAGTGCTCAAAATCTAGGTTTGAAATTTTTGAGTTTTTGGGTTGTGGACCCAAATCTGGGGGCTTTGGCTGCATTTTTTGGGGTCCCTGATGACCCTATGTCTGAGTTAAACCACTATAAGTGGTCTTCCATCCTTGTACTGATCCTACATTCATGATTTGAACCTCTTTTGATCAATTTGGGCTTGTTTGGAAAGTTTTGGGGTTTGTTGACCCAAGTTGGGGGGTTGTGGACCTGTTTGGTGTTTTGTACCCTAATTTGAGTCTGACTGAACTTGATTGCCCCATTTCCACTGGATTTGAAACCTCTTGAGTCTTGTTGACCCTATTTGTATCTATTTGAGTGAAATTTCTCTTTTAGGTTGGTTTCTTATCCTCCCTTATGGTTTTAGTTTTTCTTTTGTAGTGAAAGCTCAAGTGTTTTGGTTGTTTTTCAAGACCTTGTTTGCATTGTTTATGTGCAGACCTAACTTTACCAAACCATACTTCTTCGTAGTTCAATTGCTTCGTTTGGTTCTAAAAGTAGTTTTTGTACTCTTTTCCCAATGGTTGGCATGCTTACATCAATAAGAATTTGAAAGTCATATTTAGTAGCTTTTACTGTTTCATAAAGAGAACCTGAAAGTTTCTTTGCTTTGCTTTGATATTTGGTTAGTTTCAGTTTTGTTTCTTACCTTTGGAAAGCATAAAGAATTTTGATTTATCTTCTGAATAGAGTACCTTGCAAGTGGCTTAAAATATTTTAGAGTGCTTTGCATAAAAAAGAACAAGTTTTCTTTTGCATACATATTTGTTTGAGTAGCTGCATTCTTAGGTTTTGAGTTTAATTTTGTACATTTAGACATTATTTTTACCTTTTTTTGCATTCGAAAGATTAAAAATTGCATTTGCATATGCATTCTAGATCAGAATTTTAAGACTTGCATTGAAAAGAAAAAATTTGTTTGGTGATAAATATTTCATTTTTAGTACTCTATCTCTATTATAACCACTCTCACACACCCACTACCTTTTTGAGTAAGCAAGTAACCTTTAAAATGAACTCTAATAAAATGTACTAGCAACATTTTATTTTCTAGGTTACACTACACCAACTAGTCGTGGTTAGGATCTTGGGTTTAAAACACCTTAAACCACCCAAGATCACACATTATGCAAAAATCATAGTTCGACTATCATAGGTAAACCCCCTTCATTCAAAGCTTTCTTGGGATCTATGCAGTAGGTCTTGTGAGATCATATTGTTGGGAATACTCCTCCTACTTTATGTTTCGACCATATACCAGGATTGGATCGTGTTTGGGGACTCTTTTGAGTTTCGGGCTCAGTTACCTTGCCCACACCTTTTGATTCGACCAGCGACTGTTCTCCCAATATTTTTTGGTGTTTTGGTATCCTTAGTATCTTACCATAGGTTCATACACAGGTGACAGGAGAGGGTATATTTGTTGTACCTAGGACAGACGTGGGAGGAAATCCCTTGCAGGTCTTTGGGAGAGCGGTTGGGTGATTCCAACGCTTGCACCCTTAGTCATTGCATTATGGACCCTGAGTAACTGTTCTTCATCCTTAGTTGATCTATTCTGGGCCCTCATCATCCCAGACTCTTCTCCAAAAGGCATCTGTTTGCCTGGTTTGATTTACCTAGGACCTTTTTTAGTGGTGTGCTCTTTGTGCTACTTGTCTTAGTTTTCCTTAGAGAACTTCTTGCTTATTTGAGCAGGAAACTATGTCTAGCATTCTGGCAAGTGCCAATCAAGGTACTCCTATTCCGGGGGATCCTTGTGTTGTTCCATTCATTGGAAACATTGGTACTCCCTTAATGGCTACTTTGAATCTTCCTGGATTCACCATAGGGCTGTCGGTTTGGTTATTTTCCACCCTGAATGCCTTGCATGCTCATGACGCTACTTTTGTGAGCACCTCAAATCAAGAGCATCAGAACCCTGGGCCTTCTTTGCTAGTAACATCTTCTCCTCCTCCTTCTACCTCATGTGGCGAAAGTAGCAATACTAGTAACCAGCAGTCTAAAAGAAATAGATGGGGGAAGAATAGGAAGAAGATGCCAAAACAAGGGGGCAGCAACTGAGCCTCTGTAAGTCATGCTCGGGGAAAGCACCCTGCCTCTGCAAATCATGCAGGGGGCACCTACCTAGCCTCTGGAGGTCATGCTAGGAGAAAAATATTAGTCACCGAGAATCATACTGAAAGTTTGTCTTCAACCACTGTCAGTCATGTTGAGGACACGTCATTGATCACTGCTGGTCATATTAATGACAAGTCACCAGTTCCTGTGAGTCATACTGGAGACACCATATTAGCCACTGCAAGTCATGCTGAGGGAGTTGATATTGTCGACAAACCAAACAAACAGAAGCTTAAGTTCCCTTGTAAGTTTTGCGAGGGAGATCACCTTACTTACTTGTTCCCTGTACTTCCAGAAGTGAAAAAAGTGTGGTCTTTGGTTCAAAAGTCTGATGCTTCTGAGCAACCAGCCTCTATGAGTCATGCTGGGGGCAAGTTGTCAGCCAATGCTAGTCATGTTGAGAGTACTGACATTGTAAAGGAGTCTAAACCTATAGGATGGAAACCAAAGTTCCCTTGTAAACTTTGTAAGGGAGATCACCTTACTCACCAATGCCCTGCTATTCTAGAGGCACGAAGAGTGTGGTCCATGTCTGAAGGAACCTCTGTTCCTGAGTTGTCTATAGATTCCCTATAGTTAGATCAACCTTTGGTTGATAAAGTGGTTGAACCAATGCAATCTTTGGTTGACCCCACTCTTCCTTCAGAGAGTGAAGTGATCGAATCAATGCAATCTTCGATCGATCCCATCAGTCCTTCGGAGATTGATGCACCTACTGCTGAAGTCTTCTGCATTACCAGTTTGGATATTCTTGAAAAAGGGGGAACTTAATCTGTGCTATGTGAACCCCTACCAAGCCCTAGGATTGTTTCCTTTGATTGGAATAGTCTAGCCGATCCTCGTCTTCCTTCTTCGACACCTTTCCAGATAAAAATTGATATCGGGAACCATGCGGTTGATCGATGCATTGTTGATGAAGGGGCTTCTGTTAGTATCTTATCCGCTTATGCTTGGAGAGATTTGGGTTTCCCTAATGTTATTCCAGCTGTTAATTGGCCGTTGACCTTCGATAGAAGACCTAGCGAACCAATCGGATTCCTCAGTTAGGCACCTGTTACTTTGGGTGGAAAAAAAGTCTTAGTTGATTTTATGGTTTTAAAGGACCCTATGGAATTTGATATGATCCTTGGGCATGATTACGTTTATGCTATGCATGCTGTGGTGTCTACGCTCTTTTGTGTGATGCATTTTCCTCATAATGAAAGCATCGTCACTATTGACTAGCTTGCATTCTTTGGTCCTCCTTATTACCCAACTATAGACCAGTCAGGTCCTTCGTCGTTAGGCACTACTATGTCACATGGGAATTTTGTGGCATATTGTTCTTTGACTTCAACTGCTACTGAGAAGGAGTCTCTGAGTTCATGCTTATCTTCTCGGGACTTAGTCCCAACTTTTGACCAAGTGACACCTCCATCTGAATGTTTAGATATGTGTTCTATCTGGGACGATATACTTCCTTTCGATGAAGTTTTCCTAGTGTTCATAATACAGTCTTCCATTCATTTGGATATTTATCCAGTCACAGTTATGTCCAGCCCCGGTTTGACCTTAAAGTCTGATCTTCCTACTGTTGAGTCTTTGGACTCTCCTATAGATCCGCAAATCGGTGTTCCTGCTGAGTTTGATTCTGCTTCTAGAATATTCAACTCCCATGATGATGAATTTGTTTCTGCAGATTCCATCATATCCTTTGATCTTCATCCTAAAGTTGATCTTATTGATTGTAAGTCCTCGGGCTTGGGTACCATGGAGTCTTCATTTGAAAACTCTGCCTTGTTTACGCTTGTTGTTGATGATGGTGAAGTTGAAAGTATTTCTACCACAATGACTTGTATCGGGTCTTTCTTTACATATGTTTTAGATATGATCCTGGTACTAATGTTTCTTGGAGACAGGATTCTTAGTTGGATGTATACTTGCTTACTGGTCCTTTTTGACACCTTGTGCGACCGTGTCAGGTATATTCGGAACCTTGCATATAGGTTTAGGCTTCCCTGCTATTATGTTGCATTTGAACCTTTTGCCATACAAATTTTCCATAGGGTCAAACTTGTTGGATATTGGTGTGTTAGCCATCTCTTTATGCATCGTGCACCAGTCCGACAACAAAGCCTACCTAACATGGGTCACCCTAGTCAGCACCCTTATGCCATTTTGGTACCCATGCTGAGTTTTTCTCATAGGCTCGGGAGCCTTTTTAGATTTACCATGACTTTGAGAAGAAGCCTCATATCTTTCTTCATCATATATTTCTAGCCATCCCTGATAAGGCTCCCATCTTTGTGTTCAAATTTCATATGCATCTGTTATGATCCCGCTTGCGCTAATGATCCTGAAGCCAGATTCCATGCTTTTAGCTCATTATATAAGCCTCCATCTCTAATCTCATTTCTGCTAAGCCCTATATCATTTTGCCTTTGCAATTTGACACCTTTTACCTGGAAGAGACACACCATGAGTGTCCTTATCTTGCTCATGTTCCTTGTATTAGGCATAGCTTTGTTCCATGTGCTTGGAGCTAGTTTCACATGTCCTTGACACTCATCTCCTCCCATTGTGAGCATTCTTCTTTTACTTCGAGATTTTTAAAAACAGTAAGTAGATTATGAGCATTTCTTCCACCTTTCCTTCGAGCTCGTTAGAAACAGTAAGGAGGCTATGAGCATTTCTTTCATCTTCACTTCGGGCTCATTAAAAAAAGTAAGGAAGTTGTGAGCATTTTCTATATCTCCTTTGAGCTCGTTAAAAATAGTAAGGAGGTCATGAGTTTACTTTTCTGGACTAGTTAAACCTTTATGGAAAAGATCCCTATGGAGTTCTTTTAAGACCTTTTCAGACTCCTTAAATAGGAAAAGTTTTCCGAGCATAGTTGTCTTTTCAGGCTAGTTAAAATAACTGAACCGACATCCACTTAGGTATAGAATTACCCCTTTTCCGGTCCATGGTGGATAATTTACGAAAAAGTTATACTCTAGGTATACTCTTGTATGCGCTAGAAGAGTTCTTCTCCCATCATTTTACACTTTTTCGGGGAATGAGACTAACTTTACGAAAAAGGACCTTTGGAGTCATCTTTAGGGTTTTCAGACTCTCGAAATGTGAAAACACCAAGCGAGCATTCACCTACTCGGGCTCGATGTGAAATCCACGAGATGGTTGATAGAGGACTGTTTAATTTTTTCAACTCTATAAGCAAGAAAACACCACCGAGCACAGACCAATCCGAGCTCGATATAAAATCCACAGATAGGTGTATGGAGTTTTCTTCTAGGTTTTTCAGACTCCTTAAATATGAAAATATCATCGAGCATGCTTTAGTTCTTTGTCAAGCTCGTTAAAAAATGAAAAAGGAAAGGGAAGGGAAGAATGTTAAAATATATTTCAATATGATGGAAGCAAGTCAACTATCTCCTTGAACAAAGCACCTGTTTTGAGTCTATCAAACAAGTTGGGTTCTAGCGTTGGCCTTAGGGTAAACTTGATCTCAGAGTTCCTACTCCTCCATTTGGTTAGTCTTCCAATCCTTTGGAGAATCTGTTAATGTCTCCTACATTGCATATTTGTATCATGGTCTCTTTGTGTTAAAAGCTTCCTAAGTCACTCTTGTGTCGTGCTCACTGTTCAAGAATATAACTTGTGTCGGCCATTCTGCAATTTCCTTGACAACATGTGTTGGCCATTCCTTGATGTCAATATGTTTCATCATGTGTTCAGTCCTACTCCAAATCAACTTAGACGTGTTGAGTGTCCCTCGTGTTGGATGATGGAGGATGCATTAAGGCCTCCCTTCCAATGGACTTCTTCCCATCGACTTCAATTCATTGTGCTCTGGGAATGAAGTTTAGAGTTTCAATTAGTACCTTGGGGATTGCAGTCATTAGTGGTAGTTTCCCTCGCTATTGGATAGATGGGAATACATCAATGTATCCTATCCGAAGGATTCTTCAAGTGTTCGACAACAAGACCATCTATTCGCACTTGCTTGAATGTACTAGGTACCTTGGGTTCCATTTTCATTATTGGTGGACACCCTCCCGTTTGTTAACAGTATACATTAATGACCAGTAATCAAACGATACCTCCCATGTTCGACAACAACTCATTTATTCGCTGGGATAGGTTTGTACCTTGGGTTGTTTTTGGATGAAGACCTTGGGATCGTCGATAGCATCACCTCATTTATGTTATCGCCCAAGTTGCGCAATACTGAGCCACACTCTTTTTGGCTCTTGATGAGACATAGATCCATCTTGTTCTCTATGGCTATGTTCTCCAGTTTTGACATAGATCCACCTTGTATTTATGTGGCTATGTTTACACTTATGTTCCTCATGGATCCACGCTTGTATTTTAGTGGCCATGATAGATGCATCAGTATTTTGGATCATTATTGTATCCTCTTGGAGGTCATGTTCCACCATTTGAACATGGAAATTTACCCCAAGGATAAGTTTGTCTGACATTGCCTTTGCTTTCAAGTACTTCATTTGAGCCTATGATTCTTGGTTTCTCCAGTTCATCCATGATTCAACTCTTTGTTATTTATAATGTATTTTGGCCATAATTTCCTGCACTCCCTCTGACCTCATACATTAGGGGGCATCTGTTATAGCTTGAAATGACACCTCTCCATCCGTGACAACACTTGTTTCCCTTGGTCGCATGATGACACTTCTTGAGATCAAGTTCAATCACACAACAGGACATTTGTGGATGGAGGAGTCATTTCGGACACTAAAAATGGTTGAAATTACCTCATTCTTGACCCATTTGATGTATATTACCCTTAGGAACATTTTTCCAGACCAAACCATCTCCTGAAAATGAGCAGAAAAGCCTGCTTTTGGCCATTTTTTAACATGAGCGCTGGTACACAGGCATGATAGCAGCGTGTGTACCCTACTCTAGTGTACAATAGTAGTGCTCAAACCTTCTGAGTGCTACTCCACTATTGAAATAGTAGCGCTCAAATCCATATGTACACTACTTTGTCTACTATAGAGTAGAGTACACCCCTGTTTTGGTCAAAAGCTCAAAATTTTGGGAAGTTAAGTTGGTTGGGGAACCTCCTACTCAGTTATAACTTCTTTTCCTCTTCCTCACTAACTATATAAGGAAAGTAGAAGGGACATGTGAGGGGAAAAAGTCTACAACATTGTTATGCTGGAGGAATCGAGACCCTCATCCCCCTCTCTTGTGCTTAGTTTCTAATAAACCCTAGTACAGTTGCTTAGAGGCTAGGATCCTTGGAGAACAGAAGCAGGAGACCTTGAATCTAGGTTTCGTCAAGTGCCAAGCTTGAAATAAGGTATAACTATATGTACTTGCTTTCATTCATTAATAAAGATCAAACGTTCTTCTCTTTCCAAATATGACCTATTCTCGTATGTCTCTGATTTGATTACTATTTAATTATAGTTTGATGTCTTGTTATGTCATGGATATCAGTCTTATATATGTAGTCAAATGTGTTTGAGAAAGATATCAAGTTGTTTTGCAGGTCTGGGAATTGCGACACTGCATAATCATTGAAGAGCGAGGGAGGCAAAGCTAGGATCAACCTTCTGAATGAGGTGCCTACATCTCTAAACCCTAATCTCTTCATTTATTTGTTGTACTTACAGAATGCATGTAAGTCTATCTTTATCACCGTAAGTTGGTAGTTTCTCCCCTGAAATATAGGTGCATTTTCACCACAACAACATGGTGGTCTAATAACCCATTGGCAAGTTACGACACTTGCGACACTTGTCAATACAAATGACGACACTTCCTTATAAAGGAATAACACATCTCTATAGGAGTACAATATACATAGATGAAATACATAGGTGAAATACATTCCGAAGTTACATATACATCAACATTGGTAAGGATTAAAAAATTGATATTTGTGTTCATGGAGGTTTATGGGCATAAGAAATCAGCAATTAAACACTGGATGAAGAGTTGGGGGAAATTATTGTGACTTGGAATGTCGAACTACTTTTAATTGTGGAATTCCAACACATCGTAAAATCCTCCCAAATTTAGTACCTTAAGGTTGGAATGTGTTATATGGTCTTTACATGACAAACAACAACTAACAAAACTGGTTTCTGACCAACATAACTCTTTTAATGCAATTTCTGCTAAAACTAGTCCTCCGGGAGTGCCCGATGAACATAGGGGGAGGAGTTAAATTTGTATTTGACCACTCTAAGATTTGCTTCTGTATTTAATGGACATATTACAAAATATTTGATTGAAAATATAGAGAAGCAAACTTTACATCACCTCATTACATTTCCAAATAACTTATATACCATAAAAACCTTCAAAACTCCCCTAGGTTTATCCAATCCTTCATTGAAACATATATTTGGCTGAAAATATTTATGTAATGGATTAGGAGAGTTATATCAGAGATTCTAAATCATCTAATCAGCTGCATACATCTACCATTCGAAAGTATACTTCTTGAATTGTTGATGTATTTGTAACTTCGGAAGATATTCTTCTATGTATTACATTTGTACTTTATTGTACCCCAACAGAGATGTATTATTCCTCCGATTGGAAGTGTCATCATGTGTACTTGCATGTGTCGCAAGTTATATTGTAAGTGTTGTAACTTATACTTGATGGGTTATTAGACCACCTTGATGAGGTCGGCCCTGTATGAGTCATGTGGGTCAAAGGGTTATTAGACCACCCTAGCAGGAGTCGGCCCAGTCAGCATTATATTAAGTGGTTAAGTTGAGGCCGACCTAGTTGAGTAAAGGTCAAGTCAAGTTAGTGTATAAATAGAGAGTGTGTCTCTCTCATTTTACACATTTCTATTTTGTTCACTCACTTCTCATTAGTGAGAGAGGAGGAGTGCACACTAGTGGAGGAGGAGTATGTTGCTGCTATCATCATCTCTTGGGTTTGATCATGGTGATCCTTGTATTGATGCTTATTCTATCTCTGAGGAAGTTGCGGGGTTTTTCACCTTCTTGGTTTTCCCCGGTGAAATGTTTTGTGTCTCTTGTCTCTTGTCTTTTATGCTTGATATGCTATACATGTTATTCGTTTAGTTAAGATCCTAGATCAGAATGTAGTAAATTCTGAATAACTAACATGGTATCAGAGCTAGCCTAAAGGAAGGCATGGTATGGAATTTATGAGACTTGTTGCACTTGCGAGAAATTGCAAGCTAGGGCTTGATATAGAAAAAATGAGTCATCATGGAACTTTCTCTATAAATCCATTTTGGCAAAGTTTCAGGATCTGAAACCTCTACAGGTCGTAGATAACATCCCCATGTACCCTGTTTCAGAAGCACAACTTCTAGTTCGCTGTACTTTGTGAGTTATGATCAGTACAATCTAGGGTTTCTGCCTATTCCAAATCTTAGTCATAAACAAGTGACCCAGGAAAAAATGTCATAACTTGGGATAGGAAGCTCCAAATGAAATTTCATAAAATGTGGCAGGTAGGGAACAAACTCTAGTTTCTCTGATAAGGTTTTTAGAGGCCAAAGTTGAACCAGTGACACGTGGAACTCCGTACAAGTTCGCTATTCTGTTTTATCCCATAAATAGGTCACATTGCAATACTTGGCACAAATCTCTCTCAGAGAATCAAATTGAGGTCAAACCTATGGGTTTGGAAATATAATAGGTCAAGATACCACAGGAAGAATTTTTAGACCCTGTAGATCTGAAAATTCAGAGTTATACCAGAAACAATCAGGTGCATATTTCTATCAAAACATAATTGGATTTTGAGCACCTTCATTCATGGCTCCAGGAATTTAAGGTTTCAGAGAATGTTGGAATTTTTTGTATCAGAGACCACGGCTGAATGCTCCTCATCAAAACTGAAATTTAGAGACCAAGATCGAATTTTTTGGTTGGGCAGAAGGTCGGGCTTGATCAAACCTTAGTTCGGGATTTTGATTAGAAAGGTGGAAAATTAGGGCTTCTGCAAAAGTTGGAATTTTTGAAGTATTTGACCACGGCTAGAAGCTCCTCAGAAAAAATGAAGTTTAGGGCTTTGGATCGAATGTTTTGGTTGGGCAGAAGGGTGGGCTTTATCAAACCCTGGTTTGGAATCCTGTCTAGAAGATCCAGAAGTTTCAAAGGCAATTTTGAGGGGTGAAACTTTGCAGTTTTCAAATTATGAGTATACCAGCTTGATCAGCTCATCAAAGCGCATCTTTCTATCCTTTCATAAGTTTGAAATTCAAAGTTTTACTTTTTAGGGTTTCTCTGACAAACCCTAATCCGGCTCCAAATCAAGTCTCAACAAATCAAAGTGGATTGGGTTAATCCTAGAAGAAGATGATTTGGTCACCTGCATAAATGAAGAAGTTCCAATTCCAAAGGGAGATGAGGCCGAGGCGTTACATGAGAAGGCTATAAGCAATCACGTCAGGTATGACTTGAAGAGATATAGGTACGTTTTGAAATTTTTTCATAATTGAGGTTATGATATGTTTGTCTTCATTATATTGAGGTTAGTACAATCTTGATTATTTTTAGAATTGTCTTATCACCCTAGTAGAAGTATGAATGCATGTGAATGATAGAAGACATTCATTGATTAGGGTTATATGATTGTACTAATGCACTTTGGTATTATATGAGGATGATGTTGTCCACTAACATGAAAGGTACAAATCAAGTTCTAGATCAAGAACATATGACCATGGTGACATGAATACAAAGACTCATGGATCACATAGAAGCTCTACTTACGAGGTATGTATATTTTGGCTCTACAATGGTTAACTTATGAGTTATGCATGTTACTAGCACAATTCATCAAAGAAAACAAGAAGACATTGTTTAGGTATGTTAGACATAACTATCTAACATGATAATCTAGGTATGTTTTTCCTATATCAAGTTAGAACCCTACCTTGTGTTAGGATCTCTTATATAAGTATATCTTCATATGATTGATGATTGTTCATGAATTTATAAGTTTGAGTAATCATAGGATTAAGCATATTGTATTTCTTACTTTGATTAATGATATGACTAACCAGAAGATTCCTATGGTCAAATAAGAATATGCATGAGTAATAGAAGTCCTCCCTGAAACCTTGAATACTAATGCTTATGATAAATTATCTGTGTATGAAATGATCTTGACCATACATGTTTAAGATTACTTAGAATCATAATGTTTTTGATAGTATTGAGATTATACTAATGGATGTATGATTATGCATGAGATGTTGAGGATGACACTAGTGCACACTTAAGCATGCATAGTGGTCTAGAATGAATATAAGTTTAAGGATAGGTAATTTAGGAAGCAAAGATCAAGAGGGAGTCCACCCAACAACCAAACAAAGATAAGTATTTGAATTATCATTTATTATATATATGATTACTTAAATGATGTTGTCCAGTCATATACATACTTATGTTCCTATATTTAGGATATATATTATTTATATTAGAAAAGTTGCATTAATGAACAAGATAGTACTAATATGCAAGTAATGGCTAAGTGGCCTATGGTACTATACAACATTCCATTTCTACTTATCTAGAATGAAACCCCTTTGCTGACATGTTGGGAGTTGTTCACACTCTTAACAATGTTCTGGTAGAGTTGGAAGGCATCTAAAAAGTTACGGGATATGGATAAATGTTGTATTGAAGCATTGGCTTAGACAATTCCATGACTGTATGACATATATTCTTATGTGTAATATTTTGTTCTGAAAACTATGAGAAGTTTCTAATCATGCAATTTGTAGCTAGGGTTTTACCCCTAGCTTGTGCCAATAAGCACCTACTAAGGAGAATGGACTCCTTAGTAGCAGTTCAGTATATTAAACTAATTAAGCTAAAACAACAATTAAATTACTTCTAAAATATTGCATGAAACATAAACATCAAATGAAAAGAATGGCTTTTTCTATTAATGTTACCTTGAGTGTCAAGGTTTGATGAAGCCCTTTGCAGTGTCCAAGAGGATGCTCCAAGCTTCAAGATGCTCCTTCTCCTTCTCCAATGATGGGAATGGGCCAAAGGTGGCTCTCAAGGTGAAAATAGTTCAAAGGTGAACTAGGGTTTCGAGAGAGATTTTGGCAGAGTAAGGGTGCTTGTGATTGTGGATATGGAATAAGGGATCTCCATCACCTATTTATAGTTTTTTGGTGGTGGAGTGCTGACCCATGGTTTTGGGAAACACATGGTTTTAGGCAGCTATATAGGGTTTTTTCCTCCTTTTCCTCATTATTTTATATTTTTATTCCCTTTTTAGTGGATTTTTGCTATTTTTGGAGGAAAAAGGGGGTTTTTTTAGCCTTTTTAAGGCTATTTTGAGGGTTTTATGGCCTTTTGGAGGCATTTTAGGCCTTTTGGAGGCTCTTTAATGGGATTTTTTGGGATTTTTAATGGAAATATGGTAGGAAAATGGACAAATGGGCCATATAATGTGGTAAATGAGCTAGTGAGCACTTTTTGGGTGTTAACAGATTGCCCCCTGATGTGCGAGGGCAGGAGCTCATCGTATGGCCGATGGACATCATAAGTCATGAATGGTTTTCCTGGGATATGGAGAGAAGAGAAGAAACAAACTGAAGCCCGGAACAGTGATCCCGAACAATTGCAAGAACTAAAAGTACATAACCTCAATAATGGATGAGGAATCATCTGATCATATGGACGAGGCGGGCATTCCCATGCTCGTATCAGGATATAACATAATAACAATGGGGTCCAAAAAATGGGGACATGAAATATACATGACCTCAAATACTGACTGAGGAATAATCTCAATATATGGACGAGGCGGGCATACCCATGCTCGTATCAAGATACATAAACATAACTGTGAGGCCCAAAAAAGGGGGACCTGAAAGATACATAGCCACTGTGTACATCATAAGGGTCCAGAGGGGACACAAAATCGGGGACATACTGCTAGGCGGACCATGTGTAAGCTGAAGAACTGGTGCACTGGAATATCAACAGCGCTGCTGACTGGGGTACCAGAGGAACTGATGAACTGCTGGACCATAGTGACAAGTAGTTCTGACCTCAATGGTACACTGATCTGGAACTAATCTGGGACTGAAACTGGGTACTCAAGGAAGCATGTAACTGGATGGCTTCCGAATACAAACGCCAACGCAGCCCGGACATCCACGGGAACATATAACTGGTCGTTCCGAAGTTACTCACCAATGTGCTAGAGTCAGGGGAAATCCGGGGTCTTCGACTAAAAACTGATGGGATATAATCCTACGCGATCCTCAACGATGCGATCAAGGTGCTGAAGTCGAGCATGTGAGGAACAACCACGCGGAGAGGCAATGATGAATCCTCTCAGAATGGTCCGTAGGCACTTACCACAGATGGTGATAAGTCCAGGGCGTAGGGACCTCTGGGCCTATCCTCTGGAATAGAGGGGCTGTCGTCGACAGAGGGAGACCTGCAACTATCAAGGCAATGATGTTTCCTTGATAGGAGCGCGAGGTACAAGACCGAAATGTGATAGTGCTGATGGCAGGACTGATAAACTGTGGGGGGACAACTGGGCAAGTAGAGTGGGGTGGACTCAAACTTCCTTTGTTCAGAGTATGATAATGGGAATGATCTGGCAGCATATGAAACTGACTGAGGGGAAAGGGCTCATAGCTGTAATGGATCTGGGGGAATAACTGGCTGAGGGAGACTCAAGCTGGTGTAACATGGCAGGAGACTGCAGAATACTCTGAACAAAGGCGACCTAATTGGGGGTGCTGCCGAGATGATCGATCATAGTGCCATGAGGCACGGGAGGATACTTCTTCATGGGTGAAGGAACTAGAAGAAGTGTGTGGATAAAATGATACTGTCGTGTGGATTTTACGAGCCCAGGACAGTTCATGCTCGTGGTTGCTTTCAATTTTAAGGAGTCTGAAAGCGATAAGAAGACTCTGAAATGATGGAATGGTACTGTCGTGTGGATTTAACGAGCCCAAGACAGCGTATGCTCGTGGTTGCTTTCAATTTTAGAGAGTCTGAAAGCAAGTAAGAAGACTCCAGGGGGTTGCTTTTTCGTAGATTTAGTCTCCAAGGCCCAAAGAAGCATAAAAGGATGCAATGAAGAACTCTTCTAGCCGGTTTGACTAGAGTATTCCTTTTTCGTAATTAGTCTACCAGGTCCGGAAAAGGGTTAAACTTATACCAGATAGACGCCCTTTCAGGTACTTTAGCGAGCATGAAAGGAAGCAAGATTGCTCGGCGATCTTTTCATTCTTTTAGGAGTCAGAAAAGAGCTTAACAGAAACTCCCTAAGTGCCTTTTTCGTAAAGGACTTGTCCGGCCCGAAAAAGGGATAAAATTATACCGAACAAAGGGAATGGCCAGGCAAGGAGGAAGTGTTCAATCAAGGATCAGTAATGATGATCAAGAACGAGGGTAGGGGGGAACACTGGTGGGCCTCCTTGCGGGGTAGATGAAATGGTGGCAAAATAACGAGATATTTGCAGTATGACAGGAGTGAATGGCGCATGTAAAAATGTGGAACAATCCGATGGCAGCCGATGTGGCACGCAAACCGAGGCAGCAAGGTGTTGGGACACAATGTTGAAATTGTACCAAGTGAGAGCGAGAAATGATCTCCAGCATCATCATGAGCTCGGAAAAATGAATCCGGCGATATAAAGGATGTCAAAAATAGGTAACGGCCGATGTGGCATGCAAACCGAGGTGACGGGGGCATTTTGAAAATGCCCGGAAAATCTGGAGGTGAGAGCGAGAAATGATCTCAAGCGTCATCACCAGCTCGGAAAAATGAATCTGATGATATAAAACATGCGAAAAATGGAGAACGGACGATGTGGCACGCAAACCGAGGCGACTAGTGGTGTCTGGACACAATGTTGATATTGGTCCTAGTGAGAGCGAGAAATGATCTCAAGCATCGTCACGGGAACGGAAAAATGAATCCGGCAGTGCAAATGGTGCGAAAAAATGGAGGGCATAATACTAGGTGTATCAAAGCAAATCAAATCTACAAGTGATATGTGACCTCAAAAATGGTTGAGATCACAAGTGTGAAAAAGTGAGCAGGGTTAATGACTTGCCCCCATGCTATGTGCATGGGGTTTGTGATTATGGATCACATATGTGTGGGTTTGAACAATGGGTTCATTGACGTGCTGAGATAGATGTGATGGGGAAGGTTCAAAGTGATTGATCGTGCCCCCTATCCCAGGGTCGAGGGAATCTATTATGCCCCTTGACTCAGAGGTGTCAAGGTGGTGCTCTATAATGGCGGGGTCAAGCCCAGGCATTGCGGTATAGGACCAAGCAAAGACATCACGGTACTCTTGGAAGAGTTGGTGGTAGTTCTCGATCTCCTGCGCGCTGCAGGAGGCTCCTAAAGTGATGACTTCAGGGGCACGTCCTGGGGCAGCGATATCAACTTGGATGACACGTGAGATGTTGGCCATGTTACCTTCCTCGAAGGCATCCGGAGCAGGAATAGGGTCCTTGAACCAGTCAACCTTGGTGGGGAGGAAGTCTTTGGATTCGACCGCGTATTGGGTAGCGGAGCTAGAGGAAGACGCTTCTGGGATGAAATAGGAACGGTGGTGCATGTCATCCCAGGGATAATCCGGGGCAGTTAGGGCCTCAAGAATCTCCTCATCAGTACGGAAAATCTGCGTCGTCAAATCGGTTGACGAGGGGGTAGTGGTTGAAGTAGTGGTGGAAGAGATCATATAGATGATATTAACCTCTTCGGAAGGGGGAGAGACCGGGGGGTAAATCTCCTCAATGGTGGGTGGTGCCGTCTCAAGATCCATATTGTTCATCTCATAGAGAGCCGCTCTGTAATCCGGGAGATCGGGACAATGATGTGAATAGTGCCCGTAAATACCGCATATGGCACAGGAGTGGTTGGTACGTAGGGACTTATCTTTAGGCTTGGGAATGGGGTTTAGTTCGACTGTTGGGATGTTGGGGTCATCATCGAGCATTTGCATGTGCTTCTGCAATGCGGGTAACTGTGGGCATTGGTGGGTCGCATGGCCCAACTCGTCACACAGCGAGCATTTGGGAGGAGCACGAAACACTGGAGGGTTCTTGACTGTCTTTGGAGGCGGTACGGCAGTGTAAGGTTGTGGACCTCTGCCCCCAGTGGGTTTGGGAGTAGGAGGAGGTGTCATGGAGGACGAAGGGGTAGAGACACCGGGAGGTGGCTGAGTGGTAGTAGCCATGGGTTGCCCCGGCTGGAGGACGACATCTGGTGTCGGCGGGCGAACGGGAGGCGAAAGATACCAGACAGGTAATCCCAAGGTTAACCCAGGGAGGCTAAGGGTAGCCATGACCGGGGCGCTTACTACTCCTGCTGGAGGAACTAGGAAGGGGATCGTATGGATCGGTGTAACACCAATGTGGCTAGGTACCAATGGTGGTTTAGGCAACAAGGATGGTTGATTGTTAGGTGGTAGGATGTCATGGGACAAGGTACATAAGTCAGACATTTCGGGCGTAGATGACGGCGGAGGAATGGAATGAAAGGTGGAAGTCATCGGCGCGTCTGAGTAGACTCCAGGACCCGTAGAGGAAACAAACGAGGTGGTGGCAGGAGAAACAGGTTGTTCAACCATGGGGAGAACATTTTCCGGTGCCGCCGGAGCACTGGGATCATAGTAGGTGAGCTGGTCAATCTTAACCACGCGTCCTTCATGGGGGAACATCATGGTGCGAAAGACAGAAGAGGCAACCGCCCGCATGGCATACATGTAGCTGCGGCCAAGTAGAAGGTTGTAATCCAATTGGGCATTGATTACCTCTATATCAATAAGGACTGTTTTACCACCTAACTGGACGGGAACGTTGGGTAGAAGGCCTTGGGGCTGGGCCAAACGACCGTCGTAGGCGCGTAACGCAGTGGTGTACTGCTGGAGAGGAGGGGATCCTAGCTTCTGCCATACGAATGTAGACATAACGCATGTGGAGGCACCCTCATCGATGATGCACCGATGGATAACAAGGTTCCTAACGGAGACGGTAACTTGGAAGGCTAAGCTGGAAGGTAGGCGTGGTTCAGACTGGTCTAAATCAAACGCCATCAAATGCGAATCAGTTGGGTCAATCCCCCCAATGGCGGAAAGTAAAGTCTTGCGCTGGGAAGGGCAGTTCTTCAAGACTTCTAACGCAGACATGGCTGCGGGAGATTGGGCTAGGTCGTCTACAATGTTGTAGTTTGACGCAGCACGCGTATTAGGGTTATTGTTGATTCGGCGAAGTGGGAAACGAGGTGCTTTCGCGGCGCCGTCTATGGGAGGCGGAGGTATACGTAACGCCTGATCGGTGGGATGAGCATTAGTAGTTTTATCCGTGGGAGTGGCTTCAGAAGTGGAGCCATATTGGTTCCGACGGGTCTGGAGGTTGACGTCAGCGGATGACATCATCAGTAAGTGGTGGGTACCTGAGTCAAACATGGGTTGATCAGGAGCAGCGTAAGTGATCTGTTGTTGTTGGGGTGCATTGGCTTGCTGGGGAGCCAACGGCTGAGTGTTCACTACGCCTTGGGTCGGTAATGGGTTTTGCAGCACCAAAGGGGGTTGCTGAGGTTGGGGGGGGTTGGGCAGTGCTTGGGGAGCCGCATGCCCTTGGCGATGGGCCTCGTCAACCCAGAGCTGCCGAGCTCGCTCCAAGTGTGGGCAAGCGTGTGTGTAGTGTCCATAGACCCCGCAAATAGAACAAGGGTGGTTCATTCGCAAATTGGGGTTTTTAGCCTGCTTGGGCGGGCGATCAGGGTTTTGATTAGCGGGGGCCGCGTTGTGATTGTCAGGGGGATTAGCCGGTTGACCAGCTTGGTCTGCAGGTAGGTTGTTTCCCCGATTACGGCCCTTGCCGCGGTTCTGTTGGCCCTGGTTACGTTGGTTGGTCGGGTTTTGCTGCGGATTCTGTTGGGCGTAAACTTGCCCTTGGGCAGCAGGTGGATTCTGAGGTTGCGCAGGTGCAGGAGCAGGCTGCGGGGGATGATATGCAGGTTGAGGCTGAGCAGGTGCAGCAACTTGAGGGGGTTGCTGATAGGACTGCGGAGCAGGTAGTGGATGTGCCGCAGGGGCTGCCTGGGGCGGATAATAAGCTGGTGGGGCTTGTGAAGGCGCAGGAGCTGGGGCAGTCTGCTGATGGTAGTAAGGCTGAGGGGCGACTGGAGGGGCATAAGCAGGAGTCGCATACCCGAAGCACTGAGGTGGACATGAAGGTCCATGGGAATGGTGATGTGTCATGGGAGCATATGAGTTGGTTGCTCCAGACTGGGAGGTAGCCCTCGACAGGTCGGGGCCAGGGGTAGGACGTGCTATAGAAAACGGTTGGGGATGCGAAGAAACACGGCCAATGATACCATCTGCAGCGTGGGATGCCCCCGGCGCATCATGATGGGAGGACTCGCCGCGAGGGGCGTCAGGTATAATGGTATAAAGGTAACCCGACTGGGCGTAAATGAGGTCGAACTGCTGTGCCTTAAGGATGGCCTCTTCTTCAGACTGGGGTCTTTCTGAAGCTACATCCTTAGCAATAACAGGAAGCAGGGACTTGAGGAACCAATCGAGGAAGATACGGTCGTCAAGTTTGATCTTGCATAAGCTACGGCGTCTACGCCACTCATGGATGTGGTCCGTGATATGGGTAGCTGTGTTTTTTCTACAAGATAGGAGTATCTCAACGCCCGCGTCATAGCGGACAGGCAACTGGAAGAACTGCAGGAAGGTCGAGGCCAGGGAAGCAAAGGTGGCGTGGTTCCCATGAGGCTGCTCAATATACCACTTGGCTGCAGAGCCAGTGAAGGTGCGCTGTAAGAGACGGAGGCGAACAGAATCGTCTACTATGGAGTTAGAGGAACACCATAGGTGGAAAGACATGATATGGTTTTGTGGGTCCTCACCGGCCTTGCCCTCGAACTTAGGGATGTCCGAGGGGAGCTTGGTAGGCATATGAGGCCACGTGGGGTCGTGTCGAATAGGATCGTTGGTCAATCTGGCCAGGTCAGGTAGGTTGAGGCTAGCCATGAATGGCAAACTGGAAGAAGGCTGCGACACAGTAGTGCTATGGACCAAGTTGGGGCCAGTGCCCCCAAGTGGAGGGACAAGATTTAGGGTGGTGCCCCCAAGTGGGGGAACTGAGGTAGTGGAGGATGGTCCAGCACCACCATGGGTAGTGTGAGCCACTGATGTGGTGGGAATGGGTATTCCCGCTGTGGGTGTAGGTACCGTGAGGGGAACAGTAGATGGTTGCCCCATGGAGGGCATACCAAAAACAGGTGTAGTAACTGGTGTAGTGGTGGATGTGCCACTAATGGTCCCTATGACAAATGGTGTGGAAGTCGTGCCAGCCATGGGGCTAGTAGGGGCAGTATAAATCGGGTTCTCAGACTCTTCGTCAGAATCAGAGGTGAAGTAAGGGGCGTCACTATCTGGTGACGGAGACCTACGTCGCTGACGAGTGGAGTCAAGTGACAAGGCTCTAGATCTGTGATGAGTGGTATGAACGGACAATGATCGGAATCTACGACGAGTGGTGTCAAGAGAACTGTGCTGTGGGGGCTCGCCCCTGAGGCGCCGAGAATGTCTCGGGGACTCAATGGTGACGGATGGTGTCAAATCTCTGTGGGTTGATGTGAGTATAAAAACAGCTCAAAAATCCTAATGCAACCGAGTGTGCAGAAGGAGAGCTAAAAAACAAGGCACTCAGGCCAACAACCAACTCAAAACACCCACTGCAACAGCTGTGCTACAATGGGTGGAGTAACAACAAAGATGGTCAGAATACCAACAAGCAGCAGGTTTCCTAAAAAAGAAAAATGGTGGACTCACTAGACCAAAGGGAGGTAAAGGAGCATGCAAACACCTAGCTAAAAGTATTCTGACTTAACTAAACATATCCTCTGCAAGGTGATGAAATCCAAGTCAGACAATATGAGTAGGAAAGCCAAGTGGCTATGATATCCCCCTACCGGGAGGGACACCGGGTAGTCAATCCTAGAAGAATGGCAACTAAGATACCCCGTTCATGACACGTCCAGAAAGGTGAATCTGCCGTTTAGTTCGTTGACCGCAATACCCCTATACAGGGATATCCCGTGAACCACGAAAGGTAGCCCTTCGGTTACTGAATGGAGTGCGGTATTCCACTCAGGCCTCCGGAACCAGTCTCCCGACTTCAACCCTCCTAAGGGAGAGGCCCTCTGACAAACTGGTCGTGACCGTGCTAAAAAGTACTAGGGGATTTTGGTTCCCTATTTGGACAACAACTATGTCTCAAGTGAAAATAACCAAGGGGTGTTATTGGAAGCCTATCCCCCTGATCCTACCTAACTACAATGATTCTTTTGTGTTCCCCAAGTGGGGTTAGAATGTTGGTTTAGTTAGGTACTTTTTAAGGCTCACTTGATTTTAATGTGACAGAGTGTGTGCTCGTGAGGTAATGATCCCAAAAAGAGAAGTGCCACAAGGGGGGGCAACTTCCAATCTATCAACAATACTGAAATTGAAAGTTTAACTTGCAAAATTTTCTGAATTTAAAAAACACTAAAATTTTTTAAAAGAAATCTGTAAAGGGAACATAAATTATATTGCAGAAAGGCTGGTAAGGTAGTGAGGCTGCAGGTGGGACAGGGGGCTGTTCAGATGCAGAAAATATTGCAGCAAAAGGGGCTGGGCTCAAAACAGGAAAAGAGCAGAAATCAGACCGCGGGTATGTGGCGAATTGGAACAGGCCGACCGCGGGTTTAAGGGAAACAACGGCGGTCAGGTCGCGGCTATCGGGCCAACAGATGCAGTCGAGATGCAGGAAATAGGGAACAAGACGCAGTCGGGGTCGCGGCAAAAAGGGCTAACAGGCGCAGTCGGGACGCACGAAAGAGGCAGAAAGCCGCAGTCGGGACGCCGGAAAAAGGCCGACAGGCGCAGTCAGATCGCGGCAAACAGGCTGATTAGCCACGGTCGGGTCGTAGGTAACAGACTTGAATCCGCCGGCAGGGCGTCGGAAGCAGTCTGAGAGCCGCGGTCGGATCGTAGGTAAAGGCCTGAAAGGCGCGGTCGGGACGCGACTGCAGAGGAAAAAAGACGCGGTATGCAGCGGCCGAAAGGGACAGCCGAAAGGAAATTTTTTTTAAAAAACGGAAACCAAAAATTCGAAAACTAGTGGAGTCGCCAAAACTGTAGCTAGGGTTTTACCCCTAGCTTGTGCCAATGAGAACCTACTAAGGAGAATGGACTCCTTAGTAGCAGTTCAGTATATTAAACTAATTAAGCTAAAACAAAAATTAAATTACTTCTAAAATATTGCATGAAACATAAACATCAAATGAAAAGAATGGCTTTTTCTATTAATGTTACCTTGAGTGTCAAGGTTTGATGAAGCCCTTTGCAGTGTCCAAGAGGATGCTCCAAGCTTCAAGATGCTCCTTCTCCTTCTCCAATGATGGGAATGGGCCAAAGGTGGCTCTCAAGGTGAAAATAGTTCAAAGGTGAACTAGGGTTTCGAGAGAGATTTTGGCAGAGTAAGGGTGCTTGTGATTGTGGATATGGAATAAGGGATCTCCATCACCTATTTATAGTTTTTTGGTGGTGGAGTGCTGACCCATGGTTTTGGGAAACACATGGTTTTAGGCAGCTGTATAGGGTTTTTTCCTCCTTTTCCTCATTATTTTATATTTTTATTCCCTTTTTAGGGGATTTTTGCTATTTTTGGAGGAAAAAGGGGGTTTTTTAGCCTTTTTTAGGCTATTTTGAGGGTTTTATGGCCTTTTGGAGGCATTTTAGGCCTTTTGGAGGCTCTTTAATGGGATTTTTTTGGGATTTTTAATGGAAATATGGTAGGAAAATGGACAAATGGGACATATAATGTGGTAAATGAGCTAGTGAGCACTTTTTGGGTGTTAACACAATTTAATTTGACATGTAGGAAAGATCATGTACAATCACCTACAAAAGAAGGACTACAACATTGTTCAAGCAACTAAGTTTAACGAAATCTATCTATTGAAGATATTAAAGAAACTAAAGTTCCCAGGATTCGGGATGCAGTAATGGAATAAAGCCATGATCAAGGAATAT
Organism: Larix kaempferi; assembly: GCA_027924585.1. Lineage (NCBI taxonomy): Eukaryota > Viridiplantae > Streptophyta > Pinopsida > Pinales > Pinaceae > Larix > Larix kaempferi. The sequence goes on from BSBM01000893.1 coordinate 15,071,758, forward strand.
CAGTCGATCATGAAGAATGATGTTTGGGATGTGGTCCCAAGACCTGAAGGGAAGTCTGTTGTGACTTCCAAGTGGATCTACAAGATCAAGCCTGCTACAGATGGTAGCATAGAAAGGTACAAGGTGATATTTGTAGCTCGTGGCTTCTCCCAAAAAGAGGGAATAGACTATGAAGAGACTTTTGCTCCTGTAGCCAGATACACTTCCATCAGAACAGTACTTGCTTTGGATGCAGTGATGAAATGGAAGATACACTAGATGGATGTCAAGATAGCTTTCTTGAATAGTGTAGTGGAAGAGGAAGTGTATGTGGAGCAGCCACATGGTTTTGAGACACATGACAGGGAGTCATATGTCTGCAGATTGGAGAAAGCATTGTATGGCTTGAAGCAAGCTCCTAGGACTTGGTATGGTAGGATAGACAACTTTCTATCCAATTTGGGATTTACCAAGAGTAAAGCAGATTTTAAACTTTACTACAAGGTTGAGGAAGGAAATCATGTGACACTACTATTGTATGTGGATGACTCGTTTGTAATAGGTAAGGATGGACTGATTACCGATACCAAGAGGAAGCTTGCTGTCGAGTTCGAGATGAAGGACTTGGGGGTGATGCACTATTTTCTAGGAATGGAGGTGTGGCAGAGTGCATATGGGATCTTCCTTGGACAAGGAAAGTATGTAGTAGAGATCTTGAAGAGGTTTGGGATGATGGACTACAAGGCCATGGCCACACCTATGGAATCAAACTTGAAGCTTCTGTGTGGTGCTTCATTTGAGCTGGTTGATGTCATGATGTATTGTTAGATGATTGGGTCCTTGATGTACCTACGAATACGAGACCCGATATTTTCTTTGCAGTGAACACATTGAGCCAGTTCCTGACGGATCCCAAAGGTGTTCACCTGGTTACTATAACGCATATTCTAAGGTACCTAAAGGGTACGGTTAATTATGGGATCAAGTATGATGCGAATCAAAAGCTTAACCTGCAATGTTATGTTGATTCAGATTGGGCAGGCAGTGTTACAGATAGGAAGAGCACTTCTGGTTGTTGCTTCAGTGTGGGATCAGGTGTGATCTCTTGGTTTAGTAGGAAGTAGTCCTACATAGCACTGAGTACAATTGGAGCAGAGTATGTTGCAGCTTGTTCGGCTAGTTGTGAGGTAGTATGGATGAGGAAGCTACTGTCTAAGTTATTTGATCTCCCGTTGGATGCTACCGGTATCTTTTGTGAAAACCATAGTTGTGTGAAGTTGTCGGAGAACCCAGTGTTCCATGATAGGTCGAAGCACATTGAGATCAAATATCACTATATCAGGGATATGGTGTAGAGAGGAGCAGTGAAGCTCCTGTATGTTGCGATGGATGAGCAGGTTGCAGATGTGTTGATGAAACCACTAGATAGAGTGAAGTTTTAGTGCTTGAGAGAGAGGCTTGGTGTTCTTCATATTGAGGATACTGTGAAAATCCTCACAACAGATCTAAGAGATGATGTATACCTCACAAGAAAGTAATTGATTAAGCAATAAAATAGAAGAAGAGTGGTCAATGCAGTATAATGAGCAACAAAATAATAATACAATAGAACTCAGATAGAAGCAAAAATACTTCACACACACTAATTAATTAATCACAATATGGACAAATAAATAGTACAATGCATGAGGATTCGAATAGCTAAGGTGGAAATTAGAATTAGCCTTCATGGAGTGATCAAGGGATCACTAGAGTGTCATCGGAGCACAACTAGTAGTCTATCTCATCGTTAGTGGAGTCATCAATGCTCAAGTAACTATCAACCATCAGTCAAACTGAGTCTAACTGAGTGTGGTAGGTGTAACTGAGTGAAGGAGGCTCAGTGGAGGGCGCATGAGGAGCTAAATGGAGTCAGAATGGGAAATCTAGTCTCACTGGAGGTCCATCGGAGTGATACAGCCAGTTGAGAGTCATTCTATCCTTAAATAAAGGAGAGATTTGTAGATAACTAAATGGTAGGTAAGAAAGGGCGTCTTTCTCATGCAGTAGGTGAAAGGAGGGCGCACTAAGCTCTACGAGGGATAAAACTGAGTGGAAAGAAGCTCCAGAGGCTAGCTAGCTGAGGGATAGGTGTTGGGACTGATGACTGGGATGCATGCAAACCCTAAAAGTTCATGCATGACTGAAAATGAAAATAATGAAAATGATTCTAGGACTAGGATGGAGTATAGGAATATCCTAAAACCCCCCCTTAATCCATTCGGGGCCCTCCTAACTAAGACCAAAGGTCACTTAATACAATGAATAATAACAGTAAATAAACCGAGAAAATGGGGAAAACCTCATGGGAAAAATACCCCCCCTCAAAATAGACTGTAAGGCACACACAAAAATAAATTCTCTAAACTCAAGCAGGTGTGATGCTTGGTCATATGTTTGGAGGTATCATCTTCTTGGGAAGAAGTGGATCATGCTCAAAAAACATGTGCTTGTACTTGCTCTTCAAATTGAATGTGATGAGAACAAATACAAAGGTATGAGGATGATCCTTGAACCTGTGATTCGAATCAGCTGAGGTAGGATCAAATCTATGAATGTGCAAATAGTCTTCTGTCTTCTCCTCCGAGCCATCATGGGTGAGATTATGCCAAAAAGAACCATCAAATAATAAAGATTGCTTGGAATCCAAATCAGCTCCAAGACTAGATAAATGGTTTCTTGAGATCTCCTTTGAACCAACGGGGGTGAGATCAAAACCATCATATCCATGAGAAATTATACCAAGTAGTAATTGGTTAGAATTCAAATTAGATCCAAGACTTGAATCATGGTTTCTTGAGATCTCCTTTGAACCATAAGAGGTGAGATCAAAACTAGTAAGTGCATGAGAAATTATCCCAAGCGAATGGAAATGGCCATATTCTTCAATAACCTTCTGAAAGCATGGAATAATGATCATATTGTAGTAAATAAAAGGTGATTGCTTGAGGAGAGAAAATGCATTACCTCCAACAACTGATTTGACCTCCGAAACATTCAATAGATCATGATGCAGACCAATAGACTCTGGTGCAAGAGAGTATTTAGGACCTTCTGCAATATCTAGAGTGTGAGTTGGCACAGAAAGAGAAGAAATTTGGAGCATGAGTGTAGAATCTACAAGTTTTTATTCTTTGTGGACAACTTCAATATGAGATGTGTTTGATACTGGTTCATGATCAATGAGATCATCAAGGAGGGTGAATGCATCACTTTTCTTTCTATCGAAGGGGTTTGGACCAATCCCTTCATTCTGTATGCCAAATCTTTCATCCAGGTAGGCCCATAGGTCTTTTGGACATGAAAAATCAGGGAGGTGATATAACATGCACCGACACATAGCATACATAATGACTGCACAAGCTATTTCTCCTTCATTTAACCAGGCATACTCTTCTTCAAAGGATTCAAACTCTCTTTCAAAACAATAATCATAAAGACCATGTATCTTTAAATGTGCTATCATTGGTGGTTTCCATTCATCATAGTTGAATGGTGAAAGAGGAGTAATTCCTGATGAATACATAGAAGCTGTAGAAGACCTACAAAAACAATAGAAATGTCGGCAACTGCTACTGCTGCAAAAATGCAGAACCTGCTGCAACTGCTGCACTCGAAATCTTGATAATAACCTGCAAAACACTCTCAGGAATGGAGATAAACAATACTCTCAACATGCTTTGATACCATGTGAAAATCCTCACAGCAGATCTAAGAGATGATGTATACCTTACAAGAAAGTAATTGATTAAGCAAGAAAACAAAAGAAGAGTGGTCAATGCAGTATAATGAGCAACAAAATAATAATACAATAGAACTCGGATAGAAGCAAAAATACTTCACACAAACTAATCAATTAATCACAATATGGATAAATAAATAGTACAATGCATGAGGATTCGAATGCCTAAGGTGGAAATTCGAATTAGCCTTTATGGAGTTATCAAGGGATCACTAGAGTGTCATCGAAGCACAACTAGTAGTCTATCTCATCATTAGTGGAGTCATCAATGCTCAAGTAACTATCAACCATCAGTCAAACTAAGTCTAACTGAGTGTGGTAGGTGTAACTGAGTGTAACTGAATGTAACTAAATGAAGGAGGCTTAGTGGAGGGCACATGAGGAGCTAACTGGAATTAGAATGGGTAGTCTAGTCTCACTGGAGGTCCATCGGAGTGATACAATTAATTGAGAGTCAGTCTAGCTTTAAATAAAGGAGATAACTTAAGATACCTGAATGGTAGGTAAGGAAGGGCACCTTTCTCATGCAGTAGGTGAAAGGAGGGCGCACTAAGATCTAGGAGGGATAAAATTGAGTGGAAAGAAGCTCTGGGGGCTAGCTAGCTGAGGGCTAGGTGCTGGGACTGATGACTGGGATGCATGCAAAGCCTAAAAGTGCATGCATGACTGAAAATGCAAATAATGAAAATGTTGCTAGGACTAGGATGGAGTATAGGAATATCCTAACAGATACTGCGAGGAAGAAGTGATGGACACATTTGCAGGAGCCATTCCAAGCATGGTGAGAGGAGGATCCTTCCCATGGCTATGGATATAAGCGCTCTATGTTGAGCATCAGGACGATGCTCTAGTTACTGCTTTGTATGATCAATGAGATCATGTATTTGTGTATGCATCAGTTGGATGCTTTGTATGATCAGTTGGATCATGTATGATTATATGTATCAGGTAGATACATTGATATGTATCAGGTAGATACATTGTATGATCAGGTAGATCATGCATGATGATATGTATCAGGTAGACACATTGTATGATCAGGAGGATCATGTGTGATGATATGTATCAAGTGGATATATTGTATGATCAGGATGATCGTGGACGATGAGATTCATGATGTTGCTCTGGATGACATGCATCGGGACGATGCATTGACGATGATCAGGATGATCATGTGTGATGAGTATCAGGATGATACTTTGGATGATATGCATCAAGACGATGCTATGATGATGATCAGGATGATCATGTACATCAGGATGATGTATGGTGAGTGTCAGGTTGATACTTTGTGGCTGTGGACAGGTTGTGCAAGGGTAGCATGTAATATATCCTGGAGATCTAGACAGGTTGTGCTAGTCACGTAAAAGGCCTCAGATGCTCTTCAGAGATCTTGCTTGGAAATACACTCTTTTAAGGTTTTGTGGGAATCACATGTAATAAGTCCTAGAGATCTGGACATGTTGTGCTAGTCACTTGGTTTTCCCCAGTGAAATGTTTTGTGTCTCTTGTCTTTTATGCTTGATATGTTGGACATGTTATTCCTTCATTTGAGATCCTAGATCAGAATGTATTAAATTATGAAAAACTAACATGAATGGTGAAACTAGTCCAAAATAAGCTAGAAAAACAAGACTGAAAGCCATTATTACATCATGAGCCTCTGGGGCATATTCATATGAGAAGTTCAGAATTTTTTAGGACCAAGTTTAGATGTTTATTACAGAGCTTTGATGGTTGGAAAAACATCAGCAAACCATCCTCTCCAATGACAGAAGGAAATAAGATTCAATTCCTCAGTTCTTCACCTTTTGAGTACAAAACATGACACCCTTGGGGAATCTCGAAGTAGAATCATTTGGCCATGATAGAAGTTGAATGAATGGCTGTAAGTTCAACTTCATTTCTGAATATGGCCATCACACATCAGATCCTTCATCACATTGATCACTCGAAATATTTCAATGTAGCAACCCTTCCACTAACACCTTGCAATACTGAAGAATGGGGAAGAAGAGAGGGGATAATGAGAAGGATTCTTCTTGAAATATTAAACTCTTCTTAAGCAATTCGAACCCTAAATGATATCATAAATTTAAAGGATGAAAATTTTCTTCAGTGGTTGCAAATAGATCTTCAATGGCTGCCTAATAGTCTTCAATACCTGTTAGAGAGAGTGAGAGAGAGAGAGAATGAGAGAATGGGGCACATCACCCCTAGAGTGGCTTGGGCGCATAACCAAACCTAAAGGAGCTTCGAAGCTCTCATACAAACTTCACAATGACCAAAAAATTCTGAAATGGAGTTGGTTGGATTCTTTTATAAGCTTCATGATTACCCACTGAGAAAGTTACTTGGCTTGATGACCAATGAGAATAGGTCACCCATGAGTGAACATACATTCCTTGATTTTTCCTTACAAGATTTCTCCTTTAGAAACTATGCCCTCCTTGACCTTAGATGTTTCCTTCTTTCATGAACACTTTCTTTCCTTGTTAACTGGGCATTGAAATGGAAACTACACCATTCAGGATGTTTCCTCTTTGGTAAACTGGACTGTTTTTTGGCAAGTGAGCCCTCCTTGCTTTTTCTGGTTGTTTTTTTTTTTTTTTTTTCTGATTTGGAAACCTTATCTCCACCTTCCTTCTCTTCATATTTTTGCCATATCTTCACCTCCTAATCCATTTTGGAAACATATTCCACATGGGAGCCCTCTTGGCCCATTTGCTCATTATCCATTAATTTTATTTATCAAAATTAACTTTAATAAATAAATTTTCCAAATTGTGAGACTTAGGCTAAAATTAATTCTAAGCAAATATAATTAATACAATTTAATTGCCTTAGGTGTTGAGCTTGTCCCCTTTCACCCATGGTACTAGATGAACCAAAATTGGGGACATGACATAAACCATCAACTTCTCTTCCTGCAACTTCTGCAATACTTGTCGAATATGCCCTAAGTGCTCTATCTTGGTTCGACTGAAAATCAGAATGTTGGTTAAATAGACTACGACAAACTTTCCCAAGAATGGTTTCAGCATTTTATTCATCAATTGCATGAATGTACTGGGTGCATTAGTCAATCCGAATGGAATGACTAACCACTCATACAACCCTTCCTTTGTCTTGAATGATGTCTTCCATTCATCTCCTTCTCTAACCCAAATCTGGTGATAACCACTTTTAAGGTCTATCGTCGTGAAGTATTTCACTCCACTCAAACAATCAATCAAGTATTCCATTCTCGGCAATGGAAACCGATACTTGATAATGATTTTGTTGATGGATCTGGATTCTATACACATCATCCACTCTCCACCTTTCTTCGAAGCTAATACTGCTAGTACCGCTCAAAGAGTCAGACTCTCTCTTATCAACCCTCTGTCCAACAACTCCTGGACCCGTCGGTTGAGTTCCTGACCTTTCATTCGACTCATCCTATGTGGTGCTTTGTTTGAAAGAATCAACCCTAGAATTATGTCGATCTGATCGGATATGCTCCTTTTTGGCAGCAATCCAATCGGTGTCTCATTGACCACTATGTTGTGGAATTCTTCGAGCATCTTTTCGACTTCGACTTGAATCTTCTCCATGGTCGCACTCTCAACACATGGTCCCTTTGGAATGATAGAATACCACCCCGACTGTTTTTCCTCTTCTGCAAGGAATTCTTTCGATGAACACATGAGCACGTGCCTCTCCCAAAAGTTTCTCTCGCCCTGCTTACTGTTGGCCTGCTCCTCCGGTTTCATCTTAAGAGTCCTCTTCACGTCATTTTTCAACACTATGACTACGTTGGCTCAACCATCATAGATCATTTTCCGATCATACTTCTGTGGTATTCCTAACAACAGATGGCACACGTCCATTGGGATTACGTCGCACAGTACACTGTCCTCTAGCTTCCCAACCTTGAAGTTAATCAAGCACTGTTTGTTCACCTTTAGATGGTGTCCTTTATGCAACCATGATATCTTGTAAGGGTGTGGATGTTCTCTACATATCAAATTTTCCTTCTCAATCACGTCTGTCGACACAATATTCTCATTGCTTCCACCATCAACTATGGTCTTGCAACACCATTCATCGATTCACACCTTTGTTTCAAAAATCGCCTTCCGATGTGTCGGCTCTTGTTCGTCGCATCTGTCATCCAGAACCAGTGTCTTGCTAGCTCTCATGGCCCGACTTTTCTTCTTACCATCTCCACTGCTGTTGGATGCTGACTCTTCCCCCTCATCAACTTTCTCATCTCTTCAACGTCTAGGTTTCGACTCCTCTATAGCATGTAGGTTCTATGGGAATTCATATGCCTTGTGTCCTACTCCACGACACTTGTAACAGATTATGGCTGGTTTGTTTGCTCCTTTACTGTCAGATGGACCAACTCGACCATATGAACCTCAACCACGATTCTCATGACCATCATGTCGGTTCTCTTACGCTTTCTCCCTTGGCGATGTCCCTTCCGCATGTCGACTATATTCGACAGTTTCCTTCCTGTAACGACTATTTTTTCCTTTCGCGGAAACAATTCTCATACCCCGACTAGTCATCTTGCCTCTGGTCGCTACGAATTTTCTCAATAGATTCTCTTCTACCTTCAGCTAACTGGTAGGATTCCCCTACTTCTTTGAATCTTGAAATGCTCAATTCATCCTGAATGACATATTTCAAGCCGTTCACATACCTAGCGACAACTTCTTCTCCTTCGTCGGTCTGGCCTGATCTTATCGACAACCTGTAGAACTATTCCATGTACTCTTTCATGGTCATCTCTTTTTGTCGAAAGTTCTACAGCTTCTTGAACAAGAAAATTACATAGTCGTTCAGCAAGAACTTTCCTTTTAACTTGGTGAACATCCTATCCCAAGAATTGGTTTTCTCCTTGCCCTTCTTGAATCTGTCAGCCTGTACATTGTCCCACCATAATGAGGCATGACCCTTCAACCTCAGACATGCAGTCTTAACCCACTTAGGATCCTCGATCTGCTCTATGTCGAAGTATTTCTCCATTTCTCTGAACCAGTCAATCAAGTCTTCTGGATCCAGACTTCTCAAGTAGGTACGAGTGTCTATCTTTTCCCACCCTCTCATATCCGTCAGAAGCTTGATGCATTTTTCTTTCGGTTCATCTTCCGCTATGGATTCTTGAGATTCCACTTCTTCGACTTCCTCCTCGCTGTGGTCTAGCGCATCAGGAATACCACCATGCCTTTGGATCTCTTTGATCGCTACGACTTCATTTGTCAAAGTTCGCATTGTTCTGACGCACTCGTCGAACATCTCTGGGTCAACTGTGACTGCTGCACCACGTGCTCTTCATCCTCGGACATTAACGCCTCTGTGAGCCATTTTCAACCTCGATTGAAACTCCCACTTAGTCTAATCGCAACTGAATAATCGCAACCGAACTTCAACAAGTCATGTACAACTCTACCCAACCTTAGTTGGAGCTGTTCAATGCACTTGCAGGCTTGTTAACACCTAAAAAGTGCTCACTAGCTCATTCCCTTATTCACATGACCCATTTGTCCACTTTTCTACCATTTGAGCCTCTAAAGCCACCTAAAGGTCACCAAAAGACCTTAATACACCCCTTTTCCCACTCAAAATGATTATTTTTCTTCAAAAAGTATAAAAAACCCTCAAAAAGGGTCCAAAATTCCCAAAAATATTAAAAAGGGAATAAAACTATTAAAAATATTCAAAAAAGGAAAAAAGGAGGGAAAAGATACCTGCACCATGTTGGTCAATACCATTGGTTTCCTCTGGCAAAACCAAGCCAACAGTTTTTGGCGACTCCGCTGGCTTAGAACTCTTAGATCTCAAATTTTTCTTTAGATCTTAGTTTTTGTTAGTATTAGCCAGTTTAATTCATAGATATGCCACCCTAGACAGCAGATCCATTGCTGTTCTAGATATTGGCCCATTTTATTGCCATTAACAGCCCGAAATTTTCAATTTTCGGGTTCATTTTTCGGCGTCTGCGTACGGCTTTTGCCTCGTGGCTTTTTTCCCAACAGTAGCGCAGCTCATCGCGGCTGCGCGACTCTTTTCCGTGCGGTTCACCGCGGCTTTGCGGCCAATTAGCGCACTGCACATTGCGACTTCGCGGACATTTTCCGCGCTGCACATCATGACTGTGTGACGAAATCCCGCGCTGCCCATCGCGACTGTGCGACTGAAACCCGCGCGGTCCATCGCGGCTGTTTTGTCAAAACCCGCGATGCCAATTTTTTCCATTCGGCCAATCCATTTAAAAAATTAATTTTTTGCTGTGTTTTTTTCCCAACTAGTACATTTTACAGTATTAAAATTCCTGCACTTTTTACAGCCATAGAAAAATTTTACTATTTAGAATGCACCTTTGAAAAAGTATTTTTAAAAATTTTCAGAAATTGAAAGAAGGATTTATTTTGCTTTTTATCTAGATTAAAATTTTTACTGTTTACTTCCTTGATATTTTTCCCATAGAAAATTTTAAAAGAAATCCATTTATTTCTTGAAAAAGTCATATTATTTGCTTTTCTATTTCAAAAGATTCTTTGTTTTTTGAATATTTTCTGCAAAGCATTTACTTTTTCAATTTCAGTTTAAAATACCACACGTGCACCCACTCAAACACATAATTTAAACTGAGCCTTAAAATTTACCCTAACTTCACCAACTTTTAACCCCACTTGGGGAGCACTTAAAAGAACTTTGTAGCTAGGTAGTATTGAGGGGATAGGTGTTCCAATAACACCCCTCAATTATTACATTTGAGACATAGTTGTTGTCCATTAGGGAACCAAAATCTCCTAGTATTTTTTGGCACGGTCATAACCAGTTTATCGGAAGGCCTCTCCCCTAGGAGGGTTGAAGTCGCGAGGATGGTTCCGGAAGCCTGAGTGGAATACCGAAATCCATTCAATAACCGAAGGCTACCATTCGCAGTTCTCGGGATATCCCTGTATGGGGGTATTGCGGTAAAAGGACCAAACTGCAGATTTACCTTTTCTGGACGTGTCATGAACGAAGTATCCTAGTTGCCATTCTTTAGGATTGATTACCCGGTGTCCCTCGCGGTAGGGGGATATCTAGCCATTGATTCAACACTCAATATTTTCTGACTTGGATTTCATCACCTTGCAGAGAATATTGTTTGTTGATTCAAAATACTTTTAGTTAGGTGTTTGCATGATACAATCCACCTTTGGTCTAGTAGCACCTTTTTTTTCTAGAAGTTGTTTTCCTATTGGTACTCTGACCATTTTTGTTGCATCCCTCCACTTATTATAGCACAGCCGCTATAATAAGTGCTTTTTGAGGTTGATTGTTTGGCCCAAGAGCCTTTATTTTCACTCCCCTTTTTGCACCCTTGGTTGCGTTAGGGTTTTGAGTTTTTTATACATTACCATCTTACACAAAATATTTTACACAAAAACTTATTTCTCACCATTGAGAATTTTAGACGATCTCGTCGTCTTCAGGGCGATCTCCCAGAGTTCAGTCTACTTGGCTCTCCATGTCACCAACGTCGAGCCTTATCCCTTGACTCGACACATCATCGGTCAAACAAACAGTCATCCGATTCTGACACGCCTCACTTCACATCTAATTTTGAGGTAGAATTCGAAAACCCTACCGAGTTAGTACTAACCAACCTCATGGATGGAACACCATTCGACCCACTGTTTACCAGTACCATAGGAGATACATCCACAAACCCTTCTACTTCGATGCCATCCATGGAAACAACCACCCCCTAGGTATGCCTAATATGGCGGACACTCCACCTTCAGGAATACCCAACACAGGACTACTTCCTATTACGGGTATGCCAAACATAGGGGTCACACCCCCTCTCATTTCCACAACCCATATCTCAGGAATCCCTACTACTATTCCTAACCCTGGTGTAACCCATGTTGCACTTGGAAACGTTGGCCCATACTAGACCACAGCTATTGGAGGACACATACCTTCAATACCTAGCATACCCTTAGGCGCTACTGGACCACTACATCATACCACCATGACTAGTCATGTCCCATTCACTATGCCACATCCATCTGCTAGCTTACCTTACATGGCGAGTCTGAACTTACCAGACTTATCCAGGCTAACCAACGACCCTATCAGACACGACCCTGCGTGGCCTCACATGCCCACCAAACTCCCCTTAGACATCCCTAAGTTTGAGGGCAAGGCAGGTGAGGACCCCCAGAACCATATTATGTCCTTCCATCTATGGTGTTCCTCCAACTCCATAGTGGACGACTCTGTCCGCCTCCGTCTGTTACAGTGCACCTTCACTGGCTCTACAGCTAAGTGGTATATCGAGCAGCCCCATGGGACCCATGCCACCTTTACCTCCCTTGCCTCGACCTTCCTACAGTTCTTTCAGTTACCTGTCCGCTATGATGTGGGCGTCGAGATCCTACTGCCTTGCAGACAAAACATGGCCACCCACATCACTGACCACATCCATGAGTGGCGTCGATGCCGAAGCCTCTGCAAAATCAAGTTAGACGATCGTATCTTCTTAGATTGGTTTCTCAATTCCCTCCTCCCTCTCATTGCCAAGGATGTGGCATCTGAACGACCCCAGTCTGAAGAAGAGGCCATCCTCAAAGCCCAACAGTTTGACCTCATTTACGCCCAATCGAGTTATCTGTATACCATTATACTAGGTTCCCCTCGGGGCGAGTCATCCCAACACGATGCGCCGGAGGCATCCCATGCCACAGATGGCATCATTGGTCGTATGGCCTCACATCCCCAACCCTTTTCCATTGCACATCCTAGCCATGGTCCCGACCTTTCGTGGGCTACATCTCAATTTGGAGCAACCAATTCATATGCTCCCATGGCACATCACCACCATACCCACGGACGTTCATGTCCACTTCAGTGCTTTGGTCATGCACCACCTGCATACACCCCCCCAGCCGCACCTCAACCAATGTATTACCCACAACAAGCAGCGACAGCTAACCCAACACCTCCAATAGCTCAGGGTTACCAACAACCCCAGCAGGTAACTGGACCACCTCCAGCCGCACCAGCTTATTATCCACCGTAGCCTGCTCCCACACCTGCGGCAAATCAAAATCCTCCCACTGCTCAAGGGCAAGTCTACACACAACACAATCAGCCCCAGCAGCAAAACAACCAGCGTAACCAGGGTGGACAACAAAACTGTGGAAGAGGACGTAACTGCGGAAACAACCAACAACCACATCAAGGTCCTCCACCTCCCAATCCTCCACAAAATAACAACGCTGCTCCTCCCAACCAGAATCTGGATCGTAATCCTAGGTATCCCAAAAACAATAACCTCGGAACAAACCATCCTTGTTCTATTTGCGGGGTATTTGGCCATTACACACATGCTTTCCCACATTTGGAGTGAGCTCAAAAACTCTGGATTGACGATGCCCATCGTCAAGGACAAGTGGCTCCTCAGCCGCCACCCAACCCTCCACCACCTCAAAATCAACCTTTGGTGCTGCAAAACCCCTTTCCAACCGAAGGCATAGTGAACACTCATCCGTTAGCTCCCCCTCAGGGAAATGCGCCACCACAACAAATCACTTATGCCTCTCTTGATCAACCCATGTTCGATTTAGATACTCACCACTTGTTGATGATGTCATCCGTAGATGCCAAGCTCCAAACCCGCTGGAACCAATATGGCTCCACCCCTGAAGCCCCTCCAGCCGACAAGAACACTAACGGTCATCCCACGGATCAGACGTTACGTATACCTCCGGCTCCACTTGATGGTGCTTCTAAAGCACCTCGCTTCCCACTTCGTCGCATCAACAATAACCCCAATGCTCGCACTGCATCGAATTACAACATTGTAGATGACTTAGCCCAATCTCCTGCAGCCATGTCTGCTTCAGAAGTCTTAAAAAACCGTCCTTCACAGCGCAAGACTTTACTCTCTACTATTGGCGCCATTGACCCCAATGATTCACAACTGATGGCATTCGATTCAGACCAGTCTGAACCACGCTTGCCTTCCACTTTAGCATTCCAAGTTTTTGTTTCCGTTCGGAATCTTGTCATCCATCGATGCATTATCGATGAAGGGGCCTCTACATGCATTATGTCCACATTCGTTTGGCAGAAGTTGGGATCTCCTACTCTCCAGTAGTCCACCACTGCGTTGCGAGCCTACGACGGCCGTTCGGCTCAACCCCAAGGTCTCTTAGCTAATGTCCCCGTCCAGCTGGCTGGTAAAACCATGCTCATTGACATAGAGGTCATCAATTCCCAACTTGACTATAACCTCTTACTTGGCCGTAGCTACATGTATGCCATGCAGGCTGTTGACTCATCCATTTTTCATACCATGATGTTCCCCCATGAAGGACGCGTGGTCAAAATCGACCAACTCACCTATTACGATCCCAAGGCCCCCACTGCACCTGAAAAATGTTCTCCCTATGGTTGAACAACCTATTTTTGGTGCAACTACCTCGTTTGTCTCCTCCGTGGGACCCGGACTTTACTCCGAAGCGCCGATGACTTCTACATTCCAATCCATTCCACCACCGTCACCGGAGACCCACGTCGCTGACCTCTGTACTCTTTCACACAATACACAAACACCCCACAATCAACCATCCTTGATACCTAAACCACCATTGGTCCCTAGTCACATTGGGGTTACATCCATCTGCACAATCCCCTTTCTATTCCCTCCCTTGAGCATAGTAAGTGCTCCAGTTATGGCTACCCTCTGTCTCCCCAGGTTAACATTGGGATTACCCGTGTGATATATTTCGCCTCCTGTTCCCCCGCTGACACCGAATGTCATCCTGCAACCAGTGCAACCCATTGTTACTTCTACCCAACCACCTCCTGGTATCACTACCCCTTCATCATCTGTGAATCCCCCTCCTCTCATCAGGCCCACTAGTGGCAGAGGCCCACAACCATACACTGCGGTACCCCCACCCAAGGCAGTTAAACCTCCCCCCATGTTTCGTGCTCCTCCTAAATGCTCGTTGTGTGATGGGTTAGGCCATCCAACCCATTAGTGTCCATAGTTACCTGCATTACAGGAACACATGCAAATGCTTGACGATGACCCCAACATCCCGGTTGTCAAAATCGACTCAAACCCCATACCTCGTGACAAATCACTACGTACCAACCACCCTTGTGCGATATGCGGTATTTACGGCCACTACTCACATCACTGTCCTGATATCCCAGATTACAAAGCAGCTCTCTACGAGATGAATAATTTGTACCTTGAGACAGCGCCCCCTACAATCGAGTAAATCTACCCTCCCGTATCATCCTCATCCGGGGATATTAACACCGTTTATATGATCTCTTCGACTACTACTACCTCGTCAACCGATTCAACCACTCAAAGTTTCCGAAATGATGAGGAGATTCTAGAGGCTCTTACTACCCCTGATTACCCCTGGGAAGATATGCACCATCGTTCACACTTCCTTCCAGAAGAGACCTCATCCACCACCGCTACCCAATTCACGGTTGAGTCCAAAGATTTCCCTCCTACTAAAGACGACTGGTTTAAGGATCCTATTCCTACTCCTGATGCCTTTGAGGAAGGTAACATGGCCAATATCTCACCTGTCATCCACATCAATATCTATAACCCACCTGGTGCCCTTGAAATCATTACATTAGGAGCCTCCTGCAGTGACCCTGAGATTGGGGAATACAAAAAACTGTTCCAAGAATTTAGTGATGTCTTTGCTTGGTCCTATACCAAAATGCCTGGTCTTGACCCTGCCATTATAGAGCACCACATTGACGCATGGCCTGATGTACCCCCCATTCATCAACAACAACAACCCAGTCATCCCCCACCATCTTCTTCCTCGGAAGAAAGTAACACCATTTACACTATTTCCACTGGATACCCCTCTATCTGGTCGGCCCCTGCCATTTATCCCTTTCATACACATGTTCCACTCTGCTACGTCGGTTTTGCTGATGGTGCAAGCCGTTGGTCCCCCAATCTAGCCTCCACAGCTTGGGTAATATATTCCCCTTCACATGAGTTGATCCACATCGACGGAGTGTGTTTAGGTGCTGCCACCAACAACCAAGCTGAGTATGATGCCGTGACCGGTCTCCTGGCCCCAGCTCTCCAAATGAGCATGCGTCGCCTTAACGTCTTCCTGGACTCACAACTTCTTGTTTCCCAACTCAACAATGATTACCAAGTACATGATCTCTATCTTTTCAGAAAATTTTTGCGAACTAAACAAATGATTCGACAGTTTGAATCCATTTCATTCACACATGTCCCAAGAAACCTCAATAGTGTAGCAGACCATATGGACAACAATGTACTTGATTGGCACACCAATCAAATCATTTCATAAAGAAAATGCATCCACGTGCATAACATGCGCCTCCACGGGCATATACCGAAACAAAATGTGCATCCACGTGCATAACATGTGCCTCCACGGGCATATACAAAAAATCAAAATGTTGCATCCACGTGCATAACATGTGCCTCCATGGGCATACAGAAAATCAAACATGCCTCCACGGGAGAACAAAAAACAACAAATGCATCCATGTGCATACACGACTATATATCAACGTCATATATATATATATATATATATCAAAACATGTCATAAGTGCCCTCAGCACCCAATATACAAAAATACATCAGCCGATCAAAAAATAGCTTCCCCATATGCTCATCAGCATTTGGGGGAAAATACATATCATCTAATCATCACGGTCTCTAGGCTCCTCTGGCGCCTCCTCCACTGGTCCCACTGGATCATGCTGAGCCCTGACTCGCCTCTCCGACGGCCCTGCTGGCCCTGCCTGATCCCGTCGATCCCTATCCCTCAACTCGGCCGCCATCACTGCCGCTCTCAACAACATCGAGCTCCACTCATGAGGCGCCTCGAAACATCACTCAACGATGTCCCAATCCAGATCCCTCCACCCATCCTACATTTTCAATATACACATATGTAGATTGCTAATATTTTTAATGATTTTAAAACTTGAAGTTGCTACAAGAAGGGCATGAGGGGCAAGAGGCTCATGCAGCAAAACCTTCGTATCTACAAGATGTTGCCATACCTTCAGCGACAACAACTCATGCTAAGGTAACTATTTTAACATGACATTATTCTAATACATGTTAGTTTGTTATCATATGTTACTTAATTAATACTACACGATTTAATATTTACAATTTTATAAATTGTAGGTTGTAGATCCCCCGCAGAGGGAAATGATTTCATCTAGTGATCTCCCCCCTAGTGGGAATACAAGCGATAGAGTTCCCATAGAGACACAACGGGTGGCATAACGTTTCTTAGAATTGATTTAAGTATACAATACATCGGTATGTATTTCATCATTGTCAGTTTCTTAATACATGCTATTTCATTGACCAATGCATTTCTAACTACGTCAGTAATTGGTGATTGTAGCCACCAACATTTATACTTAGGAGACATTCAAAAGTTGTCACTCCACGTAGTCCAATTGTGCAAAAGGGACAAGTGTATAGGAGAGTCTCTACTCCTAGAAAGGGTGTGGATGTACTCTATAGAAGACACATGGGAGATCCATCTACCCCTAACTTGACAAGGGTCATTGATGCTGCAGTTAGTGCCACATCTGTAATATCCATAAGTTATACAGAGGTAACTATTTCAAGAATTACAATGCATAGTATTTAACCATGTTACTATATTGTTTATTAATGCATGTCTAACTATTTCCC
The DNA here is from genome assembly GCA_027924585.1 of Larix kaempferi. NCBI lineage: Eukaryota > Viridiplantae > Streptophyta > Pinopsida > Pinales > Pinaceae > Larix > Larix kaempferi. The sequence goes on from BSBM01000893.1 coordinate 15,089,268, forward strand.
CATTTAATGATTGTAGCCATTAGTGGCAGCAGTTCCAGACCCCTCTGCTCAATCCATGGTTTTGACTGGGTCTGCTCTTGTGGTGAGATGTTCATTAATGACCAAGACTTTTTATTCAAATTACCGAAACATGTTGATCAATGTTGAATTGTTGAATTAATTGAGATATGATCTTTTATTTGCAGAGCAAAACTATAGAGAGGCCTTCCATGAGGACACCGCAAACATCTATACCCCGATTGGATTTGGTCAGTGTTTGTCATAAATAATTTGGCCATAAGTTAATTTTTTATGTTTGTTAATGGTAGGTTATTAGTGCAGTTATTTGGTAAAAATAATGATCTTTTTTTTACAGACTCCTCAGATGTAGAGCGATCCTAGGGATCCTAGGGAGATGGTCGATAGAGAAACGTCGGGGAAAAACAAGCGAAAGATTTATTTTTGATGTTGCATAGTCATGTATATATGTATTTTGACATACATGTACACATTGGTATACTTAGGGATAAATGTACATTGACAGGCCATTTAAGGGCCGACTACTTTGCCATATTTTTTATTAAAAACATTCGATTATCAATGCATGATACAATATATTCCATATTTTCTCTTGAGCTTCCACTTGTGCTTGTGATAATTTATCTCTTCCACAAATTGATAAATTATTCTATTAAAACTTATATAATTATATTTTAAACAATATTTATTCTCTTACATTTATTGCATTGATCAAGTAACATCTCACCATTGTGTTATGAGAACATTATCCTAATGGAAAAAACTAATAATATTTTTCAACAATTCAATGAACTTAGTACATGAATGCTAATTTGATATCTAATTTAAAATTGTGGGTTTTTTCAACTCCAAGGGTTCATACCCATTGATTAGGATTAAGGTTGCAAGGAAAAAACAAAAGTTAACAAAATAAGTCAAAATATGTTTTCAAATAACCTATGCCATGTAAAACATGCTACGCATATCATCAATGTAATCCTATGAAATTTTCACAAACTAAGAGCAAGTCTAATAGATGTTACACATTTCATCAATGCTACTGTATTTCGTCAAATGATACGTACATGAGAATATATGAAGTTTGGTTGAAGTGCGCCTACTCTAGCATGCTAAAAACAATGGCAAAGTATCAAGTACAATGGCAAGGAATGCATAACTAAAGTGTAATAAAATTCATTGGGCCTTCATGTACATATGGTCAAATATATGTAATAAATATACCCTAGTTTGTAAGACCCTAGTTTGTTCCAATATGCTAACCAATAGCTGGTCATGAATTTGCTAGATCATAAAAATGTTGAAGATATAAACCCTATCCTTACTAAACCCTAGTATGTAAGACCCTGGTTTGTGCTTTACCTCTTTCATATGTCCATTTTCCACTTGTCATAATGCAAAAGTAATTATACAAAATCCATGGAAAATGAAATACCTAACTAGTTTAATGATCTTCCTTGATAATGTTTTTTTTATGAAGGAAAATAAGACGTTCATGGTCCTATGTTTGTAAAAAGGATGGATTATCCTCATATGAAAATGTATTTAAAATTGAATGTACTTGTTTGATACAAATGATGATGTAATGGTTTTTCATTGTGATTTGGCAAGTATTCCCCCATAAATTGACGGAAAAGGTTCATGGTAACTTTGATCTAACAAAGCTAGCAAGGATCAGAGGGATATCATCAATGAAATATCGTCTCCATTTTTTATTTGGAACTTTGAATTCTTAAAAATGACATTAATGACTCAAAATGAAAATATAGTGGAACACTAAGGAGTTTTTAAATTACGTGGCACACTAATGACATAGAAATCTACCAAGGGTGCAGTGTGGTAGGTTTGATTGCCACCCTTTGAATGTCTAGTTCTAGAATCAAAATAAACAAATTTCAAAGTTGACCCCCATGTGGAAAACTACACATTCCATTACTGAGAAAAACCATAGTTTCCAAAATGTACCTAAAAGATGACACCTAGGCCATGGGAGCATAGGAGAGGAGCACCCATAGCACTAGCCCGATTTCCTGAATCCAACGGAGTCGACGATTTTTTTATCCAAGCCACAATTTTCATTCTATGGCTCATTCCAACTCGCATCCCAAAGGCCTATAGGGACATCGGTTGGATACCCATCAGGGGCATAGAACTCCAACCGTGCAACAAAACTAAGTTCTGGGAAGTCCCGCAAGTGTGTCTAGGAAGGTTCCAGCTAGTAACTTTAGACATAAGTCCCCGGTCGATGATTTTGCAAAGTTGACCCCCATGTCCTAAAATTGCACACTCCCTTACTGAGCAAAACCCTAGTTTCCAAAATGGACCTAAAAGATGACACCTAAGCCATGGGACTGGAGGAGAGGGGAACCCATAGCATTATCATGATGTCCTGAATCCATTGAAGTCGATGCTTTTTTTATCCAAGCCATGGTCGTCATTCTATGGCTCATTCAAACTTGCATCACAAATTCGTTCAGGGACACGAGTTGGATACCTACCGAGGGCATACAATCCCAACCGTGCAACAAAACTAAGTTCCGTGAATTCCTACAAGTGTGTCTAGAAAGGTTCCAACTGCGAACGCTAGCCATAAGTGCTCGGTCGATGATTAATTGCACAGTTCCTTACTGAGCAAAACCCTAGTTTCCAAAATGGACCTAAAATATGTCACCTGGGCCATGGGACTAGAGGAGAGGGGCACCCATAGTACTATCCCGATGTCGTCAATCCAATGGAGTAGATGGTTTGTCCATATGATCCATGATCATCATTCTGTGGCTCATTCCAACTCGCATCCCAAAGGCCTCCAGGGACACCAGTTGGATACCTATCGGGGGATAAGATCCCAAACATGTAACAAAACCGGGTTCCGGGAAGTCTTGCAAGTGTGTCCAGGAGGTTTCTAGCTCGGAAATCTACACATAAGTCCCCGATCGATGATTTTTCAAAGTTGACCCCTATCTACACAAATTGTGCACTCCCTTATTGAGCAAAACCCTAGTTTCCAAAATCGACCTAAAAGATGATACCTGGGCCATCAGACTAGAGGAGAGGGGCACCCTTAGAACTATCCCCATATCTTGAATCCAATGGATTTGACGGTTTGTCGATCCGAGGCAGGGTCATCATTCAATGGCTTGTTCCAACTCGCATGCTAAAGGCCGTCAGGGACACGAGTTGGATACCTGCGAGGGGCATAGAATCCCAACCATGCAACAAATCTGGGTTCTGGGAAGTCCTGCAAGTGTGTCTAGGAAGGGTTTAGTTGGGAATGCTAGCCATAGGTCCCCGGTTGATTATTTTTTAAAGTTGACCCCAATGTGAAAACATTGCACACTCCCTTACTGAACAAAACCCTAGTTTCCAAAATGGACCTAAAATTTGACACCTGGGCCATGGGACCGAAGGAGGGGGGAACCCCTGGCACTATCCCAATGTCCGGAATCCAACAGAGTCGACGGTTTGTCAATCCAAGCCACATTCGTCATTATATGTCTTGTTCGAACTCACATCCCAAAGTCCTTCACAAACACGAGTTGGATACCTACCGGGGCATAGAATCCCAACCATGCAACAAAACCAGGTTTCGAGAAGTCCTGCAAGTGTATCTATGAAGGTTGTAGCTAGGAATGCTAGCATCAATTCTATGGTCAATGATTTTACAAAGCTGACCCCTATGTTCAAAATTTGCACAGTCCCTTACTGAGCAAAACCCTAGTTTCCAAAATGGACATAAAAGATGACACCTAGGCCATGGGACCTGAGGAGAGGGGAACCCCTAGCACTATCCTGATGACCTGAATCCAACGGAGTCGAAGGATTTTTGATCCGAGCAAATACCACCAGTCTATGTCCCATTTACTTCACACCCCAAAGGCTATTAGGGACACCTACACATGGCTAAACAGGAGAAAATACAACAAAATAATAATGAGCCCGAGGATAGTGATAATGAGCATAGAGATGGTGATGGTGATGGTGAGCATGAAAATGGGCATGAGGATGCAGATATTAGGGTTTAATTAGATGCGAGAAAAAAACAAAGAAAACAAATCTATGACGAAACTTGTGCAATTTATCAAGTTGTACCAAGTCTATGCAATTTATCAATCTATCAAGCTATAAATGTCTGGATAGGATTTCTAGGCCCATTTAAACTCTAGAGAAAATGTGTTCAACCTATATGATTGAATGGGGAGGATGGACCTATTGAAATATACGTATTGCAACTAATGAAATATCGTTTCAATGCACAATTTTCATTTCATGCCTCCAATTTCATTTAGGTCAAGTGTCTCAAGGAGAGATGGAAAATTCATCCTTGGACATAATAACCAAACCAAGCAACAAAAGTGAATGTTGTAATTTTTGGAAAGTGTGTTTGGGAGAGACCAACATGATTGCATTTTCCATAAACGCTCATGCAATTTTTTTATGAATTTGACCTTTTAATGCAAAGTCTTATTTTCCTCTTAATGAGAAAAACTCTAGTTGGATATGGGTTCCAATAAGATGTTTTTTACTCCACATATGGGTACTCATGCCTTGGCCCTTTACAATAGTTGAGATTGAAACAATAGCCTCGCATGCTTAACCTTGCTTCTTAGGATCAAGCAAGGTGACAACATGGGTTGTAAGATCACGATGGTGATGTTGATGGTGGCATGGTGATGGTGAGCATGACCTTGGGGATGGTGATAATGAGCATGGAGATGGTGATGGTGATGGTAATGGTTATGGTGAGAATGAAAATGGGCATGAGGATGCAGATATTAGGGTTTAATTAGATGGGAGAGAAAAACAAAGAAAACAAATCCATGACGAAACTTGTGCAATTTATCAAGTTGTACCAATTCTATGCAATTTATCAATTTATCAAGCTATCAATGTCTTGCTGTAATAGTCAAAATATTAATGTCAATACTCAATGAGACCACGAAAAAAATTCATAGCATACATGTACACCACATACCTATAACATAGTACACAATAAAACATGTAAACCACATACCATAAATTACCTACCTATGGTCATTCGAATAGACTATCAGGATCACCTCGAATACCAAGGGTTTCCTTTCACCTCTCCTGCTCAGAGTAAGGCAATAAGTATCATGCCTTTGATGAGTTCTTCCCTGGCATTGTTTGTAGTTGGAGGTTTGTGCCAATAAATAAGTTTTTATAATGGTATACAATCTCACCTGGTCTATAATCTTCATATGTATACCCTTTTCTATTTGCTGAGTGGGAAACTTGGTTCAAATATTTTCCTTTTCTAACCATTGACCCAATCGGAAAATCATTGGCCTTAGAGTCCCGTAATGGGACATTTAAGATTTTCTTCCCTCTAAGCAATGTTCCAGCCAATAGTCAGTGCGCCATGCATTGCGTCTTGGGGAAACGACTGCGTATATGTGCTCTGGAGAAAATATAGTGCCAAAGTTTCTGTCAACTAATTAGACACAATTAATTGTCAAAAATATCAAAAATATACACAGCTAATTAGAGACAACTAGTTGTCAAAAATATAAAAAATATAAAAATATTAATCGAACCTGGTTGTACGAGATCTGATATGTGTTCATAGTCTGGTGAAATACTTGATTGGTCCTCCTCCAACTGGGATAGATATGTAGCTATCCGTTAACTAATGGGGAGTGATACACGGTCCTAGCTATCAACCCAATATGTGGATTCACATTAGTCCCATTCACCACTACTGCATGGAGAACAAAAACATGAGAGTTTCCTTGTCCACATTTCAAGTATAGCATTGTCCAACATTCTGACTGAATGAAATGCACGATTTCCTTGGATGGTCTTGCACTCATACAACTGTGATCGATCTACATACACCACCTACAAAAAATATCTATGTACATGTGCTTTCCTGGTTGAGTGATTTTCCTGTCTTCTTGCTCCCTCCCCCATGAATGAAGCACACCATTCAACGATGTTTTTTGCATCTTGTATAAGTGATACATTTGTGAACTTCATTTCTTGCTTGTGTAATGCAGTATTGATGCATGCACATGCTCCATCATGTTTACCTTTTCCATTTCTGGTCTCAAAATAGTTCCAAATATGTGGCACCTTGTGCCTTTTGTGGAGCATAAACAACCATTGGAAGACACGACCATTTTTGAATATCCCTGCACAACTGTTAGACCAAATCCAATGTTGTTCCATCTGTTTACCGTTATCCTTCAAGTGATTGTAGAACATTTGAAAGCTGTGTTGTACAAAATCCAAGTCATCACACCTATCATCACTTATGTAGAAAAGATACTCCTTCAATATAACCTTGTTGTCTTCGGTACTATCTGCCACATGTCTATAGGTGATATGGACCATTATGCTGACCTGGTCTGAGTGATAGTATTGACTCTGAATCTCATTTTGCGGTTGAAGAGTGTAGTTTTCCGCAAAATCAACCACTGACAGGATAGTCCCAATAGGAAATGTATCCCTACATGTTATAAACTGCTCATTTTGCAAACGAGCCACATATAAATGCTTTACATATTGTTGGGTCTTTTCAAATAATTCCTCCATGAAGTCGCAAACCCTTACATGGTATATCAACAATAAAGACATATATCGATAGATTGTTACATATGAAATTGCTATCTGAAGAAAAAATAGTATTCAATAACTTATTACAAACATAAGAAGTGACCAATTGTATTTTTTTTCTTTCCTTCCCTCCATCAATATCATACGTGACATATTTGAATGACTGCACGTTCACCTTCTGCCTCCGAGTTTCATTCTCATCGGTCACATTTATGGATTTTTCGAATAATGCCAATCCACCACACTCTAAGAATGTCCCATCTATGCAAGTTGTTTGATAAAATGTGCAATTGTTTGGCCTGCTACACAAAATACTATGAATATAGTCTCTAGATGACATTGGTGGTAATGTACCTAAGCATTCCTGCACAAGAGTGTTATTCAATACACGAAAAATATAGGTATATGTGTCATAATAGTAACCATACTCAATGTGGTATCGACAATAACATGTGTTACAAATTGTGTTTATTTTAACATACCATGGTTTGCCTTTTTCAAAAGATATTTGGCACAAGTTAAGTTCATTATGTTCATTCCTAAATCTCTCATATAATTTTGTTTGTTTCATATCAAGAAAATGTTTAATGTGTGGTTCATGATCCTTTGAACCCCTTCTCAATTTCAATACATATTTTTGGTTGGAAGAAGCTCTAGTGCTGTCATGCCAAAAATCTTGCACTAACCCCTTTACCACATCAAAGAGCTTCATATCAAAGCATGGAAACCTGCCAATGAAGGCCCAAACATCTGTTTGACCGGTTTCAAGTTGTTCTCTTCTTACACAATACCTACAAAGTGTCTTAACATTCAAATTAATAATTTCTAAGGTACGTTTAAGAAAAAGAGGTGCCCTAGTGTTTTTTTCCACGATTGATTGTGATAACACACGACGAGCCGCATTGCGATCCTTTGAGCAAGATTTCTTTCCAATTGTACTAAATGCATCTACTAAACTTTTAACAATATGCAAAATTGGTTATAAATTTTTGGTCATATTTATCCTTAACATTCTTATAACAATAGCCATAGACCTAGATTTTAAGAATGATAAAAATAATTTGCACTTGATCCCATCACATTTAGAATCAAAAAAGTTATCAAGTATTTGTTGAGTTTGATAAGCAAAAGCACATTTAGACAACATACCTTCAAGTGAACTAATGAGAGTTTCATCAGCCTGTATACGTTTTGGAGTTCTTCGAGGTGTAGCTGCTAATGGAGATAAGGTTGTTGGAACTAGAGCATGTACAACATCACCAGGATTCTTTGATGTTTCAATAGGAGCCTCTTGTATTTCTTTCTCTTGTTGGAAGTAAGATGTGGGAAATTGGACTTTCTCTTGGATGGTCTCCATAACATTTGCTTCTTTCCTTGTAAATCCTTCATTCAATGCCTCCCTAACTTCGTCACTTGTATAAACACAACCCAACAATGCATTCACTGCCATATTCTTAGGTTGACTTGATGTGGGAATTGAAACATCCACTGATGAGCACCTACGTTTTTATTCTTGACTAGTGCCATGGGGTGTTTGTTCATCAAATGTTGTTGAAATTGACGACCCCTCTAGGGAATCATCTACGGTTGGAATTGGATTATTTTCCATGGAATTCCTTTGATTCCACATGTCCAATATTTTCTTTTATCTAACTTCTTCCATGGTTTCTTGAGGCTTCTCTTTCCTGACCGATTTCCTTTTTTGATTACATGAATTCCCCATGAACACAATGCGAAATACTAAGAAAATAGATTCTATAGGCATGCTCAACTATTCAAATATCCAAATTCTTTCTCAATTGTGAATATAGGTTCTTCAAGCTTGCTCAATTGTGAATATATATACTTCCTCAATTGTGAATATAGATTCCGCAAGCTTGCTCAAATGTGAAAGTAACTTCTACCTCACTTGTGAATATAGAAAATTCTTCATTTGTGAATATAGATTATTCAAGCTTGCTCAATAATGAATGTAGATTCTTCTTCAATTGTGTTCATAAAGATTCATCAAGCTTGCTTGAAATTGTGAATGTCGAATTTTCTTGAATCTTGAAATTGTGAATGTAGAATCCTCTTGAAGCTTGCTAATTGTGAATGTAGAATCCTCAATTCCCAATGCTAACTGTAGAATCCTCTTCAATATTTTTGATTGTGAACATAGAGTGTCAAGCTTCCTCAATTGCCTTGATTGCTGATTGTGAACATAGAGTTTGAAGTCTTTTTGTAGCGCTCTTGGGGAGACAAAACGAAAACTTCGAGCATGAAATAGGAAGATTATTCTGCTAAACTTTTGTACAGACAAAACGCACTAGCGTTATGGATACACAAAAAGCACTCGCGTTATGGACACACAAAATTCGCGTGATTTTATTGAATGTAAAAAAATTACTAGGCATTTAATATGTTTGGTGCACGGCTAAATAACGCCTAATGGAAAAAAACACGCGATCATTTCTATATACAAAAATTCTCTAGCATTATGGTAATCTACACAATTTGCATTTTCATCAAAATCTTATTTAATAGTTTCTATGGGTTAGTAGGTTAAATAGGGACTTGGTATTAGGGGCTTAGGGGTTAGAGATGGGGGGTGGTTAGTGGTAGGGGAAGGGGGATTAGGAGAGAGTGAGCCCGGGGGGGATTAGGAGAGAGAGACAGGGGGGTAGTTAGGGGTAATGAGATAGGAGGGGCGTTAGCAAGTGGGGGAGAGAGAGAGTGTGTGTGAGACAGGGGGTTAGTAATGGTTAGGGTGGAGAGGTGGGAGAGAGAGAGAGGGAGAGAGGAGAGTGTGTTAATTGTAGGGAGTGAGAAAGAGAGATGGGAGATGTGGTTAGAGGTAGTTGTAGGTGTAGGAAGAGAGAGAAACTAAGAGAGGGGGTTAGTAAGAGCTAGGAAGAGGATGAAACCTTCCATTCTGAAAATCTGATCTAGTTCTCCGTCGATCAGCTAGATCACCAACCAAATAATCGGCAGATCTAAGAGTAATGGATTCCCATCAAGGAAGAAGAGGATCATCATGTGAGAGATCATCAGGTTCTTACGGAACTGCATCTCCCATTCAATCATCGTCATCATTAATTGATATATCTTCAGGTTCTTGTGGATCTAGATCTAGCATTCGCTCTTCATCATCTCCATCTTTAGATTCTGAATATGAAATCGCATGTGATGATGCTTCGCTCTCTTGATCATCAATCAAAGGAGGAGTGGTAGGAAATCTATCTTTCTCAATAGAAGGAGTATCATGGAGAATCCATTCCTCAAAATGTACACTCCTTTCCAAAAATGTGGCCATGTTAGTAGGATCAAGAAGCTTGTAGGCCTTTACATCCAGTGCATAGCCCATCATAATGCACTCTCTGCTTTGTTGATCTAGTGCTCTCCTTTTTTCAATTGGAATCCTTTCCCATGATATGGATCCAAACAATCTAAGATAAGATACATACGGTTTGTATCCCATCCATACTTGAAAAGGAGTAATGTCATTGAGTACTTTGTGAGGAACTCTATTTTGAAGATAGGAGGCACAGTTCATGGCTTCTGCCCAAAGACTAGGGTGCAACCCTTTCGACTTTAGCATCCAGGTGTCCATTTCTTTAAATGTTTTGTTCTTCCTTTGAGATACATAATATGTGCACTTGGATCTCTTGTTCATGATATTTCTTGTTCTTCTTTCAATTCGAAACCCCATTTGACTACTATGGAACCTATTTTGGGTTATCATTCACTCTCTTTTCAGAAAAAAAAATTCTTGCCCTTTGAATTCGCTCTTTTGGCCTCAGCAGTTGTAAGGGCCGAATCCAACTTTGGTTTTGTCATTCCCATGGAGATTAACTTCTCCTCCTCTTGTGTTAGATATTGGATGAAGTCATCAAATGTAGGAAACTTCCATTTTGGAATGGACATCTTAGCTGACTGAAATGCGGAGACAAAAACTCAGAAATTTGGTCCCAATTTTGATAGAATGGAAAGTATGAGTTGTTTGTCTTCTTTCACTCTCTCTCATATCTCTTCAACTGTGAGATCAAGCTTTTGTACTTGGTTAAGAAGGCATTGATGGATTCGAAGCTTTCAGGACTCAATGAGATGAGTTCATTCTCCAATTTATGACCTTTCAAATCATCTTTCTAACCAAACAGGGATTCGATCTTGTCCAAAACCTCTTTTGCATATGTTATATCAATGATATGGAAGTGAAGATATTCATAAATTGAGAGAAGAAGTAATCCTACTGCTTCATCAAGCCTATCCAAGTACTTGGATTTCTCTATTGCACGCAGAGGTTTGACAATAGTTCCATACAATATTCTGGAGAGGCTCTTGGACTTCATGAAGATGTCAATATTGGCCTTCCATTCGACATAGTTGGAGGAATTGAGTTTTATATCCATCTGGAGAAATGGAGAGTGAATTGAAGAGGAATTCGAATGGATTAATAAACCTGCAAAACAAGAATTTTGTTGATGGAGATTTGCTACAATTCGAATGAAAGTTTCCTTAGAAAACTGAGCAATTATGAATAAGTCCAACCTCATTGGATTGCTCCAGTGAATTCAAGGTAATAGCACTAGGATTTCGTGTCAAAACTCAGAGGCGTCTGGTGCTCAATGAAAGATAGTTGCTCAATGAACTGCTGCAGTTTGAATAGCTGTTGTCAACTCCGATACCATGTGATAATCTGCAGGAATATCTCATAGCTATAACAAACCTCACACAAAACTCACTCAGAAAGTGAATATAAGAATAGAAGAATGTAGTCAATAATCACTCATGAACACAGAAAATGGAGAATAGTAGTATAATCATACATCAGCTGTGAGTTGGCACTATCAAAAATGAATACAATACAATAACTGTCAATTGAATTCAAATTAACCAAGAGTTCCAGAGATATGGATCTAACTAAACTAGCTTACCTATCTATGAAAACAATAACATATCACAGTAAATAAGAACAGAAAGAGAACAAGAGAAAAGAGTACACTAGATATATGTGGTTCACCCAATTGGTCTACGTCCATGGGAAGGTAGTCTTCTATTATCTCCATAATATCTCGCTCAAGCTTACAAGAGAGCAATGTTAATAACCCCAATACAATATATAAAGATCATAAATATATGATCCACACTTGATGATCCACGAAGGATGAATGGATGGACTCCCTTGACTCTATTATATACCAAGAGATGAGGAGGAATTACTCTCACATATTACATGTGGGATAATATAATTATCCATAATAACATCTCTTTATATAATAATGAATATCAAGAGTATATTTTACCATAATCAATATGGTATAAATGTATTACTCTCTTACATAAGATTGTGGATATCTTCCAACATGATACAAAGACATTATTACCTTCCAAGGAATATAAATTATTCCAACAAAGAGGTCATTCCAATCATCCTCAGTGTCTAGCTTGGATAACATTGGAGACAACATCCAATCAGTAGTATCAGTCATAAATGGTCAATAAGTAGTCAAATGAGTCTAAGGAGGGCGCATGAGGCTGTCACAAGGTCAAGTGGAACTCCAAAACTAGCTAACTGGGAGCTACAAGCAGTTAGGATGAGCAATCAATGGAAAAACTGGTCAATCAAAGCTCTAACTGACTATTAACTCCTGGTAGGTGAGAAAAGGCACACATGTCATGTAGGTGAATAAAACAAGGTACATCAGGTAGGTAGGACGGCTATTGGGCAATGAAGACAGGCTCTAGGGACCTGAAATCAGGCTCTAGGTGTTGTGGAGACCACCAAAATGATGACTGGATGCATCAATTTGCATGCAAATGCATGCATGATGTCTGGATGAATGCATGCAAATATAAAAAATGATGGTGAGAATAGTCCAACAATGTCTGTGGGGCACTGCATTGTATATTGGCATGTTATACCTGAACATATTACCCACGGAGTATTGTTGGAATTTTTGTGCATTAGGGACCATCTGGTTAACCAGTGGTGGATTAGGAATCACAGGGTTGATCAATTGATTCGGAATCAAGTTGGATACCATTTGTTGGACATGTTGGTGGGTGGGAATGAATGGTGTAGAGACTTGGGGTTGTTGAGTCCAGGGAATGTTTCCAAATCCTTGATTGGGTGGATTTCCCATGCCTTGAGTAGGGGGGGTGTCTGAAAGAATGGGGTCCATGGATTATTTGTTGTGCTCTGATTAAGAGATGAGGTTTGAGGGGGTGGGTTCCATTGATTGTTTGAGGCACCGGAATAGGGTACTCCAGAATTCACATTAAGGGGAAAGAAGAATTGATGTTGATTAGTCTTCCCCCATCTTGATTCCTTTTTCCAAATATAGACTGCCCCCCAGTAGGTGGAATTTGTGGCTTCCAAGAAGAAAGTGGGCCTAACGAAGGAAATGGGATGTTGGTTCTGCTTGGGGTACTAACAAAAGGTTTTCCACCGCTAGGTTGATTGTGTGGTCCCCATGGAGCAGATCACGCTGATGGAGGAGGTTGTTGATTGGTCCCACTTGGGGCACCAATGGATAGTTGTCCTCCAAAAAGTGAGGTATATGGCCCCCACATGGTAGATGATCCGGACGGAGGAGGTTGGTTATTGGTTCCGCTTGGGGCTCCAATAAACAGTTGTCCTTCGAAAATAGTGTAAATTGTGGCTGAAGATTGACCTCTAGTCACAATAGGTTTTCGAACAATATGAATAGATGTTCTTCCAATGTAAACACTAGAAGAATTTGGTTGTGCAGCTTGGTTGGTTTCACTAGTGGTGTCGACTTGTGAAGATGATATTGCACTAGTTCTCGATGATAAGGGCAATGATGTGAAAGTAGGGTTTTTCCTCATAGTAGGAATGTTCACCGAAGATGGGTCAAAATTTTCATTTGGTAATAGATGTGGGGAAGGTTGGAGAGGAATTTCGAGCGTCAGTTGCATGGGTGTTGAAAAAGTGCAAAAATCGTCGAGGGCTTGGCATAGAGTTGTGTTCCATAGTGAAGAGGCTGGATTGAAAATATTTTTTGTTCCTTAGTCATCAGGAAAGTTTTCCGGAAGAGTCTAGTTGCAGGGTCCTAACCGGCATACAAATGATTCATGGTAGGTAGTATCACGAGATAAAGTTTGGAGGATTCAGGAATCACGAGGGTTTACCACTTGAAAAGCGGACGTAGGTGGGTATTGTGAGGTTGATTCCAGTATCTGTGCAGCTTCGCATCTAAATTGTTCCGATGCCAGTTGTTGGTTGGCTAGACTGACCATTTATGCTCGTACAGATTCCATGATATCTTGGGCTGAAGGAAGGTCAGGGGAAGGAGTTTTGAATGATCTATTGCTATAATATCCAGCTTCGTCGCTATGTATAACTGGGGAAGAAGTTATGACAGTTAGGTTTTACAACTCTACCAAGGGTTGGTTAAAGTTTGCAGTTAAGTGGAATGTTCTAGGAGGTGCAGGTTCAGAATCCTCAATAACCTCGGCATATCCTTCAAGAAGATCAAATGGTGATGGCATAACTGGAGTGGTGCTGGCGTCCGGAAGGATAATGAATTCTGAGATAACATCGGTTTGAACTGAGACACTAACTCCAGGAGCTAAAGTAGTTTCCGCTGTTGTGTTGACTTCTGGTGCAACAGTGGATTGTGGTATTGCACTAGTCTCAGGTACCATACTAGTTTCTTGGATAGTACTAGTCTCTGGAACTGTGTTGTGGGTTTGGGGTACCATAGCAGCTGGTAGTGTCGTACTAAGTGATGGTAGAATGGTCCCTCGACTAGCTGGTCTTCTAGTAGGGGGTGTGGGTATGCATGAAGATGATGGTCAGTTGGTTCTAGGTACTAGTTCAGGACTCTTCCCTTTTTGTCTGCGTGATTTTTGTTGATCCACCATGCGACCGGATTAAATGTTTTGGGGACAGTCTCGTTTGAAAAATAACTCAAAAAAATCTAAAGCACCCGAGTGTGCAAAAAAGGAGATACGAAAAGAGAAGGTGCACAGGCCAAAAAAGAAATCTCAAAAAACTACAGTGAGACCGATGTCACAGTAAGTGAGCCACTAGAAAATGGCCAAAATGCCAACAAGCAACACTCAAGAAAATAAAAAGAACCTCTAGAAGGTAAAATAGCAGGCAAACTTCCTATCTAGGATCTGGAGACCTCAACCGATTGTATCCTTCACAAGGTGATGAAATCCAAGTCGAACAATACAAAGTGAGAGGCCAAATTGGAAGGATATCCCTCTACCGAAAGGGATCCTAGGTAAATGATCCCTAGAAGAAAATCCACTAAGATAACTCGTTCATGACATGTCCAAGAAGGTTTACTGTAGATTATTCCTTTGAACCCTCGTATAACCGGTATGGAGGCCAGAAACTACAAGGAAGACAATGGATTGATGTCCTTAGGTACTAATTGGAGTGAGAAATTCCACGAAGTCCATCTGGAACTAGTCCTTGCTGCTTACCCCCATGGAAAGAGAGGCCCTCTCAACAAATTGGTTGATAACCGTGTCAAAAAATACAAGAGGATTTTAGTACCCTAAATGACAACAACTATGTTTCAGATGTAAAGTGACAAGGGGGAATTATTTGGATTTCTATCCCAGGTGTCCTACCTAACTAACATATTATTTTGTATCCTCAAGTGAGGTTAAAATTTGTTGAGTTAGGGTATAAATTTTAATGGTTGGTTGTCTTACTCAAACGGGTAGCGGAAGTTTAACTCAATGGTGTTATGACTCGACTCAAACCATGCATATGTGAATGAATCAATGCACTTTTCTTTGCAATGAATCTCTAGCTACATAAAGGAGAGCGTTCTTCATTCCTAAAAACAAAATAAGCAGAAACACAAGCTTCTCAAAGAGAAAAACCACTCATTTTTTGTATTTTTCCTTTTATATGCCAAACTAACACTACTCTTTCAAAAACAAATGAATCCAACAGTGTTTTATTTTCTACTTGTATTGTGTATAATGTATGACAAGTGAATGGAAAGATGTGTTCTAGTTTACAAAAATACTGTGATCTTTAAGTGAAGGAGAAAAAGAGGTTTTGAAAAACTCTTCGAAGCCAATTCTATGGATGAAAATGCAAAGAGACTTTTGAATGATAAATTTTTTCAACCCTTCTTTCAAGGATACAAATGCATATAAAAAATTGCCTTGAAATTTCAGAAATGATCACTTTTTGCAATAAACAATGTCAAGAAGGAAAATAACCTAGATACTCTTGTCACTGTAACTCACAAAATCCAAACCACAAAATGAATTAAACAAACCAAATCAATCTTTTAGACTTTCTTATGAGGATCAGAGTGAGTATTTAGATCAGATGCAGAAGTTGATAAGTGTGTAGTCAATGATGGAAATAATGATCTAACTTCTAGTTCACTTAAAGCTTCTACAAATGCACTCTAAAATCCAAGCAAAGGTCTAAAAGGGTTCAAAAATCAAATGACATGAATGCAGGGGTTAACCTAGGGTCACACAAGCCTAATCAGTGTTAGAAAGGTGAATTCAATCCAAAAGATCAGAAACCAAAAATTAAAGAAGCAAAAGACCAATTTTTATGCAAACACAGGGAATTTTCACGGGTTGAAAGGTTTCCAAGACGTGAAATAGTAGAATTTTTGCGCTCTGTAACACTGTTGGGGCACACAAATCTGGTAAATTTCACTATGTTAAGTATGTAGGTGGCGCGAAATTTCACTGTGGATGGGTAGGGGAAATTTTTTGAGAAAGTTTATTGTCTTTTCTCGGGTTTGTAGACCTAGAGAGCAAAATGTGGAGGACCAACCTAATATCATAGATCAAAAATTTGATAATATGTAGAGGAAATGGATTAAATGGAAAGAAAAACATGGATTTTACAACCAAATGAAAAATGGATCTAAGCTAATGGAGTTTCCATTTTCTTTGTTAATAAATCTGTCCTACGGGTAGTTAGATTTATCCATGGATTAAACTAAGATTAACTATGTCTAATCTAAGACAATGAAAAAACAAATGAAACCTTAAATTCCTAGATCTAACCACGCATACAAATTCTTAACGTGTTTAAAGAGAGGAAGTGGTATGAATTACTTCAAATATGATGTTTGTCTCAACTCCAGCTATGAATGTGAATCCTGCGAGTAGAAACTGTCTGTGTCAAAGAAAAAAACAAACAACACAATCTCCAAATACTATGAATATTAGTTAGGATCTAAATCAAACTAGAAACACTTATGCTATTGATTGGAGCAAGAAGCAGAATATGGGAAAATGAGACAATTTATATTGATGAAAGCTAGAAGAATCTTACAAAGCCACTTCTTGATGTCCAAGCATCAACTTTAGCTCCAAATACTTCGGCCTCCTTGATACCTCTGCAAACCTCTTGAGACCATAGGTTTGATACCTCAAGTGTTCTCCCCCTAGCTTATGGATGGCTTCCTTCTTATATGGTTTGGGAGGCCAACTACTAGGATATAATAATTGATCTCAAGGACTAGAAGGTGGATCAAGGAGATGACTCACAACAAAGAAGAAGGAGGAGATGAGATTCGAGAGGAATCATCATCCCTAAAGTTTATCCATCGAATCTAAGATCCTAACTTCAAGGAGTAAGGTGGTTGAGGGGATTTTTGTGCAGTCAACACTGAGCAAAGCGTGATGAAGTTGATATTTCTGCGCCCCTGCATGTATACAGA
This sequence comes from Larix kaempferi, assembly GCA_027924585.1. Lineage (NCBI taxonomy): Eukaryota > Viridiplantae > Streptophyta > Pinopsida > Pinales > Pinaceae > Larix > Larix kaempferi. The sequence continues at coordinate 15,106,529 of BSBM01000893.1, forward strand.
GTACGAAAAAGAAGAATTTTCTCGTTCTGCACTACTAGCAGGGCCCAAAAATTCTATTAAAGTGGGCCAAATGAGGTGGCCAAGTGATCTGATGATGTGGCACTCGGATCAAACAAGTTGGATTTGGCTCTAACATTCATTATGAGGAAGTGTTGTTACGTTTCACATAGGTATAAACCATGATCAGGTGAAACGACACTCAAAGTGGGACTTTGAGGTAAAACACAAGTAATCATTCTGAACCTTTTTATGTTCAACCATTTCAGCAATGTGATCAAAATAGTGAATAAATGAGTAAAGGGAATGAATTTAATGCAGATGATGTTTGGAATTCCAATGTTCACCTTGGTATTTCTAAACGTATTTTTCGACCATGGGAAGAATATGTTGATAACAAACATAGAATTGGCCTTGGATACAAAAAGAGGTAACATCTTTTGTTCCGAATTATTAAAAAACCATCCAGTTTCATAGTGTTGAATTTCTCAATGAAAATTCATCTTTTGATTATCTAAAAGTTCATCTTCAAGTTTGCATAAAATTGTGACATGCCAACATTGTGACAAAGTTCGACATATGAAATATCAGTGTTTTTATCTTCATGCTTCTATGCATTGTGGAAATCATACCTATTGTTCCACAAAAAGTTTTTTATTGAAGAAGTCTGGAAGGAAAAAGATGAAGTATACAAGGAAAGAGATTCCTTATGTAGTTGTTTATACAAGTGTTGGAACAACATAATTTTATACATCTTGTAGTTGATAGATTGAAAATAGATTGTTGCGATAAGGGTGATGAATGAAAATAAAAAACAAGAAAATTTGAATCTTCTCACCTTGTACCTAAAAGGGGGGAGGGGATAATATGGAATAATATCTACATTTTTAATTCAAGTTCCAAGTTTTAAAGTGTTCTTGTGAGCTTATGAACAAATGGGAATAAAGTATGCATCCTTGTTCCTAAATTTTGAAGACAATGTGAAAGTCCAAAGTTTCTAGAACCATCAATTCAGTAGAACACATGAGCATCTGCTTCTTTTATTGAATTTTTTGGTAATATTTAAACCATCTTTTCATGGTTCTTGGTATAGTTTTTGTGATCAATAGAAGTCATTCAAGCTTATAGTTGACATGGTTGGAGGTAATCGTAAAACCAATTCATTTTTTTGGTTGGTTAGTGGTCATCCTAAAACCACCTCTTTGTTAGTGGTCATCCTGAAACCACATATTCATAGCTTTTGAGCTCTTGATAGTTTATGGTCATCTTAAAACTATCAATTTAGCAGAAAATCTGAGATTCTACTAGTTTACATTTTCAGAGAACATTGACAATTGTTTCTCTACTTTGATAGTTTTATGGTCAAATTAAAACCATTAGTTTATGGTCAGCTTGAAACCATGCAACTTAGTAGAAGTATTACCACTTCTTCTAGGTTTTTTTTCAAAGGGATCTTCATCGATTTGTAGTTGGCCTTCTTTAATTTTCTACTCTCTTACTTCACGTGACACGCATTGTTGATTGTCAAGTAGTGGCAGTTTTTAAGGTAAGAACAAACTTATGATTAAGGGGGGATGTTAAAACCTCTAATCATAGTTCGTTATCTTACCAAAGTATTATACATTTATATGAAAATTATGGTATTTTTGTATTATATATGTACATATTGAAGATAACTTAATTGGTCATTAATGATTATTGACTATGCATTTTCTGTCATTGTTGGTCTTCAATGTCTTTCTTTATATTCTTCATATATTTTTCATGATGTGATGTTTAGAAAAAACTAGATCTACCTTCTCCTTATCCTCACACAAGTATTTTTCCCTTATGCATTCATAAATTGGGTAGATGAATGTTATCAAAGTATATCCTTCATTGTCCTCATAAATGACTCAATCTCTTCTCTTTTCACCCGCTCTCGAGGTCGATGTCAAAGGTGACCACTATCTCCTTTGATTTTCATTATCATTGTTGATTCTCTCATAAAATTTATCTACACTGAATGAACAAATGGGAACCTCACTAGGGTGAAAATTTCATTTTCACTTTACATTTCACAAGTTATGTTCACGGTTCTGACATCCTAATTTTTGGGAGAGCCTCCATCTGGGAGAAAATTTCCAAACAAAGTTTTAATTTTTTTTCATCCACCGTATCTATGGGGATAAATCTAAAAAATTTATCCATTTATTTATTTCTTTTTCCAAAATCTATCAAACCTATGATTCTCCTCCTGCTTCACTTCCTGTAGAATCCATCTAATTCCTTTTTCAAATACATAGGGTTTCTTCTTAAAGAAAATGATTATGGATCCATGAATGACAATGGTTGATCGAAAATATCCATAAATGAATTGGTCTATGGTACCATCAATGGATTTCTCTCGGTGGGAATCTAATAATCTTGAAACATGACATCAAGTCCATACATGTCTATTGGATGTCTTTACATATATACAAAATGAAATTCTAAACAATGTAAGGAATCTCTGCACAACATGCATGTTGTCAAGGAATAGGGAAGAGGTAGGCATTCCTCTTTCCATATGGGAATTATTACGCAAGCCAAAAAGGGCAGGGAATATGGAGATTGGAAAACCTTTATCTCTCTTCACAAGATATGGTTTCAAAAAGCATCTACATGCTTATTACACATAAGGGAATTTTGTAGGAATGTATATATCATAAATATATAACACCACACAAAATCCTCTCTTTGATCTGATTCAATACCTCATACACACAAAAAAGGAGGATCCCTCTTCTAGCGGGCCATAAAAAGAAGTTTTCACATCATAGTTGAAAACTTATCATTGAATCAAAGAAATGCTTAATTGGTTATTTTCAGCATAGGTTCTATTCTTCATGGATCATCTGAGGATCTTATATCGGCTAAATTTGAAAACACACTGCACTCTCTTCATCTCTATCATTTAGCAGGCACATATATCAAAACCTTTTATATCCCTTGTAATTAGAATTGTATAGCACTTCTGGGATATATCTTACATACCCATAGGTGTCTCAATGAGATTGATATACTCAAGGAATTCAAAGAGCATCTACAAGTCTATTAGATGATTCAAACTCCCTCATATGGTTCAAAAACCTATTTGTAGGCACATATCAATTTAAACTAGGATATAACAAGCTATTGATAGTAGAACGGGAGGAAATTCTTAAACTGTGGTGTAATAAAGTATGGAAACTTAAGTCATCATCATAAATACAATTTTTTCTATGGCTTCATTGAATAACAAGGTTCTTACCTACATGAAAGAGGGAAACAAGGTCCAAGTATATGGAATATGTTCAAATCACATGGGAATCAATCACTCATCTACTGTTATCTAGTTCGTTCACAAAAGATGTTCGGTGTGTGGTATGATATACAATGGGAAGAATTCTTCTCTCATGGGAATATTTATCTCCCATCGAACCATGAGATAAATGACATACAAAGTGTAAAACTACTGAGCTCCTTTCGATTCCCCTAATGGTATGCTGGTGCGTTTGGATTACTAGGAACACTATCATATTTGAAGACAAGAAGGTGATCCGCTCTCCACACTTTTCACATTTAAATATGCTATGCAGAACATTCCCACAAGTCTAGAGATGAAGGAGAAAATTCAAACCAGCACCATATTTTGATCGAACGTAGACATAGCTTTTGTGATGGACTCAAAAGGAAACCATGGACCATATGGATTAGGAGGATTTATAATTTTGTACAACCAAATGTACACTTTTAAGAGAGGTGTAGGCGCTAACACATTTTAGTAATTACGGTGAACTTTTGAGCAAAATTACAGTCCTAACATGGGCTATAGACAAAGACATGGACGAGAAGTTCATGTATCCTTTCAAACTCAAATATGATCATTGAATGGATTAAAAAGAATAGTATATGGTCAAACATATATTTAACACATATGCTCAACCAGGTATGGGATCTTATGTGAAAAATGAAGAAGTCTACCTTTCAGCGTACTTAAAGAGAATACAATAGAGAGGAAGATACTTTGGAAAAAAAACAATGTGGACTAGAGGAAGGTCATATCCTATTGTAGCATACAAACCACACATGACACATATCCACGAGAGAGATCCTACAGAAGTAAAAAACACATATGGTGATATCTATGTTTTCTAATGGAGGATTATATATGTTTCTAGCTAGATTCAGTGAAGGTCAACTTTTAAAATGTATATGAAGATACAAGATGGGTGATAATACTCCCCTCCATGTGAAAAATGACCCTGAACTAACACACAATTTAGACTCTACTTTGTTATTTTTTAAATACAGACTAAAGGTCTTTTTTAACGACCATGTTAATATTGTTGGGTTGAGACTACACCCCTTTTTCAAGATTTAAATCATGACGAGAATTAGTTTTTGGCTTCTTTGATTTTCTGATCTAAGTTTCCAGGATTATAACCATTGAAACATTTAACTTCCAAGGAGTAAATCTCTCTCTCTCTCTCTCTCTCTCTCTCTCTCTATATATATATATATATATATATATATATGAGTTGGTTACATAAAATATTCTCTCTCTCTCTCTCTCTCTCTCTCTCTCTCTCTTTATATATATATATATATATATATATATATATGAGTTGGTTACATAAAATACACCTGCAAGGGATAAAAAGAGGGATATAGTTTTTCAACTAGTAAAATTTATGTGTTCGTAATTTTACTCCAAGCAATTGTTTCATATCCACAACAAAATATACTTAAGAGTCCACCATATATTATATATTTTTGGGCATTAATTCTAGATGTGGAAAGGAAATCCTAACATTGATATGGAGTAAAATTACCAACCCTAAATAGAAAACAACATACTTTTCATATTTTTTTTTTCAGGGAAAAAAAAGTACTATTGATATTCATTATTTGAATCTTCCAGTACAACGATAGTTATTTATAGCTATGTGCTCGCTATAAATACAAAATGACCAACTATTACAAAAAAGAGATTTTTGCTGCATCTCCAAACTATCAAAACTGATGTCTATGCATCCAATAACAAAAGTGCATGTTCAGGTATGGGACTTAATCCATAAAATATATAGAGCCTTGGTTCTATACCGAAAAATATGGAATTTTCTCCCAGTTCAGAAATCCATCTTCACCTTCAAGTGCCTGCTTAGAAATTTTGGCGGCCAATGAGTTGTTTTCTCGATATATATGCTCAAGTGAAATGTTGTAAAATAGGATGATTTCACTAATAATTATGTTGCACCAATGTATTAATGAGGTAATATTCAACTTATAATCGCCACTAGCCTATTTGATAGTAACTTTGGAATCACCAAATACTTTGACATCTGCTAGACCAAATAGATTTGCAACTCTAATAACACACCACAAAGCAAGGAGCTCAACTTTCATATTAGTGCCTCTACCACATCTGAGCCGGATGGTAAAGTAATGATCCTGATTTAAATAGATAGCTCCACCAGCTGCACATTGACCAAATGATGCAGCCCCATCAAATAAGAGTAATGGACCATCAAATTGAAAATTAAGCAAACCAGCTTTCTGACACTTATCATGAACCTTCTCCCTCTGATATGTTGCATAAAGCTTCAGAATCATATTTTTTGTCAAAGAAACACGAGGAGTATGATCTTCGAAAATAGACAAATTCCTGATTGCCTAATAGTCCAACAGATAAAAACCAAGAGGGTAACATGGGATTTGTAAGTATTGATCCAATGATACAAGCTTGTGATAACATTTAAATCTCTTTAGATGTTATCAATATTAAATGTATTACGAATTATATCCCATAAAATTATTAAACACTTAAAATTATATATATTATTTATTTTGATTTATTGTTTATCTTCCTAAATGGAAGCATGGATAATTTCAGGGGCTATATATAGCCCATGGGATATATTAAGGGGGTTACAGAAATTTAGTGGGCTATTTTCTTATATGGAAAGGGTTTTTTGAGCTAAAATATATTCACCCAATATTTATTAGGAAAATAATAAATCCAAAATGAATAGTCTCCTGTATATTAATTAGGAAAATGAAAAAAACTATTTTCGCCCTAGCAAAATCTCCCTCCAATCTATCTTTCACCCCCAATTTCTATAGAAATTCTAGGGAAATCATTCCTTCGCCCCCAATTTTCATTAATGGAGGCTCCCAAGGTTTATTTCGCCCTCCATTTTCCTTGTAATGCAAGCATATGGTTGCATTTTCCTGTATTTTTAGTCAATTTCATGTGATACCTTCTTTAAGCCCTCGATTTCTAGTATTGGAGGTAAAATCGAGGGTTATTTTGTTCTATATAAAGGCTATAGTGATTCATGGTTCACCCACATCATATTGTGTTTGTAGGGTGAAGGTTTTCATTGATGTGATTCCACTTTTAATTTTTATTTTTCTCGACATTTTAATCTTCTTGTAACATATCCATTGGAAAAAACTCAGGTATTGAAGGGGCATGTCGCACATGCAATTTATCAGAGAATACAAACTTGTATCACACTTTTTATCCAATAATTAAATGTGGTATGTTTTTATCATTCCTTTTATCCACAATTACAATATATTATTATATTGTAAATTTATTGTTTATCATGCTTTTTATCATGGATTTTTTTAAAGGCCTGTTGAATTATAGGGCACTCTTGTTTCTTAGGCATCATTTGGTGGTATTAGGGTTTTATTCTATCCTATGAGTATTGGTTCCGTGAAAGCATTATAGAGCTCAAAATATATGATTTATTTTATGCCTTGTCATGTTTAAACTATCAACTGAAATTTATATGTTGTTAGTGGATGCTACTCTTGATGGAGAGATGCCACATGGTTTTTTATATATTCAAATTGAATTTGACCAAGTTGTTTAAAATATGCTTTTATTAGGATCTTGCTTTGCAATTATTATTGTATTTAAGGCATTAATGAGAGTGTATATGTTCATATTTTATGTATGTTATTGTTGATGTTTGGAATGTTTGTAATATAAATTAATGCACATTGATTATAATGGCCGGGCTACAGTGGAATGGTCATTATTTTGGATGTCTTCTTGTCGAGTTTTCCAAAGTGTTTTGGTAGATTCCTTTATTTGTATTGGGAAGTTCCTATTTGGTATATTTTTTTATTCGTATTGTCAAGTTCGTCAATTTTATTTGTGACCTAAATTTTTTGAGATCAGTACTTGTTTTACGATATTTTGTTTTTTGTAAGGGTCATTCAGAAGTAAAATGTTTTTTGGTGATTTGTTTTTATGTGTAATTAATATCATCATCGAGAAATGGATCGAGTTATGTATGATAAATATATGATTTAGTTGGAACATGATACTTCATTTCCATCACGATTGTATATAATATGTACAGGGCATGTTTGACCTGAGATGTAGACATTATGCTATTTGATACCTAGTATTGTGCATTCAATGGGGGTTCTAAAACAATTTTACCACATTTTGTGTGCTTTCAAAAATTTTGAGTACATGGATACAAACACCTCCTCAGTTTATCTAAGAAAAAGTAGCCTTTAACAGAGTAGTTCTAATGATATGTGTGACGATGCATTACTGTGCTTTCTATTATTCTTAGTGTATGTTCTTATTTCTAATAACCACTACAAATTTCTAACTAAATCTTAAAAATCTAAATCAAATGACATAATTTATATTTTGATTGTCAACAAAAGAAAGGAAAAGTGGCATTTGTATCTATAAATAAATAAGCATGTTATTTTTTTCTTAGAGGGTAGCTTAAAAATGAGAGATTTGAAAAATAAGCTAATTGGGAATTCATACACTATATTAAGGTTCAGGGTCTCGATAATAATCCACATTGTAATAATGGTTCATGGGTGCTATAATCACTCGAGTGTGTGAAGTGTTCAATTCTATCAGTTTTTTGGTATGCCAAGATTTGGGTTCCCACGTTTCCATTGGACCATTAAGGGACAAGATAAAAAGTTGATTACTCACTTGCCATGAATCTAGTTAGTGTATTTGTGTTTCACCAACACATCCATTTGTGAGTGAACCAATACTGTTTGTGAAATGTACAAATAAATCCCTCCTCTCCTCATTCATGCATTTGTTCAATTGAGGGTGTTAGGATATTTAGACACTTAGGAGTTATTTAAGATCAACTTGTGTAATATATCCATTAGGGAAAGTGTGTTTCTTTAGTATGCATTAGTATACATTTGTAAATATTTAATCCGATGGTCATGATATGTTTTAGACATAGAATGATCCGACGGCTCAACTTCTCTTATATCATACCTAACCTTGATCTGTGGCTTAACACCCGATTGGTCCATGATCTCTATTTAAAGAGCATGGAGGGTCATTGTCTAGTTGATCAATTATGAAAAGCCCATTTGTAACTTTCTTTCTTTGCAAAATAAATTGCTCCGTAGAAGCTATTTGGCCGTGGTCATGGAGTGTTTCCCTCTCGAGGGTTTAAACCATGTCAAAAAATCGGTGTATCAATTTGTGATATGTTTGTATGAAGTGGTTTTTGTAGGTGTTCGGTCTTTTGGGAGTACCGTGTTTACCCGAACATGGTATCCGATCTTTTATGAAGAACCACCTCTGGTTGTGATCTAGATCTTGAATTGTTGTTGCCGAAACTTGAAAGGGTTTCTGGTTCTGGTATGTTTGTGGATTTCTGGGCTGTGGGAGGTGTTCCATTGTTTCCAGAGCGCCGTTTCCATTGGGAAATAGTTTTTGTTTGATCGAAAATGGTTCCTGGTTGCTTCAGAAACGCGTATTTCATCAGATCTGAAGGTATAATGTTACAGTGACGTTTTTTTATATCCGTTTAAAAAAAAAGATCTCATATTTTATTAGTTTGTATTATTAGATTTTTTTAGTTTCAGATTGCTGCTTTCCTTGTCTGCGTATTCTCTTTGTCGTGCACCTTGTGTGATCTCAGCGAATCAGAAACATAAAGGGAAAGGGTTTTTCTCGGCTACGTATGCTCTTTGCCATGCACCTTGTGCGATCTCGGCAAATCAGAAACATAGATAAATCATAGACTTTCCGGGAAAGCTAACGAGATCTAACCCCACAATTGTGGACAAGTTTTTTTGTTTTGGTTTATGGTGTGATTTGCAGAAAAAAAAAAAAAAAAAAAGGCAAGTACGGAAACCAAGCAAGAAGAGTTAAAAAAAAAAATCCCTACCTCTTTTCCATATTTTACATACATTTTAATCTAACTCACTTGGTTCAAAGTTGCTTTATTCCTTAATAGGTCTTGAGTTCAAGTCATAGGAAGTTACTTTAAAAAAAAAAATTGCATGCAATTTCTATTTTCAAGTTACTTTATTGTAAAAGTGCATCTCACTTAAATAATAAAAAATAAGTCACTTAAGTTCATTTTTATTGCTGCACTATTTAAAGTAACATCATTGTAAAAGTGAAATCACTTATTTTACAAAAGTGATTCACTTAAAGCAACTTTCTTGTAAAGTGATTGTCAAAGGTTCATCTTGGGAAGAGGGGGGTCCCTTTTTTATTTTTTAATCTAGTCATTCTCTATCTGCCACGTCACTATTGGGGACATCTTCAACATTTTATTGATCAAGCATAACTTCATCATACGGAGTCGGTTTTCATTGCTGTTTTTTTTAAACCACCTATTTTTTCGAGCTCTTTGCATCCAAACTATTGGTTTCTTCTATTACATCCATTAATTTACAAATATGGCCACCCCTTGTGATATTCTACTTACCAGTTCCAACTATTTCTCATGAAAATCTCGTATGGAGGATGTTCTACGAAGTAGAGGACTTTTCAGAATTACCTCAGGGAAAGAAACAGAACCCACTTATGATGATAAGAAAATCAAATTGGCAAATAGATGTGATGAAGCTCGTGGATTGATTGGGATGTCAATATCTACTGATTTGCGATTCCACATATCTGGAATTGATGAACCTGATGCTGCTTGGGACAAGTTGGAATCTGTGTTTGGTAAAAAAATGAAATTCGAGGTCACCAAATTGAAAATGAGTTGATTTCTTTAAAACCTAGTGGTTTTTCATGCATACAAGATTATTTATCTAAGTACAAAACTCCTAAACTCTTATGTGAAGAATGCAAGATTAAGAAGGAAGACAAATAATGCATTTATCATATTATTTCCAAACTTGGACCTGCATATTCTGTTTTTGTATCTACATTTTACTCCAAGAAAGAATCCTTGAATGCAGTTAGCTATCAAGAGCCTAGTCTTGAATAATTTTGTGATTCCTTGATTAAAGAGCAAGATAAGCCCATCCATCTTGGAATAATTAACAATGCAGATACATATGGGAAAGCCTTATCGTCCCAAAAAAAAGAAAATTCCAAGCCTCCCAAGAAACAAAATTTTCGCAATAATAAGTCAAACAAGGGTCTCAAACCCTCTCAATCAGCTCCTTCTTTAAAAAATGACAAAGGATCCAAGCCAAAAGGAAAGAAGAGTGAATGCCATTGCAACTATTGCGGGAAATATAATCATGATGAATATAATTGTTTCAAGAAGATGGCAGCCTTGGAAGCAGCAAAGAAGAAGCACCACATCAGCCTAGATTAGCCTTCAAAACCTACCTCTCATGGACATGCACTTTGTGCTTCTAGTTATTCTTATAATGCATCTTCTTCTTCTACTTCAAATGAATGGCTCATTGATTCTAGAGCATATTATCATATGGCTAAGGATCAAGCCATCTTTTCTACTATGCATGAATGTAACACCAAACAAATATTTGTTGGTGATGATAGATCTCTAAGTGTTGTAGGAGTTGGAACAGTTCTAGTAGATAATGGTCATTTCAATGATGTACTATGTGTTCCAAGAATTCCTGCAATTTGTTTTCGGTCTATCAAATCACTCATTCTGGTGAAGGTAAAACAGTGACCTTTACACCTCACCAAGTTGCAATCAAGGATTTTAAAGATCCTCAAGAGGTCCTAGCTACCGGAATTGTTGATGATATTACCAGGTTGTACAAATTTAACAACTTTGGGTCATCACCTTTTCCTTCAGTTTTTGTTGCTCATAGTGATAACTTGAGCAAACTTTGGCATGAGCGATTTGGTCACTTAAATTATCACTCATTGCAACAAATATGTAAAGACAATATGGTGATAGGTCTTCCGATGGTATCTTCCAGGGATGGTGTCTGTTCCGGTTGTGTACTCGAAAAACGTCATCGGGACAGTTTTGACAAACGTGGCTCTTGGCATGCCTCGGTTACCCTGGAGCTTGTGCATAGTGACTTGTGTGGTCCTCTTCCATTTGCATCCTTTTCTAGTTTCAAATATTTCTTAACTTTCATTGATGATTACACCAGACGCAGTTGGGTTTATTTCCTAAAACTTAAGAGCGAAGTACTTAACATGTTCGTGGCCTACAAGGCCCTTGTTGAAAAACAATGTGGTCATCAAATTATTGAGTTAAGATCGAACAATGGAGGAGAATATGTTAACAAAAAGTTCGCTACTTTCTGCACTGAACAAGGAATCCAACAACAACACATTCTTCCATATACACCACAACAAAATGGTGTAACTGAACATAAGAACCTCACTTTAAAAGAAATGGCTAATTGTATTATCCAATCTAAGGAACTAAGTCTTCAATTTTGGGATGAAGCCATAAATTGTTCAAATTACATAGTTAATCACACCCCCACTAAAGCTTGATAAGGTATCACACCAAAAGAAGCATGGAGTAAAATTAAACGAGATGTAATCCACTTCTGTGTGTTTGGTAGTGAAGCATGGGCTCACATTTCAGATGAAAAATGGAAAGCATTGCAGCCTAAAAGTGAAAAGTGCATATTTGTTGGATATTCTGAAGATGTAAAAGGTTATAGACTTCTTCAAGCACATTCTCATGATTTAATCATTAAAAGAGATGTTAAATTTGATGAAAATATCTTGGCCTGCGAGCCTAACTCAATGATTGTGCCATCTTTGGCTGCGAGCCTGATTCGACGATTGTGCCTTTTTCTTCTTCCAACTTGCTTGACAGGTTTCCAACTCCAGTTTCTGATGATGACAATGAGGATGAAAATCTACCTCCGCCTGCTCATGTTCCTCCAGTTGCACTAGCACAAGTGCTTCCTCGATGGGTCCGTTCAACATGTGAAGCAGTTGGTGATCTTGTCGGTGATCCTAGAGATCAACGTCGAACATGTTCTCAATTTCAGTGAGCCTCTTCTCTTCTGGCTCAAGTTTCTGAGAATCATGATCCAGAAGCCTTTGCAGAAGCTTCAGGAAATCCAGATTGGGGTGCAGCTATGGATGAAGAATATCGTTCCTTAATGGTGAACGATACTTGGGATCTTGTACCTCTTCCAAAAGGAAGAAAACTTGTCAAATGTAAATGGGTCTACATAACTAAGTATGCATCTGATGGAAGTGTTGAAAGAGTTAAAGCAAGGTTAGTTTCCAAAGTTTTTTCCCAAGTTGAAGAGATTAACTACAATGAAACCTTTGCTCCTGTCACAAAAATGAACTCCATCCGCTTTGTTCTTTCCCTTGCAGCCTTACATAACTGGGAAGTCCATCAAATGGATGTCAAGTCTGCCTTCTTACATGGTGATTTACAGGAGGAAATTTACATCGAACAACCTCTTGGATATGTTCAGAATAACTCTAGCCTTGTTTTCCGCCTTAAGAAATCCTTATATGGCCTTAAACAAGCTCCTAGAGCTTGGTATGCCAAAATGGATAGCTTTCTCCTTGCCACTGGTTTTTCTAGATGCCATTCTCACCCCAATGTCTATACCAAGAAAGTAGGAAATCATCTCATCATACTTGTTCTATATGTTGATGACCTTATTCTTATTGGTAGTGACCCTAAGCTTATAACCCATGTGAAATCCAGTCTTAAGCAAAATTTTGAAATGTCAGACTTAGGACATTTGCATTATTTTTTTGGTCTCCAAGTTGTGCAAACCAAAGAAGGAATCTTTCTTTCTCAGTCTAAGTATGCTTGTGACCTTCTTCGTCGCTTTCAAATGGAAGATTGTACACCAACCCCTTCTCCCTTCCAGTCTGGAGTCAAACTCTCTACCACTTGTACTTCACCTGAAGTAGATGTCACCTTGTATCGTCAGCTTGCTGGTAGTCTCTTATACTTGCCTCATTCCCGTCCTGACCTTTCCTTTGTCGTTGGTCGTGTTGCCCATTATATGCAAACACCTCATGAAATTCACTGGAAAGCAGCTCAAAGAATACTTTGATATATTCAGGGTACAATTCACTTTGGGATTCATTACAGTACAGGGGGGAAACCTTTGTTGGTTGGTTTCATTGATTCAGATTGGGCCGGCGATCCTAATCATCGAAAGTCTACTGCAGCTTATGTTTTCCGTCTGGGATCTGGACCTGTCACTTGGGCTTGTAAGAATCAACAAGCTCTTGCTCTTTCTTCAGCAGAGGCATAATATCGAGCCGCAGTTAATGTCAGTGAAGAAGCTTTATGGCTTTGATAGATCCTTTCGGAGTTTGGATTCGAGCAGCAGTAGCCTACTCCACTTTGGTGCGACAATCAAAGTGCCATCAAGCTCGCCAAAGATCCAGTTCTACATCAACGCAACAAACACATTGAGCTACATGTGCACTTCATCATAAATCTTGTTCATGATCGTGTTCTTGAACTGCTCTTTTGCCCGATTAGAGAAAATTTGGGGTCTAAAATGGGCCTCCTAAGGAAAATAATAAAAAAAGCCACATCACATTACAAATATGCCATGTCACACTAAGTTAAAGGTGTTATCTAGTGAAGGTCAACCTATAATATTTCATTAATGGTAGTTGACAAGTATGTTGGGTTTGTGTAGAGTTAAGAGATGATGGTTGAAAATAATAACGAAAGGTTTAGATTCTTGTGCATACACAATAAATTATATAGTGGTAAATTTTTTAATAAATTTACTGCTACTTCTTTTTATATATTTAATAAAATTTAAAACTAAAAAGAAGACTAAAAATATAATGAAAAAATATAATTACAATAAAACTAAAAATAAACAATCACTATTTTTATTTTATATGATCACTACTTTGAATTCTTTTAAATGCTAGTGGGGTAATTTTGAAATAATAAAAACATTTATATAACTAATCTCTTAAAAATAAAAATAAATAAATTTAAAAAAGTGTCTTAAATAAAATAAAAATAGGAGAGAGATAAAATAATATTTCACTATTTTTGCGATAACTTTCTTATATGAACTTGGAATTTGACGTTTTTGGTACCGCTGGAAAGGTCTCAATAGTGAAATATTATTTTATCTCTCTCTATTTTTCTTTTATTTATGACATTTTTTAAATTTATTTATTTTTATTTTTAAGAGATTAGTTATATAAATGTTTTTATTATTTAAATATTATTCCATTATCATATTAATTAATATGAGATTTATATTTTAAAGAATTTAGAAGTAGTGATAATATAAAATACTCGATATTTACTATTTCAAGTATATTTATTATTTCAAAATTGTTCCACTATCTTTTTAACTAATGTGAAATTTATATTTTAAAGAAATTAGAAGTAGTGATAATATAAAATACTCTATATTTATTATTTCAAGTATATTTATCATATTTCGAGATGAACTTTTCAAAATTTTAGCCAAGGTGAGTTTTATATGTAGTTAGTTATTGTCCAACTCGACCATGACGGTTGAACAAAATATTAAAATTCGATTGGTTTAAAATATCTTACTCATCGCACGCTCATTCATGGCACGTTTTCTTATAAGGACCATTTTAGACCCCAAATTTCCTCTAATAGGCTACAGATGATCAAGTTGCAGACATCTTCACCAAGTCTCTTACAGAAGCGAAGTTTTCTAAACTTCGATCTATGTTAGGAGTTCAGGAATTTTTCATTAAGGGGGGATAGGCTCTAATGCCTCCTTCCTTCTCCTAATAGTGTCACTTTTGTAAATCCTTCAATCCTATCCCAAGTTGTTCTTAAGGGGGGATATTAGGATATTTAGACACTTAGGAGTTAGTTAAGATCAACTTGTGTAATATATCCGTTAGGGAAAGTGTGTTTCTTTAGTATGTGTAAAATTAGTCACAGCAGATCTAATGAACAAGTAAATCAATCACAACAGATGAACATAGAAAATATGGTGCAAAACTGTGCAAAACATGCAGCAGTGCTCAATATCCCAATAAGGGTGAATGAATTACAATACAAACTGTCACAATGAACAGAGCAATTCGAATTGCCTAAGGAGGTAATTCGAATCACTGAATGGAGTAGCTTGACTCTATCTAGGAGTCCTCATCAATCATCGGTGTTGCTCATCAATCACAACAACCAGTCATCCAGGTGTCAAGCTGAGTCTAACTGATCATAATAAATGTAACTGAAGTGTGTAGCACTGATATAGGATCTGGAGGCTCAGTGGGGGCGCATGGGAGGCTAACTGGAGTCAGAACAAGTCACCTAATCGAACTGGAGGTCAATCGGAGGTGAAACAGTCAGTCAGGAGTGAAATCAATCAGAATCGGAGTGAAATCAATCAGAATCGGAGCTAACTGAATGTAACTGGAGTGAATCTGCAGTGGTAGGTGAACAAGTGCGCCCTTCTCTGTCAGTAGGTGAGAAGAGGGCGCCTTTCAGCTTGGGAGGGCTAAAAATCTGTGGTAAGTGGCTCCCGGGTGCTAGAAGAAGGTGGATAAGGTGCTGGAGGCATCAAACTGGTGACTGGACTGCATATCCTGAAATAGATCATGCAATATCCTGAAGTAGATATGTATCCTGAAATAGATGATCCTGAAATAGATATGTATCCCGAAATAGATGATGGATATCCGAACACCCCCCCTCAAGCTAGACTATGATGTGCCAACTAAAATAATGTGGGGCCCTAGTAACTAAGACCAAAGGTCACCCCAATACAATAATCCAAAAAATGCTGAAAATAAACTAAGTGAGGAAAGAGGGAAAACCCAGTGGGAAGAAAGCCCCCCCTCAAGTCTAAAGCATAATAATGAATCAATCTGTCTCCACCATGATGGAACTCACCCCCAACAGTGAACGGAGGTAAGAGAACTTCTTCTCAGTGAAGCTCTTGGTGAAGATGTCTGCAATTTGCTCATCGGTAGGGCAATATTGCAGAATGATGGTGCGGTCATGCACCAACTGTCGAATGTAATGCATATGAATCTCAATGTGCTTGGTCCTCTGCCGCTGAACTGGATCTGTGGAGATCTTGATAGCACTTTGATTGTCACAAAATAGGACAGTCGAAGTAGTGCCACCAAAACCAAACTCGGAAAGAATACCCTGCAACCAAACTGCCTGAATGCAGGCATTGACTGCCCCTCGATACTCTGCCTCTACTGAAGAAAGTGCAATGGCTGCTTGCTTTTTGCTGGACCAGCAAATAGCACCATGACCAATCATGAAAACATAACCGGAAGTGGACTTCCGATCAATGCTATCACCTGCCCAATCTGAATCAGTAAAACCAATGAAATCTAGCTCAGAATCTGCAGCATAATGTATGCCAAACTGTCTCGTACCTTGCACATACTGCAAGATCCGCTTGGCTGCTCGCCAATGAAGCTCATGTGGCTGCTGCATATATCTTGACACGGCACTCACGGCATATGAGATATCAGGCCGTGAATGTGTCAAATAAAGTAGTGAACCAATCAACTGTCGATACATACTGCAATCTGCAAGCGGTGTGGAATCTCCCTCCTGAAGACTGATTCCTGAGAGGAATGGGAACGGGGATGCCTTACATTCAGCCATATTAAACTTCAATAATAGGTCGGAAGCATATTTTTTCTGAGATATAGTGATCCCATCGAAATTTTGAGCTATCTCCAAGCCCAAAAAGTGACTCAGCAAGCCCAAATCGCTCATGTCAAAAGCTAGATTTAAGGCAGTTTTTAGCTTGTTTATTGAAGTAAGTGTGCTACCAGTAATAAGCAGATCATCAACATAAAGTACAATAACCAACAAATTACCTTTAACTCGCTGAAGATAGACATTCGGATCAGATTTGCATCTTTGGAAATTCTGAGAAAGAAGGAAGGAGTCCATCTTTGCGTACCAAGCTCTTGGGGCCTGTTTTAACCCGTACAAGGACTTCTTCAATCTACAAACCAATGATGGATCTGATGTATAACCCTCTGGCTGCTGCATATAGACCTCTTCAGCAAGGTCTCCATGTAAAAATGCACTCTTCACATCCATGTGATGCACCTCCCAGTGCTTGGATGCGGCAATAGCTAAAACAAGGCGGATGGAATCCATCTTTGCAACCGGTGCAAAGGTCTCTGTGTAGTCCACTCCTTGGACTTGGGAAAAACCTTTTTCCACCAACCTTGCTTTATATTTGCTGATAGTGCCATCAGCAGCAACTTTAGTACGGTAGACCCATTTACACTTCACTAATTTTCTTCCAGGTGGAAGAGAAACTAGCTCCCATGTATTGTTCTTTTGAAGAGAACTGTACTCTTCATCCATGGCATCTTTCCATCTCGGATCTCGATGGGATGAATAGTATGATTGGGGATCTGAACCAGCCATCAAATAACAAATCTCAGGAAGAAATGGATCAGCAATAGAAAGAGCCATACCTGCCCTTTGAAAGTCTCCTCTTGTTCGTCTCGGATCAGCAGGATTTCCAAGACTAGAACCAGCAGATTGTAGAGTATTTTGGGCCCACTTTGGTAACTGAGGGAGATCTGAATGGTCGGATTCCGAACCTGATATGTCATGATCATCATATGCTGCTGAAATATCAGAAATATCAGAACTCATACCTTCATTATCGCTGCACGGATCTTCTTCTGGTGAAGGCGGTGAATCGGCAGTCTCTTCCTCGACTAGTTGCAATTCTTGAAGCGGTTCTTCAAACTGCACACTGCGCTCTATGAATATCTTTTTAGATCTGATATCCATGAGTTTATATGCTTTTGATTCTTCCCCATATCCTATCAATATGCACTCGATACTTTGTGGATCCAAAGCTCGTCTCTTCTCAGAAGGAATTCTAGCCCATGCAGTAGAGCCAAAGACTCTCAAATTTGACACATCCGGTTTGTGACCAAAGAATGCTTCGAAAGGAGTCATACCTTTCACGGATGAATGTGGAACTCGGTTCTGTATATATGCAGCAACATTGATTGCTTCAGCCCAAATATTTGTAGCCAAACCTTTTGATTCAATCATGCATGTAGCCATCTCTTTCAGTGACCGGTTTTTCCTTTTCGCTACACCGTTCTGCTGGGGTGTGTAGGGAACTGTATGTTGGATCTTGATTCCGCTTTGGGCACAAAGTTGCAGCAACTCGGACTTGATATATTCCCCACCATTATCAGATCTAAGAGCTTTGATCTTGCTCTCAGTGGTGGTCTCAACAGAAGCCTTAAAATCCTTGAATTTTCCAAGCACTTCTGACTTGTTTTTGAGAAAGAATACCCATGTAAAGCGAGAATAATCATCAATAAATGTCAAAACATACCTTTAACCATTTAATGACATATGGGGCAGCGGACCGCTGATATCAGAATGGATCAATCCCAAAATAGTAGAGGCTCTGCTAGCCTTGCCGCGGTCGAATCTGTGCTCTGGGTGCTTCCCAATAATGCAACCGGTGCATATTCCCTTCGAGGAACGGAGTTGTGGAAGCCCATCAACCATGGATTTATTTGATAGCAGCAGCAAATAATTATAATTTAGATGTCCAAATATTTCATGCCAAAGCCTACTAACCTCATTACCATGTGTGCGAAGAGCAGTGGGCTTTGCAAGCGGAATAAAGTGCGAAAACTCATAACATTTTGCAGTGTGGTTTGCCTTTCCAACCGCAACTAGTCTTCCACTTTTGATATCAGAAATTTCAACTGTATTAGGGCTGAATGTGACTTTCTTTGGATCACCAGTATGTGTCATTTGATACACAGAAAGGAGATTCGAAGCTAAGGAAGGCACATAGAGAACATTCTGAAAGCATCCATGATCTACATGAATCGTACCTTTGCCTTTTGAAGAAATTTTTGAGTCATCTCCCAAATGGATGGGGATGGAGCTGTTTGGATCGAATGAGGAAAAAGAATCAATATTTGAAGCCATATGATTTGATGCACCCGAATCTATCAAGAGAGTTGAGGTCTTCGAAACCGTTGCCATGAGTGCTTGTCCTCTTTCATGATCATCATTCCGATCTTTCTTCCTTGCACCGTCAGGAAGGGTTATGTTGTTCTTTTCCAAAAGGAGGGCCATTTGATCTATAGTCTTCTTCATACATGAACTTTCGGGATGAAAGCCACGGTTACAATAAGTACATTTAGATTTTTGGTTACCTTCTTTGCCCTTTTGCTTGGATTTCGAACTGGATGGTGCATCCGTTTGCTTGTCTTTGTCTTTTTGCTTGTGAGGCTCGAATTTGGGCTTCTCCTTCTTTAGCTTTCCTTTACCATTCGAGATCTTGGGTCCTTGAACAAATAGGGCTGAATCTTTGGAGCTTATGGACCCCATTTGAATCAACTTGTCATGCTCTTTCGTAACGGACTCAATGAAGGCATTCAAGGTAGGCATCTTCCAATTCGGGGTAGTTAGCCGACCGGAATTAAAAGTGGAGACAAATACCGAATAATCTTTCCCAAGCTTGCTTAGAATGGAGAGGATCAACTGTTTATCCTCTTTGATAACACCACTGTTCTTCAATTGCAAGTTCAAGTTCTTGAATTTTGTGAAGAATTCATTGATGCTCTCGAAATTCTCAGGATTAAGGCCAATCAATTCATTCTCTAATTGAAAAGCCCTAAGCTCATCCTGCTTGCCGAATAGTGTCTCAAGTTGCTCCCATATGGCTTTTGGAGTCTTCAATCCGCTGAGATGGAAGTGAAGATCCTTGGAGATGGAGAGACAAAGAAGACCGTAAGCTTCATCAAGCTTATTGTAGTGTTTGGTTCTTTCTGCCACATTGTTTGGCTCCAATTCAAGACCAAGAGTGACTCGGTAGTATCCTTTTGAACGTAATATGATCTCCATATCATCTTTCCAATCAAAATAATTGAATGGGGTGAGGATAGGCTTTGAAGAAGAGTATTCCATTGCTAGGAGCGAGTCAAATGATGAAGAAGAAGCTTGCATGCAGACTATAGCGAATGGAAATGCTGTAGGGAAGCTTGCATGCAGAATGTAGCGAGTGCACTTGGAGGAGATAATTAACCTGCAAATCACATAAGAACAATCACAATAAGGTCGAACAATCCACCCTTTGAGAGTTGCATCACACCTGGGATTGGATTTCAAGCAATGTTGAATAGGTCCAATGTATCAGATCCAGGAATTATGTGGTAACTCAAGCTTCTGGAGTGGTATTGGAGTATTTTTCAAGCTTTGCATGCACAGGAGCGAATGCCCTTGAGATATCTCATGCCAAACTTTTTGCAATTTTTAGCAATTCAGTCAAATCTTCTTGTATAAACACCTGTAGAAAAGAGATCTTGTCCCTGCAATGGCTTTGATACCATGTAAAATTAGTCACAACAGATCTAATGAACAAGTAAATCAATCACAACAGATGAACATAGAAAATATGGTGCAAAACTGTGCAAAACATGCAGCAGTGCTCAATATCCCAATAAGGGTGAATGAATTACAATACAAACTGTCACAATGAACAGAGCAATTCGAATTGCCTAAGGAGGTCATTCGAATCACTGAATGGAGTAGCTTGACTCTATCTAGGAGTCCTCCTCAATCATCGGTGTTGCTCATCAATCACAACAACCAGTCATCCAGGTGTCAAGCTGAGTCTAACTGATCATAATAAATGTAACTGAAGTGTGTAGCACTGATATAGGATCTGGAGGCTCAGTGGGGGCGCATGGGAGGCTAACTGGAGTCAGAACAAGTCACCTAATCGAACTGGAGGTCAATCGGAGGTGAAACAGTCAGTCAGGAGTGAAATCAATCAGAATCGGAGTGAAATCAATCAGAATCGGAGCTAACTGAATGTAACTGGAGTGAATCTGCAGTGGTAGGTGAACAAGTGCGCCCTTCTCTGTCAGTAGGTGAGAAGAGGGCGCCTTTCAGCTTGGGAGGGCTAAAACTCTGTGGTAAGTGGCTCCCGGGTGTTAGAAGAAGGTGGATAAGGTGTTGGAGGCATCAAACTGGTGACTGGACTGCATATCCTGAAATAGATCATGCAATATCCTGAAGTAGATATGTATCCTGAAATAGATGATCCTGAAATAGATATGTATCCCGAAATAGATGATGGATATCCGAACAGTATGCATTTGTAAATATTTAATCCGACGGTCACGATATGTTCTAGACATAGAATGATTCGACGGATCAAATTCTCTTAGATCATACCTAACCTTGATCCATGGCTTAACACCCGATTGGTCCATGATATTTATTTAAATAGCATGGAGAGTCATTGTCTAGTTGATTGATTATGAGAAGCTCATTTGTAACTTTATTTCTTTGCATAATAAATTACTCTGTAGAAGCTACTTGGTCGGGGTCGTGGACTGTTTCCCTATCGAGGGTTTAAACCATATCAAAACATCGATGTATTGATCTGTGATCTGTTTTTGTGAAGTGGTTTCTCTAGGTGTTTGCTCTTTTGGGAGTACCCTGTGTACCCGAACAGAGGGTCTAGGATTCGAGAGAATTGAGCTCTGGTATATGTTTTTCTATTGCACTAGTAATATGTAGAATCAAAAGCTGAGTCTTCCTAGCAAAAGATTCACCACGATGTTACAAGGTTTTATAATTTGATGAAATATTCACCAAGTTTCTACAATATTTTATAATTCAGTGAAATATTCACCAATATTTTACAATATCTTATAATTTAGTAAAAGATTCGCCAAGATTTTACAAGATTTTATAATATTATGAAAGATTAGCCAAAACATTATATATACATATTATATTATTGAAAAATAGCCTTCAAAATTTCATATATATTAGGAATATTCACCCATTTATTATACATATAAATTTCGAGGGTGTTCTTAAAATTATCCATGAATAGAAGGAAATTGTTGGAGTAAAATTACCAACTTTAATGCTTCTAAAATTAGATAAACGTCTCATGAGAAGTTTATCTCCTTAATTTAAATCTTTATCCTCTATAATTATCTTTATTTAATATAATAAAATTACCAACCCCAATGCTTGTAGAATTAGATAATTGATCATAATAGTTATTTCCTTATTTTAAGGCTTTTAGATAAAGGTCTCATGAGAGTGTTATCTAGTTAATTTAAATCTTTCTTCTCACGCTTTATCTTTATTTAATTTATTTAATATGCATAACAAAGTGGATTTGAAAAGGAAATAGTAAACGCTAATCTCTAGTAAAATTACCAGCCCCGGGGCTTATAGAATTAGATAAATGGTCATGAGAGTTATTTCTTTATTTTAAGGTTTTCTTGTCAACGATTCGTTTTAGTTAATATATATAAAACAAAAACATCTTTATATATAAGGATCCACTTTATAAGAAAAGACCCATAAAACAAAGAAATGAATAAACATTTAAAATTATATATATATATAATTTGTTTTGGAACTTTTTGCGGAAGAAGTTACCAAACCGAGTTAGAAAATTACATCCTAACTACATATATTTCTAATGGAATATAATAGCTTCTAGGGTTAGATCTCCTTATTTTAAGGCCTTCTAGAGCCATACCTTTATATAAGAAGGGCAACATTATATAACTGTTTATAGATCTGTTTCGAGTCATAGGAAGCTTGGACTGTTATTGTGTTTACTCTGTCGAAGGATTGACTCTTATTTTGTTCAAGGGTTGGAGGTGGAAATGGTGGACTTGTGCACCCCTTCACAACAATAGCATAAACATCAGCAACAACTGCACGACGAGAATGAGACCAGTTTCACGGAAGATGGATTTGACGACCATCAAAATGGTAGGAAGTACCAGAAGAATTCTCGATGGCCACGAATGAGATGGACAGATGAGAAGTTGAGGCTTATGATTCAAGTGGTTAGTTATGTGCAGGTGGAGTGCACTAATGGGAATAGGAAGATGTCTGAAAAGTGGAAATCTGTTTTAAATATCATGATGGAGAAAGGTTTCTCTATTTCTCCCAGGCAATGCGAAGACAAATTCAACGGCCTCAACAAGAGGTATAAGAGACTAAATGATTTGATTGGAAGAGGCACATTAGACAAAGTTGTTCAGAATCCTGCTCACTTAAATTCTATAGATCTTTCCCCCGAGGAGAAGGAGGATGTGAGGAAAATTTTAAGCTCCACGCCTTTATACTATGAAGAGATTCGAAATTATTACAGTAGACTGAATCTAGCAGCAGATCTTGGTATGCATTCATCAACTTCTAAAAGCAGAGATGATCATGTGGCATGGGGGACTATGAAGGATGAAAATGGAGGAGATGATGATAAGAATGAAAACAATGATGAAGACGGAGAAAACAATTATGATGGGAATGACGTTAGAGATGCACGAGCAGAGGGGATATGGTCCTTTCCTAAGAGAATTAAGCTGAGCAAAGAATCAGAGGGAGAAAGTTATTGGATGTCAGATAACCTGCTTGACTGCATGAGATCCACTGCCTCAGAAAACCTTAATCCAGTGATGTCTGGCATGCTGCCAGATAATGCAAGAACAACACAGATGCAACCAGATGGTGCAAGAACAGCATGGATGCAAAGAGAGGGAACGAGAATTAGTGAATCACAGGTGAAGGAGCACAAAGTGGATCTTGAAAAAGAGGCATTTGAGGTAGAAAAGATGAAGCTTGAGAATGAATGCATGGCATTACAGCTGAAGCACGATAGAGAATTGGAGAGCTAAACCTGGAGAATGAAAAGTTGAAGCATGGCAGAGAATTGGAGAGGCTAAAGCTGGGGAATCAAAAGTTGAAACTTCAGAATGAACACATGGCACTACTGCTGAAGCAGAAGGAATTTGTATCGGATCTAAACTTGACATGTAGTCAAAATCTTAAAATTAGATCATTTTCGGTTCTTATTCTTATTCTGATAGTGCTAAATAGGTTCTTATTTTGATAGTGCTAAAGAGGGTTTTTGGGGTTGGTATGGTACTAAAGATTACAAGAGATTATTATGATTATATGAGGTTGAATGTTAGTTTTGGAACCAACAGAAAGGAAGAACTCCTTACACTTTGGATATTTTTATGGTTTACTCTGAAAAGAGGTACTTTCTGGTTTACTCTGAAAAGAGGCACCTTCAACATCCTATTGGTCATTTAAGAGTTGTGATTGATTGGGTAGCTTGTGTTTCTAGCTTGTAGCTTGCTAAGCTGGCGTCTTTCACTTACATTTATCAAGAATTCAATGAATTGGCTGATAATATTTAGAAAAGGGATATAGGAGTCATGGATCCCCATAGGAACTCATTGATGAGCTTCTTGTTGATTATGTGTTTGCATATGTATTTTAGTTTTTAGTTGAAAATAAGCATGTACAGTTTTGAATCTGTTGTCATGTGGAAACAATATGTAAAAATTAGTCAATATCATGTTGGAAGATTATATAGAAGTCATGGATCGCCATAGGAACTCATTGATGAGCTTCTTGTTGATTATGTGTCTACATATGTCTTTTAGTTTTTAGTTGAAAATAAGCATGTACATTTTTTAGTCTGTTGTCATGTGGAAACAATATGTGAAAAATACTCAATATCATGTTGGAAGATTTTGGAATAATGTAGTAGTCTCAAAAACACAATTTTGTAACTTCTATTCCTATTTGAATAACAAGTTATAGCTCTATTTATTTCCTGAGATATTTTTCATCACATGAACTTGATGCACATGCTTACAAATTGTATTGATGATATGCTACTCTATTTTAAAATAAGCATATAGTATATGATTGAGAGCATTTCCTCTCTATGTTACCAAGATTCATTTCGCAACATAAGTAGGTATTTTTGATAACATAAAATAAAAAAATAAAAAGACAAACTGATAATTTGCAGATTTTGATGTCTTATAAATGCTACTCAATATGTCTTTTATTTCTAGATATTTAATTTAATTATGAAAATTACTTTTTCTTAAAGATTTCAAAGTGTTAGATATTAATTCTTATTTTTCAAGAGGATTATTTTGTTGTCTAGTCAACACCAAACATTTTAGCTGTCAGCAAATTTTGTCAACAAATTTTGAATCCCAACCTGCTAAAATTCAAAATGTGACAATCATCACCAAACACCATCCAAAATCTTACAACAAACAATACAAGTCATTAAAAGATGTACATAGTACAATGAAAATAAATACTGTTGATGTATATGTAACTTCGGAATGTATTTCACATATATGTATATTGTATTCCTATAGAGATGTTATTATTCCTCTATACGGAAGTGTCGGCATTTATATTGTAAGTGTCGTAACTTATACTTGATGGGTTATTAGACCACCTTGTTGGGGTCAGCCCTGTATAAGTCATGTGTGTCAAAGGGTTATTAGACCACCCTATTGGGGGTCGGCCATGTGGGTCAAAGGGTTATTACACCACCCTAGTGGGGGTCGGCCCAGTCAGCATTATGTTAAGTGGTTAAGTTGAGGCTGACCTAGTTGAGTAAAGGGCAAGTCAAGTTAGTGTATAAATAGAGAGTGTGTCTCTCTCATTTTATACATTCTATTCTCTCACTCACACTTTGGAGAGTGGCGCACTTGTGGAGGAGGAGGCTCTGCTGCTAGGAGAAGACTATCTCTTGTATTCTGGTTGTATCATTGTTCTATCTATCTCTGAGGAAGTTATTGGGGTTTTTCACCATTATGGTTTTCCCCAAGTAAACTCTGTGTCTCTTGTGTGCTTGCACTATTGTGTCCATGATTGATATGTTGTATATTTGTTGTACATGTTGTTCTCTCAGTTAAGATCCTAGATCAGATTGAAGTAAATTCCGAAAATTTAACAAATACTAAGTATGTTTAAATTCATATTCATATTCTAAATTTTCATCACCTTGATGAACACTTTGTTTATCATAACTAATTTTTTTTTAAATCTTACATTTCTTTTTATTTCAACCTCAAAGATATAGAACAATTCTATCCAAAAATATATGGGATAATTAGGAATTAGGTTTTTCATATACTCTAATTTAATAAAAATACATGATTCTCTAAAAGTGGATTAGATTGTTAATATTACTATGCTAATCAAAGAATGGGAACTATTATAAAGCAAGTAATTGTAAGTCAAAAGGTTGATTGGTAATTACTGAACAACTCTATAAAATCTAGATTCCGTTGGTTGATGTATTGCAATGCAGCTTAACCTCGCACTGCAAAAGTGGATTAGATTTCGCTATAAATCCGTTTTGGAGAATTTTTCAGATCTGAAACTTTTAAAGGTTGAAGACCAAATCCCCATGTACCTTGTGTCCAAAGGACAACCTCTAATTCGTTGTACTTTGTGATTTATGATCTGTACAATATAGGGTTTCTGCCTCTTCCAAATCTGAGTCAAAATCAGGTGACCTTGGGAAAAAGGTCATAACTTGGGCTAGGAAGATCCAAATGAAATTTCGTAAAAAGTGATAGGTAGTACATAGACTGTACTATCTCAAGAAAATGTTTCAGAGGCCGAAGTTGAACCAGTGACATGTGGAACACCGTACAAGTTCTCTCTCCTGTATTATCCCATAAACAGGTCACGTTGCGACACTTGGAATAAATCCCTCTCAGAGAATCCAATTGAGGTCAGACCTATCGGGATGGAAAGATAACAAGTCAGGATATCTCAGGAAAAAATTTCAGAGGCCGAAGTTGAACCAGTGACACATGGCACACCGTGCAAGTTTTCTCTCCTGTATTATCCCATAAACAGGTCACGTTGCGACACTTGGCATAACTCCCTCTGAGAGAATCCAATTGAGGTCATACCTTTCGGGATGGAAAGATAACAGGTCAGGATATCTCAGGAAAATGTTTCAAATGCCGAAGTTGAACCAGTGACACATGGCATGCCGTACAAGTTCGCTCTCCTGTATTATCCCATAAACAGGTCATGTTGTGACACTTGGCATAACTCTCTCTCTCAGAGAATCCAATTGAGGTCAGATCTATCGGGGTGGACAGATAACAGGTCGGGCTATCTCAGGAAAATATTTCAGACCCTGTGGATTGAAAAGTTCGAAGTTACACTAGAAACAATCAGGTACATATTTCTGTCAAAACAGAATTATTTTTTAGTACCTTCATTCATGGCTTCCGGAATTTAGGGCTTCGGAGAAAGTTGGAATTTTTGTAATCGGAAACCACGGCTGGATGCTACTAATCAAAATCGAAATTTAGAGACCAAGATCAGATTTTTTTGTTGGGAAGAAGGTCGGGCTTGATCAAACCCCAATTCGGGACTTTGATCAGAAAGATGGAAAATTAGGGCTTCTGCAAAAATTGTAATTTTGGAAATCTGTGACCACGGCTGGAAGATCCTCAGAAAAATCAAAGCTTAGAGTTTTGAATCAAATCTTTTGGTTGGGTGAAGCACTGGGAAATTCAAACCCTAATTCAGGGTCCTCCCTAGTAAATCTGAAAATCTAAAATGCAATTTCGAGGGGTGAAACTTTGCAGTTTTCAAATTCTGAATATACCAACTTGATCATCTCATCAAGGCGCATATTTCTATCCTTTCAGAAGTTTTAAATTCAAAGTTTGAATTTTTGGGGTTTCTTTGACAAACCCTAATCTAGCTCCAGGACCAGTTCTTGCAAATCAAGTGGATTGGGTTAATCCCAGAAGAAGATGGATTGGTTACCTGCATAAGTGAAGAAGTTCTTGTCTTAGAGGGAGATGAGGCTAAGGCCTTCCATAAGAAGATTACAAACAATCTTGACAGGTATGGCTTACAGGTATGTTTCATGGTTAAGTTTATCATATGTTTGTCTTCATATCATTACAGTACAATCTTGATTAATTACTAGACTTGTCGTATCACCTTAATAGAAGATATTCATTGATTAAGGTTTTGACACTTATGATTGTACTAATGCATTGTGATGTTGTATGAGGTTTATGTTGTTTGCTAGCACAAAAGGTACACCAAGAAAGTCAAATCATCTTCTACTTCAAGAACATATGCTCATGGTGACATGAAGAGAAAGATTCATTCATTGTCATGGATCACATAGAAGATCTACTTTCAAGGTATGTATAACTTGGTTCTACAATGGTTAACTTATGAGACATGCAGGTTACTAGCACAAGTCACTGAAGAGAGCCAGAAGACATTATGCGAGTATGCTAGACATAACTAGCTAGCATGCTAATCCAGGTATGTTTTTCCTATATCAAGCTAGAATCCTACCTTGTGTTAGGATCTTATACGGTTGTGTTGTTGATAATGATTATTCATGAAGTCATAGGTTTGAATAATCATGGTTGTATGCATATTATGTTTCTTACCATAATTGATGATATGACTAACTAGAAGAATCATGAAGGTATAGGTTTGAATAATCATGGGTTTTATGCATATTATATCTCTTATCTTGATTGATGATTCAACTAACCTAAAGAGTCCTATGATCAAATAAGAATGTGTATGAGTAAAAGAAGACTTCCCTGAAACCTTGAATACTAACGTTTATTATCTGTGAATGATCATGAATGTACATGTTTAAGATTATTGTGTTTTAATAGTATTAAGATTATACTAATAAATGTGTGATTATGTATGAGACCTCAAGGATAACACAATGATGATACTAATAAGCATTCATAGTGATTAAGGATGGATGTAAGTTCAAGGACAGGTAATCCAGGAAGCAAAGATCAAGAGGGAGCACACTCCAGTTGTTCCTGCAAGAAAGCAAAGGAGCACACTTCAGTAGTTTCTGCAAGGATGCAAATATTCAGAGGGAGTTGACCACTTCTCACAATCCACATAAGAATGGAGTTGCAGAAAAGAAGCAAAGACTGAGAGGGATTCAACCCAACAAACAAACAAAGATATGTATTTTAATTGTCATTACTTGCATATTTGATTGTTTAAATAATATTGTTCAATAATGTATATACTAATGTTCCTAGAATTAGGTTGTGTATTATGCATATTATAATAGTTGCATTGATGAACAATATACTACTAATATGAATGGGTAAGTGCCCTATGTCACTGTACAACATTCCATTGCTACTTATCTAGAATGAAACCTCTTTGCTGACATGTTGGGAGTTGTGCACACTCTTAACAATGTTCTGGTAGAGATTGGAAGGCATCTAGAAAGTTACGGGATATGGATAAATGTTGTATTGAAGCATTGGCTAAGATAATTGCATGACTGTATGACATATTTCTTTATGTGTAAGAATTTGTTCTGAAAACTATGAGATGTTTTCTAATCATGCAATTTAACTTGTTGTGTAGGAAAGATCGTATGCCATCACCTACAAAAGAAGAACTACAACATTTGTTCAGCAACAAAATTATCTATTGAAGATATTGAAGTTCCCAGGATATGGGAAGAATGCTATGATCCATCGATCATGAAGAATGATGTTTGGGATGTAGTCTCAAGACCTGAAGGGAAGTTTGTTATGACTTCCATATGGATCTATCAAGATCAAGCATGCTGCAGATGGAAGCATAGAGAAATATAAAAGTGATGAAATAGAAGATACACCAGATGGATTTCAAGATAGCTTTCTTGAATGGTGTAGTTGAAGAAGAAGTGTATGTGGAGCAGCCACTTGGTTTTGAGACACATGACAGGGAGTCATATATGTGCAGAACTTGTGTATGATGCACCACTTTCTAGGTATGGAGGTGTGGCAGAGTGCAGATGGAATTTTCCTTGGACAAGGGAAGTATGTAGTACAGATTTTGAAGAGGTTCGGGATGATGGACTGTGAGGCTATGGCATCAAACCTGAATCTTCTGTGTGATGCTTCACCTGAACCGGTTGATGTCACTATGTATCGTCAGATGATTGGGTCCTTGATGTACCTGATGAACATGAGACCAGATATTTACTTTGCGGTGAACACATTGAGCTAGTTCCTAACAGATCCGAGGAGTGTTCACCTGGTTACTGTAAATCATATTCTGAGGTACTTGAAGGGTACAGTTGATTATGGGATGAAATATGATGTGAATCAAAAGTTTAACCTACAGGGTTATGTTGATTCAGAATGGGCTGGCAGTGCTACAGATAGGAAGAGAACATTTGGATGCTGCTTCAGTATGGGATCAGGTGTGATCTCTTGGTTTAGTAGGAAGCAGTCCTGCGTAGCACTGAGTACAGCTGAGGAAGAGTATGTTGCAGCCTGTTCAGCTACTTGTGAGGCACTATGGCTACGGAAGATACTGTCTAAGTTATTTGATCTCCCATTGGATGCTACTGGTATTTTCTGCGATAACCAGAGTTGTGTGAAGCTGTCTGAGAACCCAGTGTTTAATGATAGGTCGAAACACATAGAGATCAAATATCACTATATCAGGGATATGGTGCAGAGAGGATCTGTGAAGCTCCTGTACGTTGCGATGGATGAGCAGATTGCAGATGTGCTAACGAAGCCACTAGCTAGGGTGAATTTTGAGTACTTCAGGGAGAGGCTTGGCATTCTTCAGATTGATAACACTTTGAGGAAGAAGTGATGGACACATTTGCTGAAGCCATTCCAAGCATGTTGGAAGGAGGATCCTTCACATGGCTGTGGATGTAAGCGCTGGATGATGAGCATCAGGATGATGTTCTGGTTTCTGCTTTGTATGATCAGTTGGATCATTTATATGTATGTACGCATCATGTTGGATGCTGGATATGATCAGTTGGATCATTTATATGTATGTACGCATCATGTTGGATGCTGGATATGATCAGTTGGATCATTTATATGTATATGTATGTGCGCATCATGTTGGATGCTGGATATGATTAGTTGGACCATTTATATGTATGTATGCATCATGTTGGATGCTGGATATGATCGGTTGGATCATTTGCATGTATTTTGTATATGCATCATGTTGAATGCTTGGACCATGTATCTATATATGTATCAGGTGGATACATTGTATGATCAGGTGGATCATGTATGGTGATATGTATCATGTATTTATATTTGTATCAGGTGGATACACTGTATGATCAGGTGGATCATGTATGATGATATGTATCAGGTAGATACTTGGTATGCATCAGGTAGATGCATTGTATGATCAGGATGATCATGGATGACGAGCTTCAGGATGTTGCAGTGATGATGATCAGGATGATCATGTGTACATCAGGATGATGTATGGTGAGTATTAGGTTGATACTCTATGGCCGTGGATCAGGTTGTGCAGATGAGCATATAATTTGGCCCTGGGAGATTTCCAGATAGTCTTTCGAGGTTTTTTGTATGCCATGTAATATGGCCCTAGGATATTTGGAAAATGCTCTTTCGAGGTTTTGCTCTGGGAGGACATATAATTTGGCCCTGGGAGATCTGCAGATAGTCTTTCGAGTTTTTTCCTATGCCATATAATATGGCCCTGGGATATCTGGGAGATGCTCTTTCGATGTTTTGTCCTATGGCATATAATATGTCCCTAGGAGATCCGATAGGTTGGGATGTGTGCCCATAATAAGTCCTAGGATGCTCTTGTGAGGTTTTTCCATGACCACATATAATCTGTCCCTGGGAGATACTATATGTAGATCTGTGTGCTTGTACTAGCCTGGGATGCTCTTCAGAGGTTTTGTGGTGACCACATATAATCCGTCCCTGGGAGATCCTATAGGTAGAGCTGTGTGCTCGTAACAGCCTGGGATGCTCTTGTGAGGTTTTGTGGTGAGGTCACATATAATATGGCCCTGGGAGATCCTATAGGTAGAGCCGTGTGCTCGTAACAGCCTGGGATTCTCTTTCGAGGTTTTGTGACACACGTAATAAGTCCTGAGCATTCCATAGTATGGCCAGTGATGATGAAGACCTGCAGGTGGTGGGCCTACATCCAGTATGAAAAAGGACTGGCTCTATAGAACTTCCTATGATGAGTAGATTCATAGATTGATTGAGATAGCAGCAGCAGTGACGATGATCCAGAGAAGATGACTTGTGCTAGAAGACCTGTGTCGAGAAATACCTTCCTAGTTAAGAGGGAATGTTGATGTATATGTAACTTCGGAATGTATTTCACATATATGTATATTGTATTCCTATAGATATGTTATTATTCCTCTATACGGAGGTGTCGTCATTTATATTGTAAGTGTCGTAACTTATACTTGATGGGTTATTAGACCACCTTGTTGGGGTCGGCCCTGTATAAGTCATGTGTGTCAAAGGGTTATTAGACCACCCTATTGGGGGTCGTCCATGTGGGTCAACGGGTTATTAGACCACCCTAGTGGGGGTCAGTGTCACATACCCCAATTTTATTAAAATAATGTAATTATTTTATTAATATTCCTAAGACATTATGTTAAATTTAATGCTAAGTAGGAAATGGATGACTCAGCAGAGTCTCCAGAAATGGAATGTAAATTATGAATAATTATTATTAATAAATAAATTATGGAGACAACAGCATGGGAGAGCTGTTAAAAGAGGTTACTGGTCTAACTGGTGGATGGAATTAGGTGGAAGGACAAAAGACAAGTGGCAGCATCCTCAAACACTTCCTGAGTTGCAGGTGGCAACTTCCCTATATTTTGGGGTCATGATTCCCCAAGAAAGTGGAATCTGAGCAGGTGGCTCATTAATGACAGTTAACCCAACTAAGACCTAGGCAATCTTTTAAATACTACTCAATGAACTGAGCTGGGGGGGTCAGCAGTTGTTCTAGAGGGAGAATACATTCAGGTCAATGCTATTCAGTAGTCCCATTGAGGAAGTGGGAAAACAATAAGGAAGTGTTTTGATTCAGAAAGTTGCAGTAACTTGGTTCCAGTATAGCTGTTTTGGCTGAGGGAATTGTTGGCTGTACCTAGTTCCAGCCAGTTAGACCAGAGCAAGCTCGGGGGTCCTGAGAAGTGCTGTCTAGGCACTCTCCAGGAATTGGTAGGGAGGAACGGCCTCCCATTGCTGTTATTGTCTACCATAGATACAGGTTCTGTCACTCTTCCTGCTGTTTGTTTAATAAATTTTAATGTAGAATGGACTATTTCAACTGTGTTTTGACTGTATTTATTTTCAGTAGATCAGTCTTCCTGAATTGTCCCTTGGTATAAATTTCAGAACTCAGATGTTTTAGAATTTTTCCCTATTATCACTTAAATAGAGTAATTATTCTATGCAGAATAAATTTGTTACTATTACAGTAATCAAATATCATGGTTAGTTATTTCTAGAATTTCTATTAATAGTTAAACAATAGACAAAATTTTAAACAGTAGTCATACCAGAAATATACTCATTAAAACAGTCATAAGAACAGACACATAGACAAATCTTAGAATTACTGTGAAATAATTCCCAATAGAGAATGTACAGGAATAGTTTCTATTAGAGCAATATACTTGTATATATATATTTGTTTCATATTTATGTCAACTATAGATATAGGTTAGTCTCTGCATCGAGCTAAATAAGAACAAAACTCATATCATTTTATTTATTTATACTCAGAATATCATTGACAGTTATCGATTATCTAAAAGATGTGATTGTAACAATGTTTCATTGTTTAAAAACTTTCCATACAATCTTATTCAAATCATAGTCAAATGCAAATACTTAAACTATAAATTGTTTTTGTCTTTTAATCCTAATACTATAGTATTTCTAGCCATGTTGTCACAACACAGATTAACAGAGTTATTATAAAACAAGACAAATATCTTGACTGGCTCGAAGCCAAGTCTTAGTACATAGAGACTTCATTGTTTCACTATCCAAATCATAAGCATAGAATCATTGTTCATTATCGAGCTTGTATTATATGAAATACATAGCTCTGTCGTAGGTTGTCTTATCTATAGTCACACAGTTTTAAAACGCAGGGAAGCCATCAACAAGCGTAGCCATTGTTGAATGTTACAACCCTCATAGTTATTTATTGTATTAAGACTTATCTCATTATCAATATTACTCTTTGGGAGTGGATAGCAAACTTATCACGGCCGTAGCCAGACCTTATTAAATCGATAGGGTGAAAACAAGAGAAAAGAAATGCCTCATATGACAGACCGAACCTACAGGAGGTTTTATACATAGTTTATGTATATAATTTTATCCACAGTTATATTCAATATTTATACAAGAACCAAAACAAAACTTCACAGCTCGTTTCCAGTCACCACCGAACTAAAAAATTTTTCATATATATGTTTTAAACCAGGAACAGAACCCCAACTCGCCAGGATTTACCCTATATAAATTAACCATTACAGAAATGGTAATAAACATCAACATTCTTTTTATTTAACACTCAAAATCAAAGAAAACGCAGAGAGATAAATACATGGATTCACCTACAGTAGAGTTATCATCCCGTGCAGGTATCGGAGAACTCAAATCATCCTTATATTTTAAACACTCTATTTATTTAACAAAAAACACAGAATGATACACGGCCATGACAGGCCCAATATTACATTAATATTAACTTATACAGTGTGGGTAAAACCCTACATATAGGAAACAAAACGACAACAGCAATCCCCTGGCCTCATTCAGTCTGAGCCGTATATGGTTCTTCATAAACATGACGGGGTATCAAACCTTTTCTATACAAACAAAACAATTTTATACATGTGACTGTATCCATGATACAAGAACCATAACACCCCGCTACACAGGAGGTTCCCTCCAGACTTAACCCTAGCACGACAAAACCAACAAAGGGAGAGACAGCCGTGGATAACCAGGCTTACCCGGAGGAGCCATCGCTGAAGATGAATCCCTGTGCATCTTCATAACAGCAGGACCTACACATTCGAATGCCGAGAGTTGTTAATACTTATGTAAATCGAAAACAATCGTTTGCAAAAACCAAAACTGTGAAAAATGGATATTATCTTACCTGAGCCATGGAGGAATGCGAGCCGTGGACAACCTGGTAGCCACCAGTGGAAACGAGTAACGAAACTCCATTACATTCGTCAGTTGGATGAGAAGGGAGATTTCCAGTACCCTCTATTGGCAGCCACGACAGGCAACAATTTAAACAAAAACCCTTAAGCTGTGAATGGACCAGTCGAGAAGCACACTCCCAAACCCAAATGCACAACCACCTCATGGATAAAAACAACAGCGAAACCCTACCTCAAACTCACACCAGCGACAGTGGAAAGCTGAAGTAGCAGGTGACTAAAAATGATGATGGCAACGAGACCAGGTTACAAATGAAAATGTAGCAGACGCCAATACAGAGCTCAAGACTTCTATACTATCAGAAGAATGAAATTTACGTAACCAGACCCTAAGAAAATAGCTTGTTACAATGCCAAACTAACGAGTTCAGACATGGAGGGTTTCTCCCTTACAACCCGAGCCCCAAGGCAAAGACAATGACTAGGTAGGGTTTCATTATTAGCTTATATATCACCAAATGCATGGAGGAGAGCCAACCACGTAGCCATGTAATTTATCAAAGTAACATGGGTCGAGTTCCTATAGTCTGTTGCAGTTCGAATCATTGTTCACCGATTTTAAAAATCATTGCATAGATATAAGTCAAATTCAAATGTATGGAAAACACTAAGATTTACACTCAATCAGCATATAGTGCATGCCTTGCAACCGAACCTTCGATAATTCCAAGGTACATGGTATGTATATTCCCTACAATGATATGAACGAGATATAGTCAACTTCAAATATTGAGTTTTCTCTTAGCCTTAGTATGGTAGATACTACCTTAACATTATATTGGATATAAATCTTGTCCATCGTATGGAAAACACTATGATTGTTACACAATCATTGTAATGTATATATATTAAAAACCAAGCCATCGATAATGTCATGGGCGCATCATATTTTTACCTACAATCATTTAAACAATGATGTAGTTAACCTTCAAATGAAAATTCCATATCACTTAAGACATTGAAATGTTACCATAATCATATGATGGGATACACCATTGTTAGTAAGTTCTAATTACCATAAATCTCCCAATACCATGGTGAACAATCAACAATGAGAATAACAATATTTATTATCCTGATGTCTAAATATAAACTCATATACAGGTCCATACCATGAACATAGAGTAAAACCAAGATAGAGTTAGATGAGACAAGTTAAACAATAATACTAAGTGGACGTTGGGATCTTGAAAACATAGATGAATATAATGGAACATCGCTAGAGGAGTCACAACTCCCACTCATGTTAATAACACATGAACACAGCAGTAATCACCGTTAATAGTTGACAATAGATCACCTAACGCAAACGTCACTATATGCAGATATTAAACATGATACTAATAATTTGCTACAGTGATAGTTACATCATTAACATAGGGTCATGTTCATATCGCAATGGATACGACGGGAAACTTTGTAAGTCATTGCAAAAACCTGATGGTACTATCCAGGATAAGAAATATCATGTCGAGGCAGACTATCAATCTTATTTAAGCGTATATTTCACGAAAAGAACCTTACTGTCTTACACGACAACTAGCATAGTAAATAGATCTTCTTTAAGTTTTTACAGTGCAAGTAAAGGAGCTTGATACTTACAAAGATTAAAATTCAGTGACCCATACTTCACCGGTGTACCTGCAAATAAAAGTCAAAGTATGCTTTAGCTCGTAAGCTAAGTAAGCCAGTCAGCTATGGCTAGCTCTTCCTTTGCAGTTTGAAACAAAAACAGTCAACATTTAAAATCACAAAAATCACAATTGTAGTAAGACAGAATCTTTTAAACAAGATTATGTTTAGTTACTGAAATTAAACAGGACCAGGAATGCTATTAACTAACATTTATTGTTATAATAAATTTTTTTAAATTT
This sequence comes from Larix kaempferi, assembly GCA_027924585.1. Lineage (NCBI taxonomy): Eukaryota > Viridiplantae > Streptophyta > Pinopsida > Pinales > Pinaceae > Larix > Larix kaempferi. The sequence continues at coordinate 15,143,470 of BSBM01000893.1, forward strand.
TTCAGAAATTTCGGGATCTGACATGTGGTATCAGAGCATGGTTCAGACACTAGGCTTGGATGTGACTCCACTAACTTCCGCAAAACAGTGACCATGAAAGAATTTTTTTTTTTTTATAAAGTACTAACATTTATTTCGGTTGCATGAACAGAACAGAAAATTTCCTTTTTCTGAATTTTTCAGACAGGTATGGAAAAACTGGGAGAATACACTAAGGAGGAATCTCCAAATGCAGTGACAAGACAGATGTCAAGAGAACCTGAGATAGAAGAAGTAATGGCTCACACCACTGAGCTGATGCAGACCATAAGAGGATTAAAGACAGAGATGGAAACAGTCAAGAAGGATAATGAAAGAATTTTAAAGACTCAGGAGCAGTTAAATCAGCTATTGATAGAAAAATTTCAGATAGAAGGAAGGAGCAAACGAGCTGACTCAGAAGAATTTAGTCATCAAAGAGGGTCAAAAAGGACAAAACCGGCTAAGTCCGACAGCAGTTCATCATCTGAAGAAAGAAAGGGACAACCCAGTTATCACACAAGCAGTGACAGCAGTGAAACTGAGCTGCACAACCGAAGGAAAAAGTACAGGCCTTATGAAGAGATTTCCGGGGAGTTTAAGAAGATAAAGCCCCCAACTTTCAATGGAGAATCTGAAACTGGAGAAGAGGCAGAATCCTGGTTATCCGGGATGAGAAAATATTTTCAGATCTATAACTACTCAAATCAGCTGAAGGCACGAATGGCCATCTACAACCTCTCGGGTGTAACATCTCCCACATAACGATGGTAGGATTTAGTGAAGTTTGAAAACTGAACTGAAAAAAAATTCTTTTGTTACTTATTCTATATTTATTACAAACCGTCATCCTTTCAATAATTTGGCCTTTACCATGAACATTGCATAAAGAAAAAAAAGAAAAACTTTTTAAGTAACCTATTTGCATTAGTTCTCACATCAGCCAATTTGCGATTAGATAACCATAAAATATATTCAAACGTGCATAAGGAAAGCTAGAAATAGATACATCAATAATAACGACATCATGATCATACATATAGGAACACATCTTTCACGTGGTTCACCCCTATTGGGCTACGTCCACCAAACATTCTATATATATATTATTTATCGACAGTGAGGGATTACATTCGGCAAACCCGATGTTGCCTTTCACATTTAAAAGCCCTCTCTAGAGGTACTTCCATCAAAAATGATCATACATATTTAAGGATATCTCCTACTTTCACAATAAAGTAAACTAAAAATGTTGAGCCCGAGGTCCAACCTCTTAGTTTCCAACATGAGAATCAAGGCCCATAAGTCATATGCCAACAACTGATCATTACAATAAATCTCAGCGCATCAAGCGCTTGTTCAAGGGAGGAGCCCACGAGGATCAACCACAGTATGCTACACATCAGCCAACAAACTATACAATACACAAGATGTGCGACATACTTCTTTAAAATAAACTTAATACAAGGATATTGAAATATACCTTTCCTATCCTTTCACACTATACAACAAACCTTCAAAGTAAAAAGGGAACCCAACTAGGCGTGGGTTGATTCTCCCACACGGAGATCGTCCAGTTTTTATATTTCAACCTATATTTCCATTGAGACAACAGGGGTACTTATCTATCAACATTCGCACCCTCTTTGACTATAATTTGACTTTACAAAAAACTCATTCCATTAATACAACATGGACTATTTCCGGCTACTAAATCAACAGAGGAATAAACATCATAAAAGATAAGATCGATATCCCCACAGGGGTCAGCCGATCGTAGCTTAGTACCGACATCCCAATAGATTAATAAGCATATTACATAAATAATACTTCTACGATTCCAATGGAACAAGAATGTGTACAAAGATTAATAAACATATTATATAAATAATACTTCTACGATTCCAATGGAACAAGAATGTGTACAAAGATTAATAAACATATTATATAAATAATACTTCTACGATGCCAAGGCAGCAAGTATGTTGCAGAGATTAAAATAAGCATAATATATAACCTCAACGCTGTAGCAGAGGCATTTGTAGATAAAAACTAACTATAAGCTTCAACGCTGTAGCAGAAGCAATTTAGGTTTCAGAATACATACTCATTTCGTTATACACGCTCTCGTCGAGACTCTATTCCTTAAGATCTCGGCGTTTCGCCCGCGATCGGATATCACCAAGCTCTATAACCAGCATTCAGCTTTGCCAACGTTCAAACTCCTTGCATTACTACACTACTATCTTCTAGAGATCATGACTGAAGAAATTAAATCCAGTTTCGGTCCGAGATTGAACCTATCAACGCTTTTCCAGCGTTTCAATCTGTGTACAGACTTACCACACTTATATATATAACTAATTAGATCTGTCCAGATTAAAATCCAAGATCGGCACTGTAACAAACTGTGTACTGCATTCTAGCAATGGTTAACCAGAGTCGGATTCATTTATTAAATCCCACAGGAGAAATGATGGCAGTTTACACAACAAGAGAGTTGGTGCACTTACCCTGATTACATACATATGCATAAATGTGAAACTGGAATCTAAACCTAAGCAATACGACACAGTTCCTTACCAAATCACAATAATGGATAACCAACTGATTACAAGTATAATACGCCAGTCCACAAGGATCGAGGCCGTGTAATTGCAATCTACAACGCTTTCTATTATCAAGCAATTAAAAGTTGAAAATGCACTGCGTACAATCTCTAAGCAGATAATAAGCAAGATTACTCACTTAATTAAATAGATGTAGAGGTCTGCATTCCGAAAATTTGGGATCGAGTCCTTTCTCAATCGTAACACAGAGTTGATTACTGGAAATGGAATTCAATTGCCTGGTTGGAGATCGCTCTCCTCGAGTTGACCCCCATTGCTACCATCCCCTATCCCCTGCACCATTAGATTCATCAACCGTTCAATCGTTACAGGGGATCGGCCCACAACGATCCGTCCTCTCTCCACTACCTCCAACGAAATCTCAAAACAAAATCTTGATTACTGGAGATTGGGATCACCATTTCCCCCTCTTCTCCCCTGCCATCGCAGTATTTGAGTATCACTAAACCTAGATACCGGTAACCGATTCCCCCTCTCTCCATTGATGAGCAGGGTTTTTTATCCACCTGTCGTTTTTCCATCACCATTAAACAAGAAACCGGAACCTCCTCGCCGAGCTCCGCCCAACCCGAGATTTCCTTCTCCACTTCGCTATTTTCCCCCACTAGACATTAATGTGCAATTACTAACATCATTAAGCAACAACCTGCTGGAACAGCGTTCGGCCAAATGGCGACCTCCACCAACATCCAACTCTCGGTTGTCAATTAGTGAAGTCTTAATTAAAGGAACAGATGGCGAACGTAGGCGTTTGGGGTGCTCCACTAAGGAGACACCCTCATAAACTCCCTCGGCACTTCAGCAGGGAATGATCTCCTAAATTCCCCAAGGCAGAGCCTAGATGGATCTTTTTAAATAAAGCTGAGTACTATAACTCCAGTCTTATGCATAACGTTTATATATATATAAACAAATATATATATATATATATATATATATGTTCACTCATTCCAATGAACCAATTCCCCGTTTATTGTTTATCATTATATATGTATAATAAAATACAAATATTCATATATGTATTATTCCTCCACCCTTTTACTTTATAAAAGATGGTAACGCCTCAATAGTCTTAATAATGATTAGATGAAGCTAGCAAATAAGGGTATTATCATTTCCTTGGGATTAACCCTAGTTTCTTAGGATGTTTACCTAAAATCTTTTAAGACATTAAATAACTCAAAATATCAATGTGTAAGTTAATCCCACTTCCTCTTTTCCTATACACATAGGGGTGTATATGTGTATATATATATACGTATTAAATGGCTAATAACCTATAGGCATTTTTCACCTATATATACATACAATGCTTTTACCCTCAAAACTATTTAAACTAGTCGTACTAGTTTGTCACAAGTAGTAAGCAGAATTTCGTTCTAGTCGATTGTATTTTAAACACTTAGTTTTTATTTTACCAGTCTATTCATAAGTGTTGTAACTTAGAAGGGTACCCGTCGTAACTATAAATTCTAGCCATTGGGTTCTCCCTTGGCGGATTCGTTTTAGTTGCGCCATCCTCAGTTTACATTATACATTCATAAATCTAAATTGGATACAAGGAGGGATATTACATCGGGAAAGGTGGACATATGGTGGCAAGACCTGAAAAGGGTCAAAGGGATTAAAGAAAGAGAAGTTAATTGGAGTACCTTTAAAAGATACTTCAAGAAGAAATTCCTGTCCGAACAGTATTATGAGGAGAGGGCCAAGGAATTTTATGAACTAAAGCTCGGATCTATGACGATGAAGGACTTAAACAGTAAATTCTTAAGTCTGTTGCGGTATGTACCGTATTTTGTCGAAGAGAAACCAAAAATACAGCGGTTTCTTAGTTGTCTGCCCTATCATATCAAGGACAGAATTGAATATGACAACCCCAAGACACTGGAAGAAGCTATGCGCAAGGCCAATTTCTGTTATGAACAGAATAAAAAGAAAGAGGGAATAGCCAGCTGGAAAGCCAAAAAGAACAGCAATCAGACGGAGTACAAGAAAAAGGAATTTGCCTCTCATAAAAGTTTCAAGAATGGCAAAAACGGAAACCACTTCAATGGTAAAAACTTCCATGGAAACAAAAACGGAGCTGTCAGTCAATCCAACAATTACAAAAACAGCAAGGAGACTCCTAATAACCATGGAAACTACACCAACAACTTTGAGCGAAAAGAACCTGTCAAGTGCTGGGAGTGTAATGGGTCGCATTATGCTTCAGTCTGCCCCAACAGAAAGAAACAAATCAGCAATATTCATACTGTGCAAGATGAAATGACAGTTGGGGATTTTGCAGGAACTATGCCCCGAATTAATGCAGCGTTGGAAAACCGCCAGGCTGACTACCAAACTTCCATGGTGGAAGTAGGAGGTATAATTAACAAAACCCCTGTTACTATTTTAATAGATCCAGGTGCTAGTCTTAGTTATATTTCACCTCAGCTGGTAGAAAAATGTAAACTGACTGTTGAAAGATTTGATAATTCTTGGTCTGTACAATTAGCTACTGGGGCAAAGAGGAAAGTAAATTGTTATGTAAAAGACTGCATCTTAAACATGAATGATTTTAGAACAACAGTTAAACTGAACATCTTACCACTTGGCTCTTATGACATACTTATCGGAATGGACTGGTTGGAACAACATAGGGTCGTTTTAAACTGTTTTGACAAAACTTTTAGGTGTGTAAACAGTAGTGGACAGCCTGTAACTGTCAGGGGTATCCCTAGGAAAACAGTAGTTAGGCATATTTTTGCCTTACAACTTAAAAGAGCAGTCAGAAAAGGGTGCAAGACCTATGCTGTAACTATTACAGATGAGACAGATAAGTCCGAAAGCAACCAGAAAACAGTAGAGAACATCCCTGTAGTCAATGAATTTATTGACGTTTTTCCTGAGGAAATCCCAGAATTGCCTCCCAAGAGGGAGCTAGACTTTACAATTGAGCTGGTACCAGGTGCTGTTCCCAGTTCAAAAGCCCCGTATCGTATGAATATCTTGGAGCTTAACGAGTTGAAAATTCAGTTAAAGGAGTTAATAGACAAGAACTATATTCGACCCAGTGTATCCCCTTGGGGAGCACCAGTGATTTTCGTTAAAAAGAAGGACGGAACTATGCGACTTTGCATAGATTATCGTCAACTAAACAAGATGACAATCAAAAACAGGTATCCGTTACCTCGTATTGATGATCTGTTTGATCAACTACGTGGAGCCACGGTATTCTCCAAGATCGATCTGAGATCGGGTTATCATCAGGTAAGAATTAAAGAAGAAGACATTTTCAAAACAGCCTTTAGAACAAGGCACGGACATTACGAATTTGTCGTAATGCCATTTGGGCTTACTAATGCCCCAGCTGTTTTTATGTGCTTAATGAACAACATAATGCATAAGTACTTGGATAAATTTGTTGTTGTATTCATCGACGACATTTTAGTTTATTCTAAGAGTGAGGAAGAGCATAAAGAACACTTACGTATAGTCTTACAAGAACTGAGAGAACAACAGCTCTTTGTGAAATTCAGTAAGTGTGACTTCTTCAAAAACGAAATCCAGTACTTAGGACATGTAGTCACTAAGGAAGGGATTTCAGTGGATCCCGAAAAGATTCGGGCAATTGAAGAATGGCCAGTACCTAAAGATGTGACGGACGTTAGATCTTTCATGGGGATTACCGGTTACTACCGGAGGTTTATTGAAGGCTTTTCAAAAATAGCCAACCCAATCACTTCTTTGCAAAAGAAAGGCAAGAAGTTTGATTGGAATGCGAAGTGTGAAGAAAGTTTCAAGAAACTTAAGACCTTATTGACAACTGCACCTATTCTTAGAATAGCGGACCCAAATAAAGATTTCGTAGTTTGCACCGACGCTTGTAATGATGGTTTAGGCGGACTGCTGACTCAAGAGGGACATGTCATTGCTTACGAATCTAGGAAACTGAAAATCCATGAAAAGAATTATGCCACTTATGACCTAGAATTAGCTGCTGTAATTCATGCTTTAAAGATGTGGCGACACCACCTAATAGGCAGAAAATTCACCTTACTAACAGATAATAAAGGTCTGAAATACCTTTTAGATCAGCCAAATTTAAATGCAAGACAAGCCCGGTGGCTGGCATTCCTAAGTGAATACGATTTTGAAATCCAACACATAAAAGGGAAGGAAAATAAGGTGGCTGATGCCTTGAGCAGAAATGCAAAACTAAATTTTATATCAGCTAGCAGCACTTATACCTCTGACTTAAATGAACAGCTAGTTGAAGGGATAAAATTAGACGAAAATTATCAGCATTTACAAACTGCAGCCAAGGAACAACCCACAGAAAGTTTGATAAAAGGGTATAGTTTAAATGAAAACGGATTTTTATTGTTTAAAGACAGGCTGTATATTCCTAATGCACCTAAAGTTAAGCTGTTAATTTTAGATGAAATTCATAAAACCCCTTACTCAGGGCATCCAGGCTATCAAAAGACCGTCACCATGTTGAGAAAAGAATATTTTTGGCCTAACATGAAATCTGAAACAGCTGAGTATTTAGCTAGATGTTTGGACTGCCAACAAGTAAAAACAGAACACGAACATCCAGCTGGATTGCTTCAACCTTTACCTATTCCTAGCTGGAAATGGGAAATAATCAGCCTGGATTTCATTACGGGTTTACCCAAAAATCAACATCAGAATGATTCAATTATGGTAGTGGTAGACAAATTAAGTAAATCATCACACTTTATTCCTGTTAAAACCACATACAAGGCTGCAAACATAGCAGATATCTTTTTAAAACAGATTTTTCGGTTACACGGTATTCCAAAAATTATTATATCAGACAGGGATCCTAAATTCACAGGAAATTTTTGGAGATCCTTGTTCAAAGGATTAAACACCACTTTGAATTTCAGCACCTCTTTCCATCCTCAGACTGACGGACAAACTGAAAGAGTTAATAAAGTATTAGAAGATCTGTTAAGGATGTATGTTAAAGATCAACCAGGTAAGTGGGAGGATTATTTACACTTAGCCGAATTTGCATACAACAACAGCTATCAATCATCAGCTAAGTTTAGTCCTTTTGAGATTTTGTATGGACGAAAATGCAACACTCCTATCTCTTGGAGTAATCCAGTAGATAGATTAGTGTTAGGACCTGATTTATTGAAAGAAATGGAACAGATTGTGAAACAAGTGCAGGAGAACTTGAAGATTGCCCAGGATCGGCAAAAGAGTCAAGCAGATTTGAAAAGAACTCCTAAAGAGTTCCAGGTAGGAGAACATGTGTTCATCAAGGTAAGGCCAAAGAAGAGCTCCCTGAGATTAGGGAGTTGTGCAAAATTAGCACCACGTTACTGTGGTCCATTTGAAATTTTATCTAGAATCGGTCAAGTTGCTTATCAGTTAGCATTACCACCAAATTTAAAAGTACACAATGTTTTTCATATCTCTGTTTTGAAAAAGTATGTTCATGATGCTACTCATGTTATTGATTGGAACATTGTACAGGTAGAACCAGAAGGGGAAGTTCTGGTGAACCCGGATTGTATCCTCATGAGGAGGGAAAATACTCTACGGAACCGCATAGTTGGACAAGTGAAGGTGCAATGGAAGCACCTTAGTCCTGAAGAAGCTACCTGGGAGATGGAAGGTAAGATGCGGGAAGCATATCCCCATCTATTCCAGCAGGTGGTTGAAGAAGAAGAATAAGTAACATCGAGGACGATGTTACATTTTAAGGGGGTGTGTATGTCACATACCCCAATTTTATTAAAATAATGTAATTATTTTATTAATATTCCTGAGACATTATGTTAAATTTAATGCTAAGTAGGAAATGGATGACTCAGCAGAGTCTCCAGAAATGGAATGTAAATTCTGAATAATTATTATTAATAAATAAATTATGGAGACAACAACATGGGAGAGCTGTTAAAAGAGGTTAATGGTCTAACTGGTGGATGGAATTAGGTGGAAGGACAAAAGACAAGTGGCAGCATCCTCAAACACTTCCTGAGTTGCAGGTGGCAACTTCCCTATATTTTGGGGTCATGATTCCCCAAGAAAGTGGAATCTGAGCAGGTGGCCCATTAATGACAGTTAACCCAACTAAGACCTAGGCAATCTTTTAAATACTACTCAATGAACTGAGCTGGGGGGGTCAGCAGTTGTTCTAGAGGGAGAATACATCCAGGTGAATGCTATTCAGTAGTCCCATTGAGGAAGTGGGAAAACAGTAAGGAAGTGTTTTGATTCAGAAAGTTGCAGTAACTTGGTTCCAGTATAGCTGTTTTGGCTGAGGGAATTGTTGGTTGTACCTAGTTCCATCCAGTTAGACCAGAGCAAGCTCGGGGGTCCTGAGAAGTGCTGTCTGGGCACTCTCCAGGAATTGGTAGGGAGGAACGGCCTCCTATTGCTGTTATTGTCTACCATAGATACAGGTTCTGTCACTCTTCCTGCTATTTGTTTAATAAATTTTAATGTAGAATGGACTATTTCAACTGTGTTTTGACTGTATTTATTTTCAGTAGATCAGTCTTCCTGAATTGTCCCTTGGTATAAATTTCAGAACTCAGATGTTTTAGAATTTTTCCCTATTATCACTTAAATAGAGTAATTATTCTATGCAGAATAAATTTGTTACTATTACAGTAATCAAATATCATGGTTAGTTATTTCTAGAATTTCTATTAATAGTTAAAGAATAGACAAAATGTTAAACAGTAGTCATACCAGAAATATACTCATTAAAACAGTCATAAGAATAGACACATAGACAAATCTTAGAATTACTGTGAAATATTTCCCAATAGAGAATGTACAGGAATAGTTTCTATTAGAGCAATATACTTGTATATATATATTTGTTTCATATTTATGTCAACTATAGATATAGGTTAGTCTCTGCATTGAGCTAAATAAGAACAAAACTCATATCATTTTATTTATTTATACTTAGAATATCATTGACAGTTATCGATTATCTAAAAGATGTGATTGTAACAATGTTTCATTGTTTAAAAACTTTCCATACAATCTTATTCAAATCATAGTCAAATGCAAATACTTAAACTATAAATTGTTTTTGTCTTTTAATCCTAATACTATAGTATTTCTAGCCATGTTGTCACAACACAGATTAACAGAGTTATTATAAAACAAGACAAATATCTTGACTGGCTCGAAGCCAAGTCTTAGTACATAGAGACTTCATTGTTTCACTATCCAAATCATAAGCATAGAATCACTGTTCATTATCGAGCTTGTATTATATGAAATACATAGCTCTGTCGTAGGTTGTCTTATCTATAGTCACACAGTTTTAAAACGCAGGGAAGCCATCAACAAGCGTAGCCATTGTTGACTGTTACAACCCTCATAGTTATTTATTGTATTAAGACTTATCTCATTATCAATATTACTCTTTGGGAGTGGATAGCAAACTTATCACGGCCGTAGCCAGACCTTATTAAATCGATAGGGTGAAAACAAGAGAAAATAAATGCCTCATATGACAGACCGAACCTACAGGAGGTTTTATACATAGTTTATGTATATAATTTTATCCACAGTTATATTCAATATTTATACAAGAACCAAAACAAAACTTCACAGCTCGTTTCCAGTCACCACCGAACTAAAAACATTTTCATATATATGTTTTAAACAACGAACAAAACCCCAACTCGCCAGGATTTACCCTATATAAATTAACCATTACAGAAATGGTAATAAACATCAACATTCTTTTTATTTAACACTCAAAATCAAAGAAAACGCAGAGAGATAAATACATGGATTCACCTACAGTAGAGTTATCATCTCGTGCAGGTATCGGAGAACTCAAATCATCCTTATATTTTAAACACTCTATTTATTTAACAAAAAACACAGAATGATACACGGCCATGACAGGCCCAATATTACATTAATATTAACTTATACAGTGTGGGTAAAACCCTACATATAGGAAACAAAACGACAACAGCAATCCCTTGGCCTCATTCAGTCTGATCCGTATATGGTTCTTCATAAACATGACGGGGTATCAAACCTTTTCTATACAAACAAAGCAATTTTATACATGTGACTGTATCCATGTCACAAGAACCATAACACCCCGCTACACAGGAGGTTCCCTCCAGACTTAACCCTAGCACGACAAAACCAACAAAGGGAGAGACAGCCGTGGATAACCAGGCTTACCCGGAGGAGCCAGCGCTGAAGATGAAGCCCTGTGCATCTTCAGAACAGCAGGACCTGCACATTCGAATGACGAGAGTTGTTAATACTTATGTAAATCGAAAACAATCGTTTGAAAAAACCAAAACTGTGAAAAATGGATATTATCTTACCTGAGCCATGGAGGAATGCGAGCCGTGGACAACCTGGTATCCACCAGTGGAAACGAGTAACGAAACTCCATTACATTCGTCAGTTGGATGAGAAGGGAGATTTCCAGTACCCTCTATTGACAACCACGACAGGCAACAATTTAAACAAAAACCCTTAAGCTGTGAATGGACCAGTCGAGAAGCACACTCCCAAACCCAAATGCACAACCACCTCATGGATAAAAACAACAGCGAAACCCTGCCTCAAACTCACACCAGCGACAGTGGAAAGCTGAAGTAGCAGGTGACTAAAAATGATGATGGCAACGAGACCAGGATACAAATGAAAATGTAGCAGACGCCAATACAGAGCTCAAGACTTCTATACTATCAGAAGAATGAAATTTACGTAACCAGACCCTAAGCAAATAGCCTGTTACAATGCCAAACTAACGAGTTCAGACATGGAGGGTTTCTCCCTTACAACCCGAGCCCGAAGGAAAAGACAATGACCAGGTAGGGTTTCATTATTAGCTTATATATCACCAAATGCATGGAGGAGAGCCAACCACGTAGCCATGTAATTTATCAACGTAACATGGGTCGAGTTCCTATAGTCTGTTGCAGTTCGAATCATTGTTCACCGATTTTAAAAATCATTGCATAGATATAAGTCAAATTCAAATGTATGGAAAACACTAAGATTTACACTCAATCAGCATATAGTGCATGCCTTGCAACCGAACCTTCGATAATTCCAAGGTACATGGTATGTATATTCCCTACAATGATATGAACGAGATATAGTCAACTTCAAATATTGAGTTTTCTCTTAGCCTTAGTATGGTAGATACTACCTTAACATTATATTGGATATAAATCTTGTCCATCGTATGGAAAACACTATGATTTTTACACAATCATTGTAATGTATATATATTAAAAACCAAGCCATCGATAATGTCAAGGGCGCATCATATTTTTACCTACAATCATTTAAACAATGATGTAGTTAACCTTCAAATGAAAACTCCATATCACTTAAGACATTGAAATGTTACCATAATCATATGATGGGATACACCATTGTTACTAAGTTCTAATTACCATAAATCTCCCAATACCATGGTGAACAATCAACAATGAGAATAACAATATTTATTATCCTGATGTCTAAATATAAACTCATATACAGGTCCATACCATGAACATAGAGTAAAACCAAGACAGAGTTAGATGAGACAAGTTAAACAATAATACTAAGTGGACGTTGGGATCTTGAAAACATAGATGAATATAATGGAACATCGCTAGAGGAGTCACAACTCCCACTCATGTTAATAACACATGAACACAGCAGTAATCACCGTTAATAGTTGACAATAGATCACCTAACGCAAACGTCACTATATGCAGATATTAAACATGATACTAATAATTTGCTACAGTGATAGTTACATCATTAACATAGGGTCATGTTCATATCGCAATGGATACGACGGGAAACTTTGTAAGTCATCGCAAAAACCTGATGGTACTATCCAGGATAAGAAATATCATGTCGAGGCAGACTATCAATCTTATTTAAGCGTATATTTCACAAAAAGAACCTTACTGTCTTACACGACAACTAGCATAGTAAATAGATCTTCTTTAAGTTTTTACAGTGCAAGTAAAGGAGCTTGATACTTACAAAGATTAAAATTCAGTGACCCATACTTCACTGGTGTACCTGCAAATAAAAGTCAAAGTATGCTTTAGCTCGTAAGCTAAGTAAGCCAGTCAGCTATGGCTAGCTCTTCCTTTGCAGTTTGAAACAAAAACAATCAACATTTAAAATCACAAAAATCACAATTGTAGTAAGACAGAATCTTTTAAACAAGATTATGTTTAGTTACTGAAATTAAACAGGACCAGGAATGCTATTAACTAACATTTATTGTTATAATAAATTTTTTTAAATTTTTCAGAAATTTCGGGATCTGACAGTCGGCCCAGTCAGCATTATGTTAAGTGGTTAAGTTGAGGCCAACCTAGTTGAGTAAAGGTCAAGTCAAGTTAGTGTATAAATAGAGAGTGTGTCTCTCTCATTTTATACATTCTATTCTCTCACTCACACTTTGGAGAGTGGCGCACTTGTGAAGGAGGAGGCTCTGCTGCTAGGAGAAGACTATCTCTTGTATTCTGGTTGTATCATTGCTCTATCTATCTCTGAGGAAGTTATTGGGGTTTTTCACCTTTATGGTTTTCCCCAAGTAAACTCTGTGTCTCTTGTGTGCTTGCATTATTGTGTCCATGATTGATATGCTGTAGATTTGTTGTACATATTGTTCTCTCAGTTAAGATCCTAGATCAGATTGAAGTAAATTTTGAAAATTTAACAAATAATAAGTATGTTTAAATTCATATTCATATTCTAAATTTTCATCACCTTGATGAACACTTTGTTTATCATAACTAAATTTTTTTTAAATCTTACATTTGTTTTTATTTGAACCTCAAAGATATAGAACAATTCTATCCAAAAATATATGGGATAATTAGGAATTAGGTTTTTCATATACTCTAATTTAATAAAAATACATGATTCTCTAAAAGTGGATTAGATTTTTAATATTACTATGCTAACCAAAGAATGGTAACTATTATAAAGCAAGTAATTGTAAGCCAAAAGGTTGATTGGTAACTACTGAATAGCTCGATAAAATGTAGATTCTGTTGGTTGACGTATTGCAATGCAGCTTAACCTCGCACTGCGAAAGTGTGGAGAAAATTCAATACAGCTTACATGAAGAAATTTCAGGGACCATGAAAACTTTGTTGCTAACCCCAACTAGCCAAATTCTAAGGCTACATCTTTCTATTTACTTGTCTTGCAGACTTTACCTCTTCCATACTAAGGAAATATTTGTCACTTCCCGAATGAATATAAGATATAAGACAAAAATTCTCAATCCAACCCTCCACGGAGCTATATAATGGATAGATTGTTAGATAGAGATATATAATCTCTCAAATGGGAATTTGATGCAATTACATTACACATTACCTGTACCATGAGAATAATGAAAACGAGGGTGTTAGCTCTACTCGTAGAGAAACCATGATGAAAATGAGGGTGTTAGCACACTCCGCCGCCATTTAAGCAGTGATGACACCCTAACTACAAAGGAACACGGGAGTCATGCCAACCATTTCTTACATCATAAACCCTATAGAAACCATACCTTCTCCGCCGCTTAAGCAGCGATGACGCCCTAATAAGCAGTGATGGAGGTAATAAGCCCTTCCATCTAGAGTTAAAAAATCTATTATATGGCATTTAGGCTAAATAATTTAGAAAAAAAATGGAAATTGCTGAAGTTTTTTTAAATAAAAAATTTGTTTTTAGTCTAAATTTCATTAAGGTATTGTTAGTGATGATTCTTTTGTTTTTGTTAATTCAAATAATAATAAAATTAGCTCCATCAAATCTTGTGATCTAATATCTATTTCACACATACTAATATATATTATTTAAAAAAACATTTAAATAAAGAAAATATTTATGCTCTAATGATTTTATATATATTCACTCATGCACACAAATTGGTAGAAAATGATGGAACATTTAGTCTCTACCATAAGTAGAGTTAAAAATGTAGCCAACATTTTGAAACACTACAAAATTATTGTTTGAAGTTAGTGTTTCACTAGTGACAACATCGCTAATGGAATGTTCCAAAGCATAGACAACATTCTCAAGATTACAATTCTTGCTTAAGTGATATATTGTTGTTGCACTGAGACTCGGTGCTCTATAGCCCAGTATGGGAGAGATGTTGTAATGTTTGTTCCTAACACCAGCATAGATCCATCTTAAACCCATATCTATCAAGCACTGGGAGGGATCCAATTTCTTGAGGTGTATTTCTTTTTTTAAATTTAAACTCAAAAAATTTGATCTCTCTTGATTGATATATCGAGGTTTAAGTTTTTATTTTATAAATGAGCATCTATTTTTTAATTACTTTTCATAATATTTTATTTTATGAAGCAACATGGATTTTTTTTTAAATATTTTCCATAATTTTTTATTTTATGAGCCGATATGAATTTTTTAAATTATTTTTATCACTTTTTATGTTTTATTAGATGTAACGCTACATGTAATGCTACATACACATTACAACATCTCCCCCATACTAGGTTGTGGAGCACCTCATTTCACTCGGTGCAAAAATATTTAAAAAAATTCATGTCGGCTCATAAAATAAAAAAATTATGGAAAGTATTTAAAAAAAATACTTGTTGGCTCATAAAAAAAATATTATGAAAAGTAATTAAAAATTCAATGTTCGTTTATAAAATAAAAACTTACAACTTAAAACTTAAACCCGGATCTATCAATCAAGAGAGATCAAATTTCTTGAGTTTAAATTTAAAAAAAGAAATACACCTCAAGACATTGGATCCCTCTTGGTGCTTGATAGATACAGGTTTAAGATGGATCTATACTGGTTATGAACCAAAAACCCTATCATTTGCGACACAAAATTGGGTATGGGCTATGTGATTAGAAATGTATAATGTGTGTGTGTGTATATGTGTTTTTGTTTGTTATATATAAAATATTAATATAAGAATAAGAATAAGAATCTATCTTTAAGGTCACTGCTAAGCTAGACACTAATTTGTTTTATGAGACCCCCTTGTTTGAGGGACAAGGGACCCGCCTCTGTGCAACGATTTAACTGCTAAATTCTACAAAGGTGTACATACCCTACCCCCCTCTGGATTTGACCTTGTGACCTCCTCGGAGGAAACACTTGCTCTTGACTGTTAGGCCCACTTAAGAAATAACATAACATATATTCCATATATATAATATATATGACAATAAATCATAAGGAATATATAAGGAAATCCTTGTAGGAAATTATGTGTATAATAATTTTTAAATAGGAATAAATGTATCATTATTCTAGATAACAATAGTGACATAAAAGTTGGCCACAACATAAAGAGTATGTAGGTATGACTAAAGAGGTATAGTAAGTGATCATCATTAGATGGTCATCAAGCTTTATAAAAGATAACAAATTGGTGCAAATTATTATTGTTTACAAAATTTGCACTCTTGCAATAAGAATAACCCATTAAGTTGAATGAAGTTGATGTTGTATATAATGTTAGTAGAACTATGTCATGCAAGTAAAAAAGCTAAGATAAGCAAGCAAGTTGAGAGAGATATTGAGAAAGATCTGTATATCATACCGATACTTACGATTGATGGATGAGGTGAGCCTTGTTATATGTCCTTTCTGTATTTTTAGTTTGTTCTCATCACTTTAAGGTATAATGTAGACAACACCATCTATTGAAGTGTAAATTGTAAGGATTATACATGATACAAAAGTAAAATATTTTTTGGATAAGGATATAGGTGAATGGGGAGTATTTCAAGAATAGCTAAGGAGCACCAAGAAGATCTCTTATCTTAGATAATGGATTTATCCACTATTGGTTCTTTGTAGTATAAAGAGTGCTATACTAGCTTGTGAAGGGTCAAAAGAGTTCATAAGATATAGACACAAGTTTGAACAAGTTTTAGGGCTATTTGGTTCTTACTATTTATAAAATCAACATAAGTAACACATTATACAACTTGACTATAACCTTTTGCTCAAAAAGAGAAATCCAACCATAAAACTCATATTGTTGCGTCAAAAAGCACCAAAAGCAAACCCTAAATAAAAAATTGTTGCTAGCTGTAGAATTTTTAAATATTTTTTCATGGCTAAATTATAAGTTGTTACAATTTTTTTGAAATCTTGACTCACTCCATTGCAAACAAAGCCAGAAATAAACCCCAAAGTTGAAAAGGGGTGCTACTTGTAACACCCTTTTTTTCAGGGATCAAATTACATATTATTTGAGACACTGGGCTTAACAACCACCACCACTACATTCGAAACCATAAATAAATACCCAACTCAAAAAATAGTTCTAGCAAGCCACCCCGAGTGTTTTTCAAAATCTAAAATTAAAACTTTTTTAAAACCATGGCGTTAACAATCGACACATTGCAACAAAATGTCAAAATCGACCACCAAATCTAAAAAAGGTGCTGCAAGTAGAAACCCATTTTTTGTGGTGTTATTATACGCATTTGTAACCAAAACATAAAAAATATATTCATTTTTTATAGTGGTACCCAGAAGAACCTCATCTCGGATGAGGTCGTCATAAGATTGAAGCTTCCTATTGTTCCACATCCCCAACCATACAACATAGGTTGACTGATCTAAGGACGAGACATTTGCATCAGTCAACAATGTTGCCTTTCCTATGGCATCAAGCCCTTCAAAGATGAGGGGCCCTTGCACGAAGTTGAGGAACCTTTTAGGTGCAATCGTGCATTCACAAAACACGCGAGAATTCAGTAAAAAGAAAACAAGTGCACGTTTTGTAGAAATTGGCATGGGTTGGCTCCGAGCCTACCATGTCGATTAACATGTAGGATAGGATTCAATAACACATGCACATTATGTATCATTATAACACGTGCGTGTTTTGGTTAATATAACAAGAAAAAAATAGTCTGCGGACCGCAACCACTATTTGTTCATGGAAAACCAAAACACTCGAGCGATGAGAGCTTTCAAAAAACACCTTGGAGAAGTGAAGGGAGGGAAAATTCGAAGAAAAAGGAGGGTGATTTCGTCTTGCAAGGAAGATTGGAAAGGTAGGCATCCAAACATTCATCCTTTCATCAATAAAAATAATTTTTTTTATGTTTCCCTAAATTAAAAATCCATGTAAATGAAATTCCAAAACTAATTTTTTTTAAAATTGTTAATTAACATATGGAAATCCCTCCATATTATCAATCCCCTTAATAAATTTTGCATCCACCTAATCAATAAGGGATTTGAATCCCAACACTAACTTTTCTTCAATATTTTTCCCACATCTATTGCAAATTGGGAAAGAAAAACCATACACCATTTGGCTAGGAGGAGGAACTATGGACTATAGCCTACCCTATGTTTTTTCCCCACACATTATTTTACCCAAAAAATGTCCAAACAATGCTTTCGAAGCCAACCCAGTGGCATGATGGATTTTATATCATCCCCCAAACCCCAAGGGACTAGGTTCCCCTCTTTTGCAGACACACCGCTTACTTTGTTGCTAAGATGAACTACCACATCTTTTTTGACCTCCTTCACCACCATGACACTCAATCGATGGTTTTGGGTATTCATACCTAGCAACCAATAAGAGATTTACTTCACGGAAACAATCGTAGATCAACCCTCACATTCGAAATCTTGCCCCTTCTTAATGACGTAGAGGACTTCACCACCAAATTTTCCTCATCATACACTAGATTATGAGCAAGGAAAGGGCCACAAACATGAAATGAATTAGATAAAAATGAGAAATTTCTGAAGTTAGAGTATAACGAATAACATCTTCCCCAATACCTTGGCTCTAGAAAGGTGTACATAAAGTGATTTTAAGGCCCCCATTGTCTCGATACTTCATTAATAATTGAATTAGGAGCTACCCCCCATTGATCATTAATCGATTTACATGTAGTTGATCCTCACCTTGTACTTTTGTTTACATGTAGTTGTTATTATAGTATTTTGAGATGATATTTAAGTTTGGAATGTATTCTTTCTTGCGCAAAGTTTGTACATTTTTAATTTTTTAGAAATGTCATTATAGCACATGTATTTGTTTCTATTGATTTTTTTATTTTCTCATTTTAGTGACAATTATGGGTGCACATTCAGACATCCAACGAGAAATTGGGAGGCTCAGGGAAATTCGAGCCTCAATAAATATTGTTGATGATAGGCAGCGTATTCTTGCATCCAATTTGGATGAAATGATAGAGACCTTTAGTAGGTCTAATGGTGCACTGCACGATTTTGCTACATACAGAGAGAGAAAGAGGCAAGAATATGCTGATGGAATTAGATACAAAGAAGTTAAGAAGTTGAAGATAACAAAACAACATATGTTTTCCCTTTTTAGAGGTCCATGGACAGGTGAAATACCGAATACAAAAAAAAGGAATATTTCTATCGAGTGGTGTACATATCAACCATTCATAGATAATGGGATGGACCGATGGTACATGGTGTTTGATCTACCACCACATAACAACAGGGAAATGCCTCTATATTTTATGAGAAAGATGTAAGCAGAATTTGTTTTGGGGAAGCATGTTAATTATTTTGATATCTTGGAGTACCAGGGCGTTGGGTGGGGATGCCTCAACAACGTCCCAATGTGAGGAACATAGACCCCAATTTCCTAGTAGCTCCACCTCGTAGGCATCTACCTAGTTTAGATGTGCCGCCTGCACATCAATTGGTAGTAGAGACGCAATAGTCATTCCTAATGTTGGCATAGGTGGTTGTTCACCATAGCACATATCTTCAAGGAGCATACCAGGTAGGCCCATCAAAGCCACATTATATGGGTGGAGTAGATCCACCACCTCTCGGTGGGGTACAGCCACCACCTTCTAGTGGTTGAGGAGAATCTAGTAGTGGCACTAGACCTCCACATCATGAGCACAGCTGGGAGTCCCACCCATGCACAGTATGCGACCATCCTTGCTTTGGTCTTGTCCAAATAGATAATACCTGTATTGGGTATTTTACACAGGTAAGTAAATGGTTAACAATTTAGTCTCATTTGTAAATTATTTTTCCTTACTATACACATATATACATTGCTAATATTTTTAATGATTTTAAAACTTGTAGTTGCTACAAGAAGGGCACAAGGGGGAAGACTTTTCCACTGATGATGCAGAGGATAGTCCAGAGTCTCATGCACCAGCACCGTCCGATGTAAAGGATTTTATCATACCTTGAGTGACAACAACTCACACTGAGGTAACTATTTCAACATGACATTATTTTAATACATGAGTAAATGGTTAACAATTTAGTGTCATTTGTAAATTATTTTTCCTTACTATACACATATATAGATTGCTAATATTTATAATGATTTTAAAACTTGTAGTTGCTACATGAAGGGCATGAGTGACAAGAGGCTCATGCAACAGAACCTTCTAATGTACAAGATGTTGTCATACCTTCAGCGACAACAAATCATGCTGAGGTAACTATTTTAACATGAAATTATTTTAATTCATGTTAGTTTGTTATCACATGTTACTTAATTAACGCTACACAATCTATTATTTACAATTTTCTGAATTGTAGGTTGTAGATCCCCCTTAGAGGGAAATGATTTCATCTAGTGAGCTCCCCCCTCATGGGAATATAAGCGATAGCGTGCACATAGAGACACAACGGGTGGAAGAATGTTTCTTAGAATTGATTGAAGTATACAGTACATCGGTATGTATTTCATCATTGTCAATTTGTTCATACATGCTATTTCATTGACCAATGCATTTCTAACTACGTTAGTAATTGGTTATTGTAGCCACCAGCTTCTTTACTTAGGATACAGTTAGTAGTTTCCGCTCATTGTAGTCCAAATGTGAAAAAGGTACAAGTGTATAAGAGATGCTCCACTCCTAGGAAGGGTGTGGATGTCCTCTGTAGTAGACAAATGGGAGATCCATCTACCCCTCACCTGACAAGGGTCATTGATGTTGTAGTTAGTGTCACATCTGTAATAGCCACAAGTCATACAGAGGTAACTATTTCAACAATTACAATGCATAGTATTTAACCATGTTACTATATTTTTTATTCATGCATGTCTAACTCTTTTCCCATTTGGTGATTGTATCCCTTAGCGGCCGCAATGCCTGACCCCTCTGCTCAATCCATGGTTCTAACTGGGTCTCCTCTTGTGGTGAGATGTTCATTAAGAAACAAGTCTTTTTATTCAATTTACCCAAACATGTTTATCAATGTTGAATTGTTGGTTTAATTGAGATATGATGTTTTATTTGCAGAGCACAACTATAGAGAGGCCTTCCATGAGCACACTGCAGACATCTATGCCCTGACAGAATTTGGTGAGTTTTTCTCTTAAATAATTTGGCCATAAGTTAACTTTTTAAGTTTGTTAATGGCAGGGTATTGGTGCAGTTATATGATAAAAACAATGATGTTTTTTCTACAGACTCCTGAGATGCAAAGCGATCCTAGGGAGATGGTCGATAGAGGAAAGTCGGGGAAAAACAAGCGAAAGATTGACTTTTGGTGTTGCATAGCCTTGTATATATGTATTTTGACATACATGTACACATTGTTGTACTTACGGATAAATGTACATTGACAAGCCATTTAAGGGCCGACTAGTTTTCCATATTTTTTATTACAAACATTCGGCTATCAATGCATGATACAATATATTCCATATTTTCTCTTGAGTTTCCACTTGTGCTTCTGATGATTTATCTCTTCCAAAAATTGATAAATTATGTTATTGAAATTTATATAATTACATTTTAAGCAATATTTATTCTCTTACATTTATTACATTGATCAAGTAACTTCTCACCATTGTGTTACGAAAATATTATCTTAATGGAAAAAACTAATAATATCTTTCAACAGTTCAATGAACTTATTACATGCATGCTAATTTGATATCTAATTTAAAATTGCGGTTTTTGTCAACTCCAAGGGTTCATACCCATTGATCAGGATTATGGTTGCAAGGAAAATATGTTGCAAGGAAAAAACAAAAGTTAACAAAATAAGTCAAAATATGTTTGAATAACCTTTTTCATGTAAAACATGCTACGCATATCATCAATGTAATCCTATGACAATTTCTCAAAATAAGAGGAAGTCTAATAGATGCTACACATTTCATCAATGCTACCATATTTCATCAAACGATATGTACATGAGCATCTATGAAGTTTGGTTGAAGTGTGCCTACTCTAGCATGCTAGAAACAATGACAAAATATCAAGTACAATGGCAAGGAATGTATAACTAAAGCGTAATAAAATTCATTGGGCCTTCATGTACATATGGTCAAATATATGTAACTAATATACCCTAGTTTGTTCCAATATGCTAACCAATAGTTGGTCATGAATTCACTCTCATAAAATCGTTGAAGATGTAAACCCTATCCTTAATAAACCCTAGTATGTAAGACCTTGGTTTGTGCTTTACCTCTTTGATATGTCCATTTTCTACTTGTCATAATGAAAAAGTAATCATACAAAATCCATGGAAAATGAAATACCTAACTAGTTTACTGATCTTCCTTGATAATATTGTTTTGATGAAGGAAAATAAGATGTCCATGGTCCTATGTTTGTAAAAAGGATGGATTATCCTCATATGAAGATGTATTTAAAATTGAATGTACTTGATTGAGACAAACGATGACGTAATGGCAGTTCATTGTGATTTCAAAAGTATTCCCCCATAAATTGATGGAAAATGTTCATGGTGACTTTGATCTAACAAAGTTATCAAGGATCAGATGGATATCATCGATGAAACATCACCTCCATTTTTTATTTGGAACGTTGAATTCTTAAAAATGACATTAATTACTCAAAATGCAAATATAGTGGAACACTAAGGAGTTGTTAAATGACGTGGCACACTAAGTACATAGCAATATACCAAGGGTGCAGTGTGTTAGGTTTGATTTTCACTCTTTGAATGTCTAGTTCTAGAATCAAAATAAAAAAAATTCAAAGTTGACCCCCATGTGCAAAATGGCACACTCCCTTACTGAGCAACTTCCTAGTTTCAAAAATGGACCTAAAATATGATACTTGGGCCATAGGACCATAGAACAAGGGCACCCATATCACTATCTCGATGTCTTCAATCCAATGGAGTCGACAGTTTGTCGATCCGAGCCACCGTCGTCATTCTATGGCTCGTTCTAGCTCTAATACCAAAGGCCTTCATGGACACCTATTGGATACCTACCAGGGGCATAAAATTCCAACGTGCAACAAAAATGGGTTTCGTGAAGTTCTACAAGTGTTTCTAGGATGGTTCCAGCTGGGAACACTATCCATAAGTTTGTTCGATGATTTTAGAAAGTTGACAAATTCAACGGCCTCAACAAGAGCTATAAGAGACTAAATGATTTGCTTGGAAGAGGCACATTAGACAAAGTTATTAAGAATCATACTCTCTTAAATTCTATAGATCTTTCCCCTGAGGAGAAGGAGAATGTGAGGAAAATTTTAAGCTCCACGCCTTTATACTATGAAGAGATTTGAAATTATTACATTAGACTAAATATAGCAGCAGAAAATGGAGGATATGATGAGCATAATGAAAACAATGATGAATATGGAGAGGAAAATTATGATGGGAATGACATTAGAGATGCTCGAGCAGAGGGGATAGGGTTTTTTCCTAAGAGAATTAAGCTGAGTAGAGAATCGGAGGGAGAAATTTATTGGACATTAGATAACCTGCATCATTGCATGAGCTCCACTGCCTCAAAAAACCTTAATCTAGTGATGTCTGGCATGTTGCCAGATAATGCAAGAACAACACGGATGCAACCAGATGGTGCAAGAACGACATGGATGCAAAGAGAGGGAACGAGAATTAGTGAATTGCAGGTGAAGGAGTGCAAAGTGGATCTTGAAAAAGAGGCATTTGAGCTAGAAAATATGAAGCTTGAGAATGAACGCATGGCATTACAGCTGAAGCACGATAGAGAATTGGAGAGGCTAAAGCTGTATAATGAAAAGTTGAAGCATGACATAGAATTGGAGAGGTTAAATCTGGGGAATGAAAAGTTGAAACTTCATAATGAACGCATGGCACTACTGCTGAAGCAGAAGGAATTGGATATCGGGTTTAATAGGTAAGAGGAGGCAATGACACTACATGCTCCTATACAAGAAAGGTTCTAGGGAAGATAATAGACTTCGGGAAATGTAATGCTTTCAATAAAAGAAAATTGTGTTACTGTGTTTTTTTGTGCTCAAGACTGAAAATTTAAAAAGTTCATTGCCCTTTTTGGTGTTTCATAACATAAGGGATGAAAATTATAAATTGTTACATTAATACATTTGGCAGGTTTATCCAATGTTTTAATGTATTTGATATGATGATTTTCATCTAAATTTGACATGTAGTTAAAATCTTAAAATTAGATCATTCTCCATTCTTATTTTGATAGTGCTAAAGAAGTTCTTATGTTGATAGTGCTAAAGAGGGTTTTTGGGGGGTTGGTATGGTACTAAAGATTAAAATATATCATTATGATTACATGAGGTTGAGTGTTAGTCATGGAACCAACAGAAAGGTAGAACTCTTTGCACTTTGGAGGCTTTTATGGTTTAATATTAAAGGATATCATTATGATTAAATGAGGTGGAGTGTTAGTCACAGAACCAATAGAAAGGCAGAACTCTTTGCACTTTGGAGGCTTTTATGGTTTACTCTGAAAAGAGGCATCTTTTCACCTTCAACATCTAGATTGTTGGTGATTTAAGAGTTGTGATTTATTGGGTAGCTTGTGTTTCTAGCTTGTATCTTGCTAAGTTGGATCACTAGGAAGCCAAAGTTCTTGAACTGATCGACAACTTTTCCAATCTTTATTTCACTCACATTTATCAAGAATTCAATGGATTGGATAATAATATTTAGAAAAGGGATATAGGAGTCATGGATTGCCACAGAAAATCATTGATGAGATGCTTGTTGATAATTAGTCAATATTATGTTGGAATATTTTGGAATAATGCAGTAGTCTTAAAAAAGACAATTTTGTAACTTTGATTCCTATTTGAATAACAAGTTATAGCTCTATTTATTTTGTGAGATATTTTTCATCACAAAAGGGATCTCTTCATCATCTTTTGAAGCTTCTCAAGAGAACAAAAACATAATTCCTCATTATAATGCCTCCGTATATATGCTACCAAGATTCAATTCCCAACATAAGTAGGTATTTTTTTGCCACAATAAAATAAAAAGTTCAAAATAAAAACTAATAATTTGCAGATTTTGATGTCTTCTAAATGCTACTCAATATGTATTTTATTTCTACATATTTAGTTTAATCATGAATCTTACTTTTTTCTTCAAAATTTCAAAGTGTTAGATATTAATTCTTATTTTTCAAAGGGATTAGTTTGCTTTCTAGTCAACACTAGACATTTAAGTTTACAGCAAATTTTGAATCCCAACCTGCTACAATTCACAATTCACAATGTGACAATTATCACCAAACACTATCCAAAATATCACAACAAACAATATAAGTCATTAAAAGACATACAGTACAATGAAAATCAATACTAAATCTTGCAACAAACAATATAAGTCATTAAAAGATGTATAGTACAATGAAAATCAATACTAAATATGTTTAGATTCATATTCTAAATATTTGATTCATTCACAAATGATTAATGTGTAACGAATATAATTAAAGTATAATTAAATAAATAAGATTAATTAAAGACATGACTTTTCATGTCAAATGAAAAGGCATGACTCTTCATGTCAAATGTCCAAGCCGAAAATGTCGGAACATAAAGGTACTAAGGTGATCAAAAATCCCGATGACATATCAGTACGGAATCCCGACAATCATCGACAAATCAACTTGGGATGGATTGATCCCTCCACATATCAGAAGTTATGCTCGATGCTTAAAAGTTCATATCGACATGTCTCGTCAACTACAACACCAAAAAAATCAATACATAAAAATTATAAGGCTTTGAGAACAAAGCCTTTCTAAGAGAGTGGCAATGTAACGAATATAATTAAAGTATAATTAATTAAATAAGATTAATTAAAGACATGACTTTTCATGTCAAATGAAAAGGCATGATTCTTCATGTCAAACGTCCAAGCCTTATTTAAAGGCGGGCCATTATTGTAACCTATTATCCATTATCGAATATACATTCCATTTTAAGGAACTCATAGAAAGGAACTTTTGTTCCTCCATAATGATTTTCATCACTTTGATGAACACTTTGTTTATCATAATTCAAGAATTCTTAAACTTACATTTGTTTCAACCTCCTCAAAGATATAGACTAGTTCTACCCAAAGATATATGGGATAATTAGGAATTAGGTTTTCCATGTACTATAATTTAATAAAAAATAGATGATTCTAAAGTGGATTAAATTTTTACTTTTACTATGCTAATCACTAATCCTAGTACACTTTAAATTTTTAATTTTACTATGCTAATCACTAATTCTAGTACTCTCTATTTTGTAATATACACCAGATCAGATGATAAACCGACTAAATAATTTTATAAACTTAACCAAAGGATGGGAACTATTATAAAGCAAGTAATTATAAGTCAGAAGGTTGATTGGTAATTACATCAAACAGCTCTATAAACTCTAGATTCCGTTGGTTGACATATTGCAATGCAACTTAACCTCCCATTGCGAAAGTGTGGAGAAAATTCAATGCAGGTGACATGAAGAAATTTTAGGGACCATGAAAACTTTGTTGCTAACCCCTAGCTAGCTAAATTATGAGGCTACATCTTTCTATTTACTTGTCTTACAAGCTTTACCTCTTCCATACTAAGGAAATATTTGTCACTTTCCGAATGAATATAAGATATAAGACATAATGACAAGTTCTTGAGCTGGAAGAAATTCTCAATCCAACCCTCCACGCGTGGCCAGATTTTAATCTCTCAAATAGGAATTTGATGCAATTGCAACATTACCCATTACCTCTACCAAAGAGTATTTTTCTTACCCAAAATAAAATTTCTTTATCAATCAATACATATCAATTTAAACTATACCTAACTTGAAACATATTCAAATATATATAAAAAAAAAAAAAAACGAATGTCTAAAATATATGTTTATGGACATATACAAGACACATTATTAATAATGTGCTAGTTGTTGCATCTACTGAATCAATTCTCCTAATGAAAAACAGTTCTTCCTTCCATCAAAAAGAGAAATATAAATACATGACTGGAAAACAAATGCTTATATGATGTGGGTCCTCTATCTTAGTTGCCGCACCTCTATATGGTTCCCTCTACCAAATACAAATACTACCTAGAAATAAAGAATGGGCCAACCCTCCACCTTGAGAGACCACTTTCTTTCATTGAACAAAAACACACAGACATCAATAAATGTATATACATATATATCAAAACATAGAGTGTGGAGCTAGTCCTCATAAGAGGCCCATCCCTGTCCATCTCTGTGTTCCTTCAAGCCATCTCTGTGTTCCTTCAAGCGAGCGTGCGAAGATGACTTGGGAAGCACATTACAGTTGGGTGGCAGGGCACTTCGGTACCGAAAAGATGGTGGCCATATTGCAAAATCATTTTTATTATCCCAATCTTTGACAAGATGTTGGCCAATAGTGGCCATATTGCAGAAGCATTTTTATTCTCCCAAGCTTCGAAATAAAATCTATTCCATGGCATTTATGCTAAATAATTTAGAAAAAAAATGAAAATTGCTGTTTTTTTTACAATAAAAAATTAGCCCTTAGTCTAAACTTCATCCTAGAATTATTAGTGATGGATTTTTGTTTTTATTTTTGCTAATTCAAATAATAATAAAATTAGATCGATCAAATCTCGTGATCCAATACCTATTTCACACATACTAATATATATTATTTAAAAAATACAGTTATATCAAGAAAATATTTATACTTTAATGATATATATATATATATATATGTATGATTGCATTTTCCATAAACGCTCATGCAAAAATTTTATGAATTTGACCTTTTAATGCAAAATCCTCTTTTCCTCTTAATGAGAAAACACCCTAGTTGGATACGGGTTCCAATAAGATGCTTTTTACTCCACATATGGGTACTCATGCCTTGACCCTTTAGAATAGTTGAGATGGAAACAATAGCCTCTCATGCTAAACCTTGCTTCTTAGGATCAAGCAAGGTGACAACATGGGTAGGAAGAGCACGATGGTGATGTTGATGGTGGCATGGTGATGGAGAGCACGACCATGGGGATAATGATAATGAGCATGGAGATGGTGATGGTGATAGTGAGCATGAAAATGGGAATGAGGATGCAGATATTAGGGTTTAATTAGATGGGAGAAAAAAACAAAGAAAACAAATCCATGACGAAACTTGTGCAATTTATCAAGTTGTACTAATTCTATGTAATTTATCAATCTATCAAGCTATCAATGTCTGGCTGCAATAGTCAAAATATTAATGTCAATACTCAATGATACCATGAAAAAAAACGATAACATACATGTACACCACATACCTATAACATAGTACACAATAAAACATGTAAACCACATACCAGAAATTACCTACCTATGGTTATTCGAATAGACCATCAGGGTCACCTCGAATACCAAGGGTTTCCTTTAACCTCTTGTGCTCGGAGTAAGGAAATAAGTATCATGCCTTTGATGAGTTCTTCCCTGGCATTGTTTGCAGTTGGAGGTTTGTGCCAATAAATAAGTTTGTATAATGGTATAAAATCTCACCTGGTCTATAATCTTCATATGTATACCCTTTTCTATTTGCTGAGTGGGAATCATGGTTCAAATATTCTCCTTTTATAACCATTGACCCAATCAGAAAATAATTGGCCTCAGATTCCCGCAATGGGACATTTAAGGTTTGCTTCCCCTCTAAGAAACGTGCCAACCAATAGTCAATGCACCATGCATTGCGTCTCGGGGTAACGACTACGTATATGTGACCTAGAGAAAATATAGTTCCAACGTTTCAGTCAACTAATTAGACACAACTAGTTGTCAAAAATATCAAAAATATACACAGCTAATTAGAGACAACTACTTGTCAAAAAAATAAAAAATATTAAATATTAATCGAACCTCGTTGTACGAGATTTGATATGTGTTCATAGTCTGGTGAAATACTTGATTGGTCCTCCTCCAACTGGGATAGATCTATAGCTATCAGTCGACCAATGGGGAGTGATACATGGTCCTAGATATTAACCCAATATGTGGATTCACATTCGTCCCATTCATCACTACTGCATGGAGAACAAAAACATGAGAGTTTCCTTGTCCACATTTCAAGTATAGCATTGTCCAATGTTCTAATTGAATGAAATGCATGAGTTCCTTGGATGGTCTTGCAATCATATAACTGGGATCGATCTACATCCACTACCTCCCAGAAATATCTATGAACATGTGCTTTCCTGATTGAGTGATCTTCATGCCTTCTTGCTCCCTCCACCATGACTGAAGCACATCATTCAACGATGTTTTTTGCATCTTGTACGAGTGATACAGTTGTGAACTTCATTTCTTTCCTATGTAATGCAGTATTGATGCATGAACCTGCTCCATCATGTTTACCTTTTCCATTTCTAGTCTCAAAATAGTTCCAAATATGTGGCACCTTGTGCCTTTTGTGGAGCATACACAACCATCGGAAGATACAAGCATTTTGGAATTTCCCTGCACAACCATTAGACCAAATCCAATGTTGTTCCATCTGTCTACTGTTATCCTTCATGTGATTGTAGAACATTTGAAAGTTGTGTTGTACAAAATCCAAGTCGTGACACTTGTCATCACTTATGTAGAAATGATACTCCTTCAATATAACCCTATTGTCTTCAGTACTATCTACCACATGTCTATAGGTTATATGGACCATTATGCTGACCTGGTCTGAGTGATAGTATTGACTCTGAATCTCATTTTGCGGTTGAAGAGTGTAGTTTTCCACAAAATCGACCACTAACAGGATAGTCCCAATAGGAAATGTATCCCTACATGTTATAAACTACTCATTCTACCAATGAACCACATGCACATGCTTTACATACTGTTGGGTCTTTTCAAATAATGCTTCCATGAAGTTGCAAACCCGTACCTAGTATATCAACAATAAAGACATATATCAATAGATTGTTACATATGAAATTGCTATCTGAAGAAAAAATAGTATTCAATAACTCATTACCAACCTAAGAAGTGTCCAATTGTATTTTTTTCTTTCATTCCCTCCATCAATATCATACGTGGCATATTTGAATGATTGCATGTTCACCTCCTGCCTCCCAAGTTCATTCTCATCAGTCACGTGTATGCATTTTTCAAATAATGCCAATCCACCACACCCTGTGAATGTCCCATCTATGCAAGTTTTCTGATAAAATGTGCAATCGTTTGGCCTGCTACACAAAATGATATGAATATAGTCTCTATATGACATCAGTGGTAATGTAGCTGAGCATTCCTACACAAGAGTGTTATTCAATACACAAAAAAAAAATGTATTTGTGTCATAATAGTAACCATACTCAATGTGGTATCGACAACAACATGTGTTACGAATTGTGTTTATTTTAACATACCATGGTTTGGCTTTTTAAAAAGATATTTGGCCCAACTTAACTTCGTTATGATCATTCCTAAATCTCTCATATAATTGTGTTTGTTTCATATCAAGAAAATGTTTAATGTGTGGTTCATGATCCTTTTAAACCCTTCTCAATTTTAATACATCTTTTTGGTTGGAAGAAGCTCTAGTGATGTCATGCCAAATATCTTGCACTAACACCTTTACCACATCAAAGAGCTTTATATCAAAGTGTGGCAACTTTCCAATGAAGGCCCAAACATCTGTTTGACCAGTTTCAAGTTGTTCTCTTCTTACACAATACCTACGAAGTGTCTTCACATTCAAATTAATAATTTTGGAGGCAGGTTTAAGAAAATGAAGTGCCCTAGTGTTTTTGTCTGCGATTGATTGTGACAACACACGATGAGCTGCATTGCGATCCTTTGAGCGATATTTCTTTCCAATTGTACTAAATGCATCTACTAAACTTTTAACAATATGCGAAATCGGTTATAAATTTTTGGTCACATTTATCCTTAACATTCTTCTAACAATAGCCATAGACCTAGATTTTAAGAATGATAAAAATAATTTACACTTGTCCCCATCACATTTAGAATAAAAAAAGTTATCAAGTATTTGTTGAGTTTGATAAGCAATAGCACATTTAGAAAACGTACCTTTAAGTAAACTAGTGAGAGTTTCATCCGCCTGTATACGTTTCGGAGTTCTTTGGGGTGTAGCTGCTAATGGAGGTAAGGGTGTTGGAACTGGAGCATGTACAACATCACTAGACGCTCTGATGTTTCACTAGGATCCTCTTGTATTTGATTCTCTTGTTGGAAGCAGGATGTGGGAAATTGGACTTTCTCTTCGACGATCTCCAAAACATTTGCTTCTTTCCTTGTAAATCCTTCATTCAATGCCTCCCTAACTTCGTCACTTGTATAAACAAAACCCACCAATTCATTCACTGCCATAGTCTGAGGTTGACTTGATATGGGAATTGAAACATCCACTGATGAGCACCTACGTTTTTATTCTTGACTAGTGCCATTGTTAATTTTTGGGCATTAATTCAATATACTCTAGGATATTTACTGAGAGAATAACATATACAATATATCAATGCATATCAATCATTGTAAGCATGACAATCATCACAAGAAGCAAAACATAAGAGATAATAGACACACAGAGTTTCCATGGGGAAAACCCTAAGGTGAAAAACCCCACAACTTCCTCAGAGATAGATAGAGAAATAGTACAACGAAAGTACAACCCAAGTACAAGAGATAGACTTCTTCTAGCAGCTGATCCTCCTCCTCACATGTGCGCCACTTTCCGAGTGATGTAGAGTGAGATAATGAGATGATCAAAATAGAGATCGGGAGATCTCTATTTATACTTGTCCTAACTTCCCAATAAACTTATGGGGCTGACTTGTCTAGCTTGGCACAATAACCTCATGTTACATTAATCTGGGCTGACCCCTTACAAGGTGGTCTAATAACCCATCGAGAAGTTAAGACACTTGCGACACTTGTCAATACAAATGAAGACACTTCCATATAGAGGAATAATACCTCTCTATAGGTGTACAATAAATATATATATGGAATACAGTCCGAAGTTACTTATACATCAACAGTCCCTCTTCACTAGGAAGGTATTTCTCGATATAGATAATCTATCACAAGTCTTCTTCTCTGGATCATCATCATCGATGCATCGTCCTTGAATCATAGTCATCATCACTGCTGCTTCTATCTCAATCAATCTCTGAATCTACTCGTCATAGGAAGTTCTATAGAGCCAATCCTTTTTCATACTGAATGTAAGCCCACCACCTATAGTTCTTCATCATCACTGGCCATACTGTGGAAATCTCAAGACTTATTGCATGTGTCACAAAACCTTGCAAGAGCATCCAGGTTGTTACGAGCACACAACTCTACCTGTCGGATCTCCCAGGGACATATTATATGTGACTATCACAAAACCTTAAAAGAGTCTCTTGACTAGAAAGAACCCTAAAGAGAAACGCAGTTCTCCTATCCACCAACGCAGTTCTCCTCTCCACCATTTTAACCCTAAAGAGCATCTCAGGCCTTTTTCATCATGTCCAGATCTCTAGGACTTATTACATGTGACTTACACCACAAAACCTTAAAAGAGTGTCTTGCCAAGCAAGAACCCTAAAGAGCATCAGAGGCCTTTTTCATCCTGTCCAGATCTCCAGGAATTATTACATGTGGTCATGGAAAAACCTTGAAAGAGCATCCCAGGACTGATTACAAGCACACATCTCAACCTATCGGATCTCCCAGGGCCGAATTATATGCCATAGGACAAAACATCGAAAGAGCATCTTCCAGATATCACAGGGACGAATTATATGCCATAGGAAAAACCTCGAAATACTATCTACAGATCTCCAAGGGCCAAATTATATGTCCTCCCAAAGCAAAACCTCAAAAGAGCATTTTCCAGATATCCCAAGGCCAGATTACATGCCATAGGAAAAACCTCGAAAGACTGTCTGCAAACCTCCCAGGGCACAAATTATATGCTTATCTGCACAACATGTTCCATGGCCACAAATTATCAACCTAATACTCAACATACATCATCCAGATGTACACATGATCATCCTGGTCATCATCACTGCATTGTCCTTATGCATGTCATCTGGAGCAACATCATGAAGCTCGTTATCCATGATCATCTTGATCATACAATGCATCCACCTGATGCATACATAGTATCTGCCTGATACAAATCATCATACATGATCTACCTGATCATACAATGTATCCACCCAATACATATACAAATACATGATCCACCTGATCATACCTAATACATATCAACATACATGATCTACCTGATCATACAATGTATCCACCTGATACATCTACAGATACATATACATGATCCAACTGATCATATCTAGCATCCAACATGACGCGTACATACATATACATATAAATGATCCAACTGATCATATCCAGCATCCAACATGATGCGTACATACATATACATATAAATGATCCAACTGATTATATACAACATCCAACATGATGCATACATACATATACATATAAATGATCCAACTAGTCATATCCAACATCCAACATGATGCGTTAATACATATACATATAAATGATCCAACCGATCATATCAAGCATCCAACATGATGCATATATACACATACATAGCAGTAACTGGAGCATCATCCTGATGCTCATCATCCAGTGCTTATATCCACAGCAATGGAAGGATCCTCCTCTCGCCATGCTCAAAATGGCTTCAACAAATGTCTCCATCACTTCTTCCTCGAAGTGTCATTGATCTGAAGGACACCAAACCTCTCTCAGAAGTACTCAAACTTCACTATTGCTAGTGGCTTCATCAGCACATCTGCGATCTACTCATCTTTCGCAACATACAAGACCTTCACTGCTCCTCTCTGTACCATATCCCTAATATAGTGATATTTGATCTCTATGTGTTTCGACCTG
The DNA here is from genome assembly GCA_027924585.1 of Larix kaempferi. Classification (NCBI taxonomy): domain Eukaryota; kingdom Viridiplantae; phylum Streptophyta; class Pinopsida; order Pinales; family Pinaceae; genus Larix; species Larix kaempferi. Next base: position 15,177,246 of record BSBM01000893.1, read on the forward strand.
TCGTGGAACATTGGGTTCTCAGACAGCTTCACACAACTCTGGTTGTCACAAAAGATACCAGTAGCTTCCAGCGGGAGATTAAATAACTCAGACAGTAGCTTCCGAAGCCATACTACCTCAAAACTAGTTGAACAAGATGCAACATACTCCGCTTTAGCTATACTCAGTGCTACGCGGGACTGCTTCCTGCTAAACCAAGAGATTATACTTGATCCCATACTGAAGCAGCACCCAAAGTTCTCTTCCTATCTGTAGCACTTCCTGCCCAATCTGAATCAACATAACTCTGCATCTTAAACTTTTGATTCGCATCATAGTTGAGCCCATAATCAACTATACCCTTCAGGTACCTCAAGATATGCTCTATAGAAACCAAGTGAACACTCCTCGGATCCGTCAGGAACTGGCTCAATGTGTTCACCGCAAAGCAAATATATGGTCTCGTGTACGTCAGGTACATCAAGGACCCAATCATTTGACGATACATTGTGACATCAACTGGATCAGATGAAGCATCACACAGAAACTTCAGGTTTGATGCCATAGGTGTGGCCATGGCCTTACAGTCCATCATCCCGAACCTCTTCAGGATCTCTACTGCATACTTCCCTTGTCCAAGGAAGATTCCATCTATACTCTGCCACACCTCCATACCTAGAAAATAGTGCATCATCCCCAAGTCCTTCATCTCGAACTCGGTAGCAAGCTTCCTCTTGGTATCAGCAATCAAACTATCTTCTCCTGTAACAAATAGGTCATCCACATATAGAAGTAGTATCACTGGATTTCCTTCCTCAACGTTGTAGTAAAGGTTGGAATCTGCTTTACTCTTGGTAAAGCCCAAACTGGATAGAAAACTGTCCATCCTACCATACCAAGTCCTAGGATCTTTCTTTAAGCCATACAAGGCTTTCTTCAATCTGCACACATATGACTTCCTGTCATATGTCTCAAAACCAAGTGGCTGCTCCACATACACTTCCTCTTCAACTACACCATTCAAGAAAGCAGTCTTGACATCCATCTGGTGTATCTTCCATTTCATCACTACAGCCAGAGCAAGTACTATTCTGATGGAAGTGTACCTGGCCATAGGAGCAAAATTTTCTTCATAATCTATTCCCCCTTTCTGAGAGAAGCCACGAGCTACAAATATTGCCTTGTATTTCTCTATGCTGCCATCTACAGCATGCTTGATCTTTGTAGATCCATTTGGAAGTCACAACAGACTTCCCTTCAGGTCTGGGGACAACATCCCAAACATCATTCTTCATTATTGATTGGTATTCTTCGACCATGGCATCCTTCCATTCTTTCTTTTTCGTTGCTTCTTCATAATTGGAAGGTTCTTTGTTCATGATATCATAGAGTAAAGCAACATAGCTGGTATGAGATCTAGTTCTCTGCTTTGCTTTGTGTTCTTCTTCTGGAATGCCATATCTTTTTGCATCTTGAATGATCTCTCTACCCCATGTAGGTTTCCTCTTGTGAGAGTTATTCTCACGGGGTGGATCTACAAGTTCTTGCGGATCTTCAATTTCACGATCTGCATCTGGAATTGCTTCAGTCATAGTAGTGTCTTGAAATCTAGTTTCCTTAGGTTCTTCATAATCTTCAACAGGTGTCTTCCTTGATTTGATGAATGCTGAGTTTTCATCAAATGTCACATCCCTGCTGACATCAATCTTCTTGAACCCTGGAAAGTATATTCTGTAAGCCTTCGAGCTTTCATTGTAACCCACAAAGATACCCTTCTTTCCTAAAGGATCTAGCTTGGTCATCTTTTCCTTTGGGACATGAGTGTATATTGGAAAACCAAATATTCTGAGATGGCTGGCTTCGGGTTTCTTACCAGAGAAGACCTCTTCTGGTGTCTTATTGTCCAATATCTTATGGGGTGTTCTGTTCTGCACATATACAGCTGTCCTAGCTACTTCTACCCATAGATGCATAGGTAGATCCTGGTCATGCAGCATTCCCTTGCTGGTTCCATGATTGTTCGATTATTTCTTTCTACAACTCCATTTTGTTATGGATTGTAAGGAGCAGTCAACTCTCTCTTAATCCCTAAATCACTGCATAACTTCTTGAAGTCACCTGAAGTGAATTCTCCACCATTGTCGGATCTAGATGTTTTGATCTTCTTATTAGTTTGGTTCTCTATCAAGGTTTTTAATTCCTTGAACTTATCAAACACTTCATATTTGTTCTTCAAGAAGTAAACCCAAGTCTTCCTGGAGAATTCATCAATGAAAGAGACATAGTAAACATACCCACTCAGATAACTGGACTACATCGGACCACATACATCGGAGTGGATAATTTCCAAGATACTTTTTGCCTTGCTTTCACTACTTGGAAATTCCTTATTTATGTTCTTTCCTTTTGCACATCCTTTGCAAACATCTTCATGCTTGGTCTTGATTTTAGGAATACCTTCTACAACCTTACTTGCAATTGGTAATGCTCTATAGTGCATATGTGCAAGTGTTCTATGCCAAAGTTCACTTGGATCCATGGAATCATGCACCATGGCATGTTCAGGTTGTCCCTTCAATTTATACAATCCTCCCTCTTGCTCTTCAATCACTACTACATCATCAATAGTTTTACCTTTTGGCCACATTAGAACTTGGCCATCTACAAATGCAACCCTCATACCTTTTGCATCCAATGCGGATATTGAGAGTAGGTTCTTCTTGATCCCAGGTACATAAAGAACTTCTTTCATCTTCAAAGACTTTCGAGAATCTAGGTTGTAAGAGGATTCATCACTTCCTTTGATAGGGTATTGATAGTCATCCCCAAGGTTCACATTATGAGGTGATTCATGTTCAGATAGATTTACAAAATATTTTTTAAACCCAGTCATGTGTTTGGAAGCCCCACTATCAATAAGCCAATCATTACAACCATGAGAAATAGTACATGTGAGAACAGAGATTAGAACATACGCTTCTTCGCTTGATGAGTCATCATCATCTCTTTGTGCTCTAGCCTTCTTCTTTGGAGGTTCATCACCCTCAGCAGCATGAGCATGATATCTCTTCTTGTTGTTTTTCTTCTTGTTGTTGTCTTTCTTCTTCTTGGGACAATCTGCAGCAAAGTGTCCTTTCTCATTGCATGTGAAGCATCTTAGATCCTTCTTATTCTTTTTTTGATTGTGAAAGGATCTCTTGTAATTAGAGTGCTCCTTCTTGGGCTTGCTTCTTTTGGTGTGAGCAACGAGAGCTTGGTCTTCACTTCCCATCTTTTCTTCTCGAGCTCCAAGCCTGGCCTCTTCTTGTGAACATTCCTCCCACAGTCTACTGAAAGAGATCAATTTCTTTCTTGCACGAATTTCTTGAATAAAGGAAGCCCATGACCTAGGTAGGCCATTAAGAGTAGTCATCACAATTTCTCCATTCTCCACCACTTCATCTACAGCTTCAAGTTGTTCTTTGATTTGAGAGACTTTGGAGAAATAAGATTGAATGTTCTCTCCATTCAGCAGCTTGACCCCTTTCAATTGATTCCGCAGAGTCATCTTCCAATTTATGCTCTTCCCTTCAAATAGCTTGGTCAAAGAGTCAAACATCTCCTTGGGTCTGTTCAGAGATGACACATGTGGTATGAGATGGTCTTTGATAGAATCAGCAATGATTCTCTTTGACTTGACCAAGTTCTTCTTATGCAATGCTTTAGCTTATTCATCCTCCGGGACGGGGACTTCAGAACTGATACATGTATCCAATTCATTTTCTTCCAGGATTAACCCAATCCTATACTTCCAGGCTCGGAAGTTATCAGCCCCTTCAAGCTTATCCTCAAGATTGGTGTGGTGTGACATCTTTAAAGAGTACTTCAAATGGAAATAGAAAAGATTTAGGTCTTACCACTTGATTTGCTGAAAAGTGGATCTCGTTGCAGATTAGGGTTTGTCAAAGAAACCCTAAAAATTCAAAATGTGAATTTCAACTTTCTGAAAGGATAGAAAGATGTGCCTTGATGAGCTGATCAGCTTGGTATACTCAGAATTTGAGTTCTGCAAAGTCTCACCCTTCAAGAAATTCCTTTTAGTCTTTCCGGATTCACTATGGAGGACCGAGAATTAGGGTTTGAGTTTCCTGGAGTTTTACCCAGCCACAAATCTCGATCCAAATCTCTAAAGTTCTATTTTTCCAAGGAGCTTCTAGCTGTGTCTTTAGATTTCAGAAATTCCTATTTTTTAGGAAACCCTAATTTTTAGAGCCAAAACTGAAAGTGCTCATAATTGAATTTTGATTGGACATATAGATTCACCTTTCTGAGGAGAGTCAATATATCATATTACTTTTCCAAAATCGATGGAGAGAAACCCTGTAGCTAGGGTTTTACCCCTAGCTTGTGCAAATGAGCACCTACTAAGGAGAATGGACTCCTTAGTAGCAGTTCAATAATGATTAAATGATTAAGCTAAAACAACAATTAACAAACTACTTTAAACATTGCATGAAACATAAATGAAAGATGTAAAAAATGGTTTTATATTAATGTTACCTTGAGTGTCAAGGTTGGTGAAGCCCTTTGCAGTGTCCAAGAGGATGCTCCAAGCTTCTGAATGCTCCTTCTCCTTCTCCAATGGTGGGGATGGGCCAAAGTGGCTCTCAAGGTGAAAATAGTTCAAATGATGAACTAGGGTTTCGAGAGAGATTTTGGCAGAGTAAGGGTGCTTGTGATTGTGGATGTGGAATAAGGGATCTCCATCACCTATTTATAGTTTTTTGGTGGTGGAGTGCTGACCCATGGTTTTGGGAAACACATGGTTTTATGCAGCTGTATAGGGTTTTTTCCTCCTTTTCCTCATTATTTTATATTTTTTATTCCCTTTTTAGGGGATTTTTGCTATTTTTGGAGGAAAAGGGGGTTTTTTAGCCTTTTTTAGGCTATTTTGATGGTTTTGTGGCCTTTTGGAGGCATTTTAGGCCTTTTGGAGGCTTTTTAATGGGATTTTTGGGGTTTTTAAGGGAAATATGGTAGGAAAATGGACAAATGAGCCATATAATGTGGTAGATGAGGTAGTGAACACTTTTTGGGTGTTAACAAACCCAATAAACAAGAAACCCTAGTTTCTGTCACTGCACAATGTCTTCTTCTCAGGTTAGCTCTGATACCATGTTAATTTTTGAGCATTAATTCAATATAATCTAGGATCTTTACTGAGAGAATAACATATATAGTATATCAATGCATATCAATCATAACAAGCATGATAATCATCGCAAGAAGCAAAACATAAGAGACAATAGACACACAGAGTTTCTGTGGGGAAAACCCTAAGGTGAAAAACCCCACAACTTCCTCAGAGATAGATAGAGAAATAGTACAACCAAAGTACACGAGATAGACTTCTCCTAGTAGTTGATCCTCCTCCTCACATGTGCTCCACTTTCCGAGTTATGTAGAGTGAGATAATGAGATGATCAAAATAGATATCGGGAGATGTCTATTTATACTTGTCCTCACTACCCAATAAACTTATGGGGCCGACTTGTCTAGCTTCACACAATAACATCATGTTACATTAATCCGAGCCAACCCCTTACAAGGTGGTCTAATAACCCATCGGCAAGTTAACACACTTGCAACACTTGTCAATACAAATGACGACACTTCCGTATAGAGGAATAATACATCTCTGTAGGTGTACAATAAATATATATATGAAATACATTCCGAAGTTACATATACATCAACAGCCATGGGGTGCTTGTTCATCAAATGTTGTTGAACTTGAGGGACCCTCTAGGGAATCATCTATGGTTGGAATTGGATGATTTTCCATGGAATTCCTTCGAGTCCACATTTGCAATATTTTATTTTCTCTAACTTCTTCCATGGTTTCTTGAGGCTTCTCTTTCCCAGCCGATTTTCTTTTTTGATTGCGTGAATTCCCCATGAACACAATGAGAAATACTAAGAAAATAGATTCTAGAGGCATGCTCAACTATTCAAATATCCAAATTCTTTCTCAATTGTGAATATAGGTTCTTCAAGCTTCCTCAATTGTGAATATAGATTCCTCAAACTTTCTCAAATGTGAAAGTAACTTCTACCTCACTTGTGAATATAGAAAATTCTTCATTTGTGAATATAGATTCTTCAAGCTTTCTCAATAGTGAATGTAGATTCTTCTTCAATTGTGTTCATATAGATTCCTCAAGTTTGCTTGAAATTGTGAATGTAGAATCCTCTTGAATCTTGAAATTGTGAATGTAGAATCCTCTTGAAGCTTGCTAATTGTGAATGTAGAATCCTCAATTCCCAATGCTAACTGTAGAATCCTCTTCATGATTGTTGATTGTGAACATAGAGTGTCAAGCTTCCTCAATTTCCTTGATTGTTGATTGTGAACATAGAGTTTGATGTCTTTTTGCATCGTTGTCGGGGAGACAAAACGAAAACTTTGAGTATGAAATAGGCAGATTATTCTGCTGAATTTTTTCATGGACAAAACGCACTAGTGTTATGGACACAGAAAAAGCACTCGCGTTATGAACACACAAAACACACGCAAGTTTATTGAATGTTAAAAAATCCTAGGCATTTAATATGTTTGGTGCATGGCTAAGTAACACCTAAAGGAAAAAAACACGCGATCGTTTCTGCATACAAAAACGCGCTAGCGTTATGGTAATCTACACAAATTTGCATTTTCATCTAAATCTTATTTAATAGTTTCTATGGGTTAGTAGGTTAAATAGGGATTTGGTGTTAGGGGCATAGGTGTTAGAGATGGTGGGTGGTTAGTGGTAGGGGAAGGGGAATTAGGAGAGAGCAAGTGGGGGGGAAGTAGGAGAGAGAGAGGGGGAGGGGGTTAGTTAGGGGTAAGGGGATAGGAGGGGGGTGAGGGAGTGGGCGAGAGAGAGAGAGAGAGTGAGAGAGGGGCTTAGTAATGGTTAGGGGGGAGAGGAGGGAGAGATAGAGAGGGAGAGAGGAGAGGGTGTTAATTGTAGGGGGCGAGAAAGAGAGATGGGAGATGTGGTTAGAGGTAGTTGTAGGTGTAGGAAGAGAGAGAGACTAAGAGAGGAGGTTAGTAAGGGATAGGAAGAGGATGAAACCTTCCATTCTGAAAATATGATCTGGTTCTCCATCGATCAACTGGATCACCAACCAAATAAATGACATATCTAAGAGTAATGGCTTCCCATCGAGGAAGAGGAGGATGATCAGGTTCTTATGGAACTGCATCTCCCATTCACTCATCTTCATCATCATATGATAGTTCTTCAGGTTCTTGTGGATCTGGATCTAGCATTCGATTTTCATCATCTCCATCATTAGATTCTGAATATGAAATCTCATGTGATGATGCTTCGCTCTCTTGATCAACAATCAAAGGAGGAGTGGTTGGAAATCTATCTTGCTCACTAGAAGGAGTATCATGGAGAATCCATTCCTCAAACTGTACACTTCTTTCCAGGAATGTGGTCATGGTAGTAGGATCAAGAAGCTTGTAGGCCTTTGCATCCAATGCATAGCCCACCATAATGCGTTCTCTGCTTTGTTGATCTAGTGCTCTCCTTTTGTCAGTCGGAATCCTTACCCATGATATGGATCCAAACACTCTAAGATGTGATACATCAAGTTTGTATCCCATCCATGCTTCGAAAGGAGTAATGTCATTGAGTCCTTTGTGAGGAACTTTATTATGAAGATAGGAGGCACAGTTCATGGCTTCCGCCCAAAGACTAGGGTGCAACCCTTTCGACTTTAGCATGTAGGTGGCCATTTCTTTAAATGTTTTGTTCTTCCTTTCAGCTACACCATTATGTTGTGATGTATAGGGAACAATATGTTTCATCTCAATGCCCTGTTCAACACAAAAGGTTTGAAAATGACCCTTAATGTACTCACCTCCATTGTTAGTGCGAATGGATTTTATCCTCCTATCTGAAAATTTCTCTACATAAGACTTGAAAAACTTGAAGAATCCAAACACTTCTTATTTCAATCTAAGGAAATATACCCATGTAAATATGGAATAATAATCAATAAAAGTGAGTATCTGCCTTGCTTTGCTTAGAGATAGATCTGGAAATTGCCCAGCACCATCACTATGGATGAGATCTAGAGGATGAGAGGCTCTCCTTTCCTTCCCCTTCTCAAATTTCTTCTCAGTATGCTTTCCCATCAAACAACCATAACACTTTCCCTTAGCAAACTTGATCTTGGGAAGCCCATCAACCATTTCTGTTGAATGCATGTCATGCAAGTATTGATAGTTAAGATGCCCAAATATTTCATGCCACAATCTACTTTCTTCATTGGCATGATTACGGAGAGCAGATTGATTTGATAGAGGTAAGAAGTGTGAGAACTCATACAGTTTAGAGTTGTGATTTGCAATTCATTTTGCAATGATTTCACCTGAAACCATGTTTTGTATTTCGACTTCATTTGGAGAGAAGATCACTCTCTTGGGCTCTCCAATATGAGTCATTTGGTACACTAAAAGTAAATTTTTTGTGAGAGAAGGAACATAAATCACATCTGAGAAGTAGCCATAGTCAAGATTGATCCTTCCAATCCCCTCAGAGGAGACTTCAACATCATTACCCAACATGATGGAAGGGCCAATTGAGCATTCGAAGTTGGAGAAGAGATATTTGGAGGAAGACATATGTCTTGATGGTCCTGATGCACTTTCCATGAGATCATGGCATCAATTCTATAGTCTTCTTCATACAAGAACAATCAGGATGAAATCCTCGATGGCAATATGTGCACTTGGATCTCTCCTTCTGATATTGCTTGGTCTTCTTTGAATTCGAAGCCCCATCTGACTGATATGGAACCTCTTTTCGCTTATCATTCGCTCTCTTTTGAGAAACTATTTTCTTTCCCTTTGCATTCTCTCTTTTGGCCTCAGCAACTGTACGAGCCAAATCCAACTTTGGTTTTATCATTCCCATGGATATTAACTTCTCCTCCTCTTGTGTGAGAGATTGGATGAAGTCATCAAGTGTAGGAAGATTCCATTTTGGAATGGACATCTTAGCTGACTGAAATGTGGAGACAAAAAATGAGAAATTTGGTGCCAATTTTGATAGAATGGCAAGTATGAGTTGTTTGTCTTCTTTCACTATTTTATATCTCTTAAACTGTGAGATCAAGCTTTTGAACTTGGTTAAGAAGGCATTGATGGATTCAAAGCTTTCAGGACTCAATGAGATGAGTTCATTCTCCAATTTATGACCTTTAAAATCATCTTTCTATCTAAAGAGGGATTCGAGCTTGTCCCAAACCTCTTTTGGAGATGTTATATCGATGATATGGAAGTGAAGATCTTCATAAATTGATAGAAGTAATTCTACTTCTTAATCAAACCTATCCAAGTACTTGGATTTCTCTACTGCACTAAGAGGTTCAACGACAGTTCCATACAATCTTCTGAAGATGCTCTTGGACTTCATGAAGATGTCCCTCATGGCCTTCCATTCGACATAGTTGGAGGAATTGAGTTTTAGATCCATCTGGAGCAGTGGAGAGCGAATTGAAAAGGAATTCGAATGGATGAATAAACTTGCAAAACAAGAATTTTGTTGATGGATATTTGCTACAATTCGAATGAACACTGCCTTAGGAAACTAAGCACATATGACTAAGTCCTACCTCTTTGGATTGCTCCAGTGAATTCAAGATAATAACACTAGGATTTGTTGGGAAAACTCAGAGGCTTCCAGTGCTCAATGAAAGACACCTGCTCAATAAACTACTGCAACTACTGAAATTCAAATAGCTGCTGTCAACTCTGATACCATGTGATAATCTGCAGGAATATCTCACAGCTATAACAAACCTCACACAAAAATCACTCAGGAAGTGAAGATAAGAAGAGAAGAATGTAGTCAATAATCACTCATGAACACAAAAAATGGAGAATAGTAGTATAATCATACATTAGCTGTGAGCTCGCACTATGAAAAATGAATACAATACAATAACTGTCAATTGAATTCGAATTAACCAAGAGTGCCAGAGATATGGATCTAACTAAACTAGCTTGCCTATCTATGCAAACAATAACATATCACAGTAAATAAGAATAGAACGAGAACAAGAGAAATGAGTACACTAGATATACGTGGTTCACCAAATTGGGCTACGTCCATGGGAAGTTAGTCTTCTATTATCTCCAGAATATCTCCCTCAAGCTTACAAGAGATCAATGCCAATAACCCCAATACAATATACAAAGATCATCAATATATGATCCACACTTGATGATCCACGAAGGATGAATGGATGGAATCCCTTGACTCTATTATATACCAAGAGATGAGGAGGAATTACTCTCACATATTACATGCAGGATAATATAATTATCCATAATAACATCTCTTTATATAATAATGAATATCAAGAGTATATTTTACCATAATGAATATGGTATAAATGTATTACTCTCTTACATAATATTGTGGATATCTTCTGACATAATACAAAGACATTATTACCTTCCAAGGAATATAAAATATTCCAACAAAGAGGTCATTCCAATCATCCTCAGTGTCTAGCTTGGATAACATTAGAGACATCATCCAATCAATAGTATTAGTCATAAATGGTCAATAGGCAGTCAAATGAGTCAAATTGAGTCTCTGTCTAACAGAACCATCTAAGTACAAATCAGGGGATGGTGACTGAAAGGAGTGCGCATGAGGCTGTTAGAAGGTCAACTGGCACTCCAAAACTAGCTAACTAGGAGCTACAAGCAGTTAGGATGAGCAATCAATGGAAGAACTTGTCAATCAATGCTCTAACTAACGGTTAACTCCTGATAGGTGAGAAAAGGCACATATGTCATGCAGGTGAATAAAACAAGGAGCATCAGGTAGGTAGGAGGGCTATTGGGGGATGAAGATAGGCTCTAGGGAGATGAAATTAGGCTCTAAGTGCTGGGGAGACCACCAAAATGATGAGTGGATGCATGAATTTTCATGCAAATGCATGCATGATGTCTGCATGCATGCATGCAAATATAAAAAATGACAGTGAGAATATTCCAACAATGCCCGTGGGGCCCTGCATTTCATATTGTTGCATGTTATACCCAAACATATTACCCGCGTGGTACTGTTGGATTTTTTGTGCATTAGGGACCATCTGGTTAACCAGTGGTGCATTAGGAATCACAACGTTGATCAATTGATTCGGAATCAAGTTGGATACTGTTTGTTGGACATGTTGTTGGGTGGGAATGAATGGTGTAGAGACCTAGGGTTGTTGAGTCCAGGGAATGTTCCCAAATCCTTGATTGGGTGGATTTCCCATGCCTTGAGTAGGGGGGGGTTTCTGAAAGAATGGGGTCCATGAATTATTTGTTCCGCTCTGATTAAGAGACGAGGATTGAGGGGGTGGGTTCCATTGATTGTTCAAGGCACCAGAATAGGGTACTCTAGAATTCACATTAAGGGGAAAGAAGAATTGATGTTGATTATTCTTCCCCCCATCTTGATTCTTGTTTCCAAATATAGAATGCCCCCTAGAAGGTGTGATTTGTGGACTCCAAGAATAAATTGGGCCTAATGAAGGAAATGGGATGTTGGTTCCGCTTGAGGTACTAACATGTTGTCCACCGCTAGGTTGATTGTGTGGTCCCCACGGAGCAGATGATCCTGATGGAGGAGGTTGTTGATTGGTCCCACTTGGGGCACCAATGGATGGTTTCCCTCCAAACAGTTAGGTATATGGCCCCCACATGGTAGATGATGCAGACGAAGGAGGTTGGCTATTGGTTCCACTCGGGGCTCCAATAAATGGTTGTCCTTCGGAAATAGTGTAAATTTGTGCCAAAGATTGACCTCTAGTCACAACAGGTTTTCGAACATTATGAATAGATGTTCTTCCAACATAAAGATTAGAAGAGTTTGGTTGTGTAGCTTGGCTGGTTGCACTAGTGGTGTCGACTTGTGAAGATGATCTTGCACTAGTTCCGGATGATAAGGGCAATGACATGAAAGTAGGGTTTTTCCTCATAGTAGGAATGTTCCCCAAAGATGGGTCAAAAATTTCAGGTGGTAATAGATGTGGGGAAGGTTGGAGAGGACTTTCAGGATTCAGTTGCATGGGTGCTGAAAAAGTGCAAAAATCATCGAAGGCTGGGCACAGAGTTGTGTTCCATAGTGAAGAGGCTGGATTGAAAATATTTTTTGTTCCTGAGTCATCAGGAAATTTTTCCGAAAGGGTCCAGTCGCAGGGTCCAGAAACCTTTTTTTGAAAATAAGAAGAATAGGTTTGTCTTTAAGAAAAGAACCCAGCCACTTCGAAAGTCTACCTGTTACATCTGTGGCAAGTAAGGCCATTAGGAAAACAAGTGTCCAGAGAAGAAGACAACGTTTGAGAATAAAATCTGTGAGATTTTTACAACAGAGTACAATCCTGCTGAGTGGGATGTAGACCCTGAGTTACAATCAGAAGATGAAGGATTCTCCATTCATGAGTCTGTAGATGACTCTGAATATAATTCTAGTTCTGATGAGTTAGATCTCCATAAGCTTTCCATTAATTCTTTGGATAGCTCTGATGATGACCAAACTTTTATAAGTAATTGTTTTATGTTTTCTTTTGCTTCTCTCAAAAGTCAGATGGAAGAGTTAGAAGAAAAAAAGGCCAGTCTTTCTCTAGGCCTAGTCATAATCAGAAGAAGACTACAAGAAAAGATTGATGAGTTGAAAAAAAAGTTGCCAGAACCTTCACAGTGTGTCCCTACATATGAAGGGTCAGATCCAAGTGAGGCAGATCTTCTCAGAAAAATTGTTTTCTTTGAAAATAAAATAAAAAGAGAGAGAGAACAGTTAGCTAACTTAGCTACAAGTATACAAGGATCTCTACATCAGCTAGATGAATTGAAATCTGAATATATCGAGCTAACAATGAGAAAATCTCACAGCTTTACCCCAGTACCAGAAACAGTAGAAGAACTAGTCCTTGAACAAAAGAGTTTAGGAGATCGGATGGTTGTCCCTATCTAGATCAAAACAGAAGGGTATAAAGCTTACGACATGGATGTACAAGTAGATATAGGCACCATGAACCATTGTTGTAAATACAAAGCCATTCCAGAATATTTTTGGCAGCCTATCTCTATTCACTTCAGAGCAGTTAACAAAGAACTCATCAAAGTAAGTTTTATTGCTCCAGAGTTTCCTATTTTGTTAGGAAAAATCAAAACATATGTTACTTTATATTGTTTAGATACAGGAGCTAACATATTACTAGGACAAGATTTTGTCAAGAAACACCTTCCAATGTCAGTTAGAGAAGATTCAGTTGATTTCACAGTCCAAGGAACTGTGACTTCCATTCCAGTAAAGTCTGCTTTCACTATCAGAATTTCTCCTGAAAAGCCAGACTTTGTCGAAGAATCAATCAAGGATTTGGCAGAAATAAAAAATATTGTCAAACATGCAAACCTACATTGTCAAGACATCCTTGCAGAAATAACTCAGAAGTTACAAAAGGAATGTACTTCTAATCATCCAGATGCCTTCTGAAAGAGAGAAAAATACTATGTCACCGCAAATACAGAAATAAAACCTCAGAAAGCCTCCGCAAATAAAATGAGTCCTATGGAGTAGCAAGCATGCAAAGAAGAAATCCAACAGTTGTTGGATAGGAAGCTGATAGAACCTTGCAAAAGTGCTTGGGCTTGCCAAACATTTTATGTCAATAAGAATCCTGAGAAGAAAAGAGGAAAGAAAAGATTGGTAGTTAATTATGGAGAATTGAACAAATCTTTAGAACCAATCAGGTATCCTCTACCTCATAAAGATTTAATTCTGTCAAGGATAGCAAAAGCCAATGTCTTTAGTAAGTTTGATCTTAAGAGTGGTTTTTGGCAAATCGGCATAGCACCAGAAGACAGGTACAAGACTGCATTCGTAGTCCCTCATGGCCAATATCAGTGGACAGTAATTCCTTTTGTCCTGAAGAATGCTCCATCAGAGTTCCAAAAAAGGATGGAAGACATTTTTCATTCTTTAGATTTTGTTATTGCATATATTGATGATTTGCTCATTTTTAGTAGAGATATAGCTGAGCATAAGATCCATTTAGAACAATTTCATAATTTTGTTTTTAAGCATGGGATTGCACTTTCGTCATCCACAGATAAGTTTGTTATTGCCAAGACTTCCATTGAATTCTTGGGCCTCCAGATTTCACAAGAATAATTCTGCAGCCACATGTTTTGCAGAAACTCTTACAGTTTCCTGACAGATTGCAAGATACTAAACAAGTTCAGTGATTCCTTAACTGCTTGAATTATATCAGAAAGTTTTATCAAGCACAGGAAAAAGACACAAAGGTGTTACAAAAAATATTAAAGCCTGGTACAGAATGGATATCAGCTATGACTAACAAAGTCAGAAGAATCAAAGCAAACATCCAGAAGCTTCCTCCCCTTGCTCTTCCAGTCCTAGATCTACCTTTTATTTCAAATACTGATGCTTCTAATCAAGTTTGGGCAACTGTGTTGTTGCAAAGGCATTGAAAGATAGAGGAGGTTTGTGCTTATACTTTCAGAACATTTTCCGAAGTAGAATCCAAGTACCCATCATTGCACAAAGAGATTCTTGTTGTCAAGAAGGGTATTCATCGTTTCATACTTTTCCTCAAAAGTGTTCGTTTTACAGTTAGAACAGATCTTAAGAATATGAAGGGTATGCTTGGTAACAAAATACTTCTAGAACATGGCAATGCCAAAGTTCTTAGATAGGCTGTCTGGTTGCAAGGATTTGATTTTGAGATCATCTTTAAAGCTAGAAAAGACAATCATCTTGCAGATATGCTAACCCGAGAAGGAACACCTATTAAAAACATTAATGTTTTTACTAGAGGGCAATCATCTTCATCAGCCACATTAGTAGAAGATCCAGTTCTTGTCTTCCATGAATGCATTTATGGGTGTGAAGAATGTTTTCACCAGCAGATCCAAAGCCTACCTTCTGAAGTACAGCAAAGGATCCTCCAAAGCAAATTGGATTCTCCAGAAGGACGACACAGTTATGATATAAATCTTGATAATCTTTTTCACCAGTTTAATCAAGTTAATATGATTTTTTGGTTTTTTCCTCTTCCCCTCTCAGGAGTTCCACAATACTTTGCATATATTTGGGATCCTTCTATCAGATGGATCGATTATTATGCCATTCATCAAATTGCTCGTGCCCATGGAAAAATCACCATCTATTTTTATTGCGATGATATTATGAGTGCATATAGGTTATGGAGCCCCTGGTTAAAAATTCTCTTTTTCTTATATGTTCCACGCACTTCAAATCTTGAGCATTCAAGGCTATTTTGGTTCACCTCAGTCTTACAACGTGAGCTGACAAAAGGAGCTATTGCAGGTAGCATGTTTCTGTTTGACATCCTCTGGAGAGGTGCATCTATCTCACAAACTGTTGACACAGACTATGTTTCAAGATTTGTTATCCGACATGATTTCTTCGGAGAAGTTTCCATCCTGGGATATGCACTACATCGGTATTTTCAGTATTCACCTTTTTTTTCCTGTTTCCATTAAAATCCCCCCCATTGGATCCTCATGAATATCTTGTCGTATGGTATAGCTGATCCTCGTGAAGAGGATGTTGATCTAGATGGATTTGATTCAGAAGGACTTGATTCCGATCATAGCCCACTTGGCTATTGAAATAATTGTACTTGATATTTTCTATATCTTCTCTTCTGTGGGTTCTCTGACGAATCTCCCCTATGTAATAGCTTTTAGTGTTAAAATTCAATATGCTAAGACATAAAATAGCAGCATTACATTCCATTTCACAATAATAGCATATACAGGATCACTGAAGAAACGACAAGCATAGCATAAACACAAGAGACACACATTTATCCTGGGAAACCCTCATGGGGTAGAAAACCCAGTAAAGCTTCCTCAATATAGATGACCAGCAATATACAAAGATGCAAACCAAAGACATGATCTCCTTCTTCACCGTAGCAGACCTCTCCTCCAAAAGTGCGCCTCCCTTGAATGAGTGAGTGTGTATAATGAGGAACATACCTCCTCTATTTATACACTACACTGACATGTATTTTACACAAGTACATGTAGGCTCGTATTTAACAAATGGGTTAAATACCCCACTACAACTAACTGGGCCGACCCCTCTAGGGTGGTCTAATAACCCTTTGACCCACATAACACATACAGGGCCGACCCCCCAATAGGGAAGTCTAATAACCCGAGTTACCACATTCCGACGGAGGAATAAACATCTCCGGATATACAATAAGATCTTCACGGAGGAATGAAACATCTCCAGAATAATAAAGTACAAATATAATATTCTTTGAAGTTACAATATCTCAACACTCCCCCTTAACGAGAAGGATATTATAACAACATCTGCAAGGAGTCATCATACATGATACATCTATAAATCACTGGAAGCTTTCTCAACATCATCAGTAACTCAAGCAGTTACTGGAACATCACTATCAACATCAATTATCAACATCACGACTTTTAGCATCGTCTTCATACGATCAGCAGCATGGTCATCACACGATCAGCAGCATCGTCATCACACGATCAGCAGCATCGTCATCACACGATCAGCAGCATCGTCATCACACGATCAGCAGCATCGTCGTCACACGATCAGCAGCATCGTCATCACACGATCAGCAACATCGTCATCACACGATCAACAGCATCGTCATCACACGATCAACAGCATCGTCATCACACGATCAGCAGCATCGTCATCACATGATCAGCAGCATCGTCATCACACGATCAGCAGCATCGTCATCACACGATGAACAACATCGTCATCACACGATCAACAGCATCGTCATCACACCGATACATCATCAATACAATCTCTTTCTCGGAGACCATTCGTCTACGGATCAATTCAGGGACCGAAGTCTGGGGATCATACAATCCCCGTCACGTACATTTTGAACTATCAGTTCCGGGATGATGCAATCCCCATCACGTACATTTTGAACTATCAGTTCCGGGATGATGCAATCCCCATCACGTACATTTTGAACTATCAGTTCCAGGATGATGCAATCCCCATCACGTACATTTTGAACTATCAGTTCCGGGATGATACAATCCCCATCACGTACATTTTGAACTATCAGTTCCGGGATGATGCAATCCCCATCACGTACATTTTGAACTATCAGTTCCGGGATGATGCAATCCCCATCACGTACATTTTGAACTATCAGTTCCGGGATGATGCAATCCCCATCACGTACATTTTGAACTATCAGTTTCGGGATGATGCAATCCCCATCACGTACATTTTGAACTATCAGTTCCGGGATGATGCAATCCCCATCACGTACATTTTGAACTATCAGTTCCGGGATGATGCAATCCCCATCACGTACATTTTGAACTATCAGTTCCGGGATGATGCAATCCCCATCACGTACATTTTGAACTATCAGTTCAGGGATGATGTAGTCCTATCCTCTATTCTCGGAGACCTCACGTCTACGGCTCTCTTTAGGACTGAGAGTCCAGGGATGATCCAATCCCCT
Organism: Larix kaempferi; assembly: GCA_027924585.1. Taxonomy (NCBI): domain Eukaryota; kingdom Viridiplantae; phylum Streptophyta; class Pinopsida; order Pinales; family Pinaceae; genus Larix; species Larix kaempferi. Next base: position 15,194,802 of record BSBM01000893.1, read on the forward strand.
CAAGTCCATCAACGACTTCATTCTCGGAGACCTCACGTCTACGGATCTCTTTAGGAATGAAAGTCCAGGGATGATCCAATCCCCTCAAGTCCACCAAAGACTTCATTCTCGGAGACCTCACATCTACGGCTCTCTTTAGGACTGAAAGTCCAGGGATGATCCAATCCCCTCAAGTCCACCAAGGACTTCATTCTCGGAGACCTCACGTCTACGGCTCTCTTTAGGACTGAAAGTCCAGGGACGATCCAATCCCCTCAACTGTCCACTAAGGACTTCATTCTCGGAGACCTTACGTCTACGGCTCTCTTTAGGACTGAAAGTCCAGGGATGATCCAATCCCCTCAAGTCCACCAAGGACTTCATTCTCGGAGACCTCACATCTACGGCTCTCTTTAGGACTGAAAGTCCAGGGATGATCCAATCCCCTCAAGTCCACCAAGGACTTCATTCTCGGAGACCTTACGTCTACGGCTCTCTTTAGGACTGAAAGTCCAGGGATGATCCAATCCCCTCAACTGTCCACTAAGGACTTCATTCTCGGAGACCTTACGTCTATGGCTCTCTTTAGGACTGAAAGTCCAGGGATGATCCAATCCCCTTCTGTATTCTCATCTATACAAGAGCAGTTATCACATTAGCATGTATTCTCACCAATACATCAAAACATGTATACATCACACCAAAACATGTATACATCACAACTAGCATGTATTCTTACTAATACATCAAAACATGTATACATCACATCTAGCATGTATTCTTACTAATACATCTAACATCAAAACATGTATACATCACAACTAGCATGTATTCTTACTAATACATCAAAACATGTATACATCACAACTAGCATGTATTCTTACTAATACATCAAAACATGTATACATCACATCTAGCATGTATTCTTACTAATACATCTAACATCAAAACATGTATACATCACAACTGGCATGTATTCTTACTAATACATCAAAACATGTATACATCACAACTAGCATGTATTCTTACTAATACATCTAACATCAAAACATGTATACATCACAACTAGCATGTATAAGTAAAGCTAAGTATTCTAAGTATAAGAGTCCTAAATCTAAATAATTCTAAGTAACTGGGTGAAGAGGACAGGTTACCTCATCAACGACCTTGTTGTTCGATGAGACAATCTCATCAGTAGTGACTATACTACTCCCCCTTTCGAGGAGGGTCCTTTTAAACTACACCAAGCTTGTCTCGGAAGTATTCAAACTTCACTCGAGACAGAGGTTTGGTTGGTAACTTCTTCACTTGACGTAGAGGTTTGGTTAGTACAACGGTAACCTGTTATAAATTCAAACTTTTTTAGAGTTCCTTTCTGCGTCATATCTTGTTAGTTCCCTATGTTCTTTGACTTATCATGGAACACTAGATTCTATGTCATCTTGATACAACTCTAATTATCACATAGGATCTCAGTTGGTTCTATCTCTAAGTCAAACAATCCTAAATCCAAACTTCTTCACAACTAGCAGAGCAAGCAGCCATATATTCCGCTTGTGCTGAGAGCCACACTAGACTGCTTCCAGCTAAACCACGAGATCATGGCTAATCCCAGACAATAACATCCTCTCGATGTGTTCTTCTTGTCTGATACACTTCCTGCCCAATCAGAATCTGAATAGCCATCTGAAGTCATGATCTTCAAGATAGCATAGATCAAATTCTATCGTGTCCTTTATGTGCCTCATCACATACTTTGCAACTATCAGGTAAACACATCTAGTTTCCACTAGATACTAACTCAAGGTGTTCATAACAAAGCATATATCTAATCTAGTATATGTTAGATATATCAAAGACCCAATAAATTGACTGTACAGAGTTATATCCACTAACTCTGATGAGTTATCCCCTAACAGCTTCAAGTTGGAATCCATAAGAGTGGCCATTCCAACACCTCAAGTCATATTTCTCATCATACTTTCCCTGGTTGAGAAATGTTCCTTCTGAGCCTTGCCATACTTCCAGACCTAGGAAGTAAAGCATCAATTTGAGATCTTTCATTTTTCATTTCTGCATTGAATGATCTTCTGCATATCTATCTGTGCCATCTCTCGTTAGATGGGTCTACTGATATGAGCCTCAATATCATTCGAACTCTGTGGTGAGTTCCTTCTTGCATCCATGTCATATGTGTATCATATTCAACCTTGTAGCAAAGGTTGATATCCTCATCACCCATGGTGATCATTAAGCTTATCAATTTAATATCGATCCTAGGTACCTATACAGAACCTGATTCATACTTCTTCTTTATTTACACCATACTTGGAGCAAACATCTTGTCGTGATTCTCTTCCCCTTTCTAAGAGAATCTTCTAGCCATGAGCCTTCTATATTTTGTTTGATTTGTAAATCTTCTTGTTTGAACATCCACCACTTGTACGGTGTCCATCATTCTTCATGACCTTTCCTAGAAATCAAAATTAAGTACATGATTAGTAATACTTCATAATCATCAAAAGATAACCTATTATGCATACAGATATCATTTACATAGTGATGCAACTATTTTCACCAATACTTTGGCACAACACTTTCCCATATCCTGTATGCATATAGTGGCTATCTAGATGCCTTCCATCTCTACCAGAACATACTATCGAGAGTGTGCACAACTCTCAGCATGTCAGCAAAGAGGTTTCATTCTAGACAAGCAACAATGGAATGTTTGTCCAAACATATGCACATTAGTTGTATACTGTTCAATGCTCTATGAATGTTTACACTCATCATTATATATTCTAGGAATACAAATATGCATACAGGCAATATCATTACTATTTCAAATAGCAACTCAAATACTTATCTTTTATGTTTGTGTGGCTGCCTCCCGCTTGATCTTCTGTATGTCTTTTGAACTTCTATTCATTCTGTACCACTGTGCATGCTCAAGAGTTATCCTCATGATCTCATACATAAACATACACTCATTAGTATATTCTAAATGCTATCAAAACATTATAGTACTAAATAATCTTGAAAATGTATAGTCATGATTATAGTTAATAAACATTAGTATTCAAGATTTCAGGGAAGTCTTCTTTTACTCATGCATATCATTGGTAAAAGATATAATATGCATAATCCCTTGATTACTAACTTTATGAATAAGCATAACCAATCATTCCAAGTATACTTATATAAGGGATCCTAACACAAGGTAAGATTCATGGGAAACATACCTGGATTAGTATACCTACTTGGTTATGTACAACATACCTAAACAATCTCTTCAATGATTTAGAGATCCTGAGCTAGAACCTGCATGTCTCATAGGTTAAGCATAATATAACAAAGTCATACATACCTCGTAAGTAGAACAAAGATTATGGATGAGTCTTTGTCTTCATGTTTTCATGGTCATGGAGCCTGATTTGTCTTTTGTGATGTACCTGTATCTTGTTAGCAGACAACATCAACCTCACACAACACGATAATGCATTAGTACAATCATAAGTGTCAATACCCTAACCAATGAATATCTTCTATCATGCATTCATAATTTTGTTAAGGTGATACAACAAATCTAAAATCAAGATTGTACTAACTGTAATAACATGAAGACAAACATACCATAAACTTAATCATGAACAAATCTCAAAACATACCTCGATGAGTCATACCTATCGAGATCGCTTGTAATCTCCTTATGTAAAGCCTTAGCCTCATCTCCCTGTGAAACATGAACTCCTTCACTTATGTAGGTGACCAATCCATCTTCTTCTAGGATTAACCCTATCCACTTGATTTGCAAGAACTGGACCTGGACCTGGAGCTGGATATGGGTTTGTCAGAGAAACCCCAAAAATTCAAACTTTGAATTTCAAACTTCCGAAAGGATAGAGATATGCGCCTTGATGAGCTGATCAAACTGATATATTCAGAATTTGAAAACTGCAAAGTTTTACTCCTCAATTTTGCCTTTGAAAATTTCGGATTCACTGGACGTGACCCTGAACTGGGGTTTGATGAAGCCCACTCTTTTTCCCCATCAAAAAGTTTGATCCAAAGCTCTAAGCTTCTATTTTTCTGAGGAGCTTCCAGCCGTGGTCACAGATTTCAAAAATTCCCATTTTTACAGAAGCCCTAATTTTCCGCTTTTCTGATCAAAGTCCCGAACTAGGGTCTAATCAAGCCCGGCCTTCTGCCCAACCAAAAATTCTGATCTTGGTCTCTAAATTTCTATTTTGATGAGTAGCATCCAGCCGTGGTCTCCGATTACAAAAATTCCAACTTTCTTCAAAGCCCTAAATTCCGGAAGCCATGAATGAAGGTACAAAATTTTTTTTTTTGTTTTGACAGAAATATGTACCTGATTGTTTCTGGTGTAACTCCGAAATTTTTGATCCACAGGGTCTGAAAAAGTTTTCTGAGATAGCCTGACCTGTTATCTTTCCATCCTGACAGGTCTGACCTCAATTGGATGTTCTGAGAGAGAGTTATGCCAAATGTCGCAACGTGACCTGTTTTGGGAAAATACAGGAGAGCGAACTTGTACGGCGTGCCACGTGTTATTGTTTGACCTTCGGCCTCTGAAAACGTTTTCTGAGATAGCTCGGCCTGTTATCTTTCCATCCTGACAGGTCTGACCTCAATTGGAATCTCTGAGAGAGAGTTACGCCAAGTATCGCAACGTGACCTGTTTATGATATAATACAGGAGAGCGAACTTGTACGGCGTGCCACGTGTCACTGGTTCAAATTCGGCCTCTGAAAACGTTTTCTGAGATAGTACAGTCTGTGTACTACCTGTCACTTTTCACGAAATTTAATTTGGAGCTTCCTATCCCAAGTTATGACCTTTTTCCCAAGGTCACCTGATTTTGACTCAGATCTGGAAGAGGCATAAACCCTATATTGTACAGATCATAAATCACAAATTACAACGAATTAGAGGTTGTCCTTTGGACACAAGGTACCTGGAGATTTTAGCTTCGTCCTGTAACAATTTCAGATCCGAAAACTTCGCCAAAACGGATTTATAGCGAAAGTTCTACGATGACTGGTTTTTTCTATGTAAAACCCTAACCTTCAAATTGTCGTAAGTAAAGCAAGTGTCTTTAGTGCCATACCTTGTCTTCCTTCAGGTTAGCTCTGATACCATGTTAAAATTCAATATGCTAAGACATAAAATAGCAGCATTACATTCCATTTGACAATAATAGCATATACAGGATCACTGAAGAAATGACAAGCATAGCATAAACACAAGAGACATAGATTTATCCTGGGAAACCCTCATGGGGTAGAAAACCCAGTAAAGATTCCTCAATATAGATGACCAGCAATATACAAAGATGCAAACCAAAGACATGATCTCCTTCTTCATCGTAGAAGACCTCTCCTCCAAAAGTGCGCCTCCCTTGAATGAGTGAGTGTGTATAATGAGGAACATACCTCCTCTATTTATACACTACACTGACATGTATTTTACACAAGTACATGTAGGCTCGTATTTAACCAATGGGTTAAATACCCCACTACAACTAACTGGGCCGACCCCTCTAGGGTGGTCTAATAACCCTTTGACCCACATAACACATACAGGGCCGACCCCCCAATAGGGAAGTCTAATAACCCGAGTTACCACATTCCGACGGAGGAATAAACATCTCCGGATATACAATAAGATCTTCACGGAGGAATGAAACATCTCCGGAATAATTAAGTACAAATATAATATTCTTTGAAGTTACAATATCTCAACATTTAGATCTATTATTTTTATACTTTGGATCTTTGTATCCCTCTTTATGTCATTTCTTTAGTGGGTTCTTTGGTTAAGGAATATCCACCGTGTCTTTATGGGCTATCCTCTAGTGCGGATGTCTCCTCGTGAGTTACCCGAAAACTAGAGATGCTCTTGTTAGTCATGTTAAGGCATCTCCGTGCTTCTTGAGTCATTACTTTTGGTACAGACATCTACTAGTGCTGTGAAAAGTAGATTCTCTGTTTCGATGAGTTATTGATTCTTTTTTTGCGATGGACTCCTCTCATTTTGTATAAATAAGGGTGCAAGGGTTCATTCTAGGAATTCGAAGTTTTAGTGGTCTAAGTGTGAGTCTGAGTGTTTGGAAAATGAGTAGAGAATTGCTTCGACTTTCTTGAGTTTCCAAGTCTATAAATCTATCTGCATCTATGGTATGAATATATGAATGAATTTGAAGTTCCGAGTTCCAAGATCTGAGTTCCATGAGTTCCAAGTTCTGAGTTCCGCATATTTGGTATCAATGCCTTGTGTTTTCGATCCATCGCATCATTTATGTTTCTCTTATGTGTTCCATTTCCTTTTGAGGTGGGAAGAGTTATTATATTTAAAGTCTAGAGCATTGAATTTGTTTGAAGAGCTTGCACATGCATTCACCCGCTTGCAGCGCGATCAACCATCAAGGGTACTCCGGCGTATAGAAGTTCTTCTTCGGCTTTCTCTAGGTTCAACTTTAAGTTTATCTCTTCTATTATTTCTGTCATGGATTCTTCCAACAACAACAGTTTTTACGTTCCTGAATCTGCTTCATCAAAGAAAGAGAAACACACAAAGAGATGGTCATGAATAAATAAATATTTGAACAAAACTGAGTCAGATGCTTTGTATGATACTCGTGTTGTCTCAGGAATATGAACCACATCCTAACTGGTCATTACCTAAAATAGATGTCAATAAAATTTATGATCTTCCTGTTGACACCAGGTCTGAGGAAACTTGAAATTTTTGCTAAAAGGTCCTAAGAGAAAGAATCATCACAAAAAGGGTTGAATTGAAGGTTTTTATATAAAAGTATAGAAGAAAAACCCATATGTATAAAGTCCGCCAGCAAATATATGTAAAGGTTAAGCCCCAGTCAAGTTCCGTCAGCGGAGATATTATAGATCAAGATCAACGATCCATATTAACCCCACGTCGCCAATGTGATCGTCAACAAACGGTGGAGGGTGGTAGCGGACATAATTCCACCAAGGCACGTGTCCCATATTCATTCATCCGCGCATGGATAAAGTGGTATCAGAAACCACTATAGCACCGCGCGGAACCACCCCATTTTAGAAATGTGGAAAGATACCTTACGTGGCAAGATGGGACCCAACACGTGGCGAACAGGGAAAGCTTGGTAGGACCATGGCACGTGGCATCATATTTTACAATGATCGAAAGGCTGATACATATCTAAATAAAATCAACGGCCAACGTTTCATCCGCGGCCAGGAACATGCGCACGGGATATAAAGGAAAGCGGTCGCGGAGAATAAACCACCATAACAGGTGGCAGCAGATGGTGTATCCGCGCGGGGAGCAAACCGGAAAAAGAAACCGCCTTTTCGGTCGCGGATACCACCGGCGGGATAAAGGGGGACGAGATCTGACGGTCCAAAACAAAGCTTCTAAGATCAACGGTTGTATATGACCCGCGTTCATAAAGGTGCAAGGAGGTTATTTTAAAAAGGCTTATATAAAAAGAAAAGGGCTCCACATAACGGCATTTTGCATGTGTCGTTATCCTGAAGAGCTCCGAAGACTGGTGGAAGCTGGCGATTGCGACAGAAGGCGAAAAGCAAGCACTTATAGGTAGGGTCTGGTGACCTGTCACACTTTTTAAATGAAATTTTGTTTAAAAGAAGCGTTTAAATGGAGACTGTGCAAGATATAGACGTTATTAGGTCAAAAGATGCCCTAGAAGACAGAGATGAAGATGTTTACGACACCCTAATTAGGTTTCCGGTCTCCGATGTGAAAATTAAGTTGTCTGAGTTATTAAAAGAGGGTATAGACCCCCATAGGGTTCACCAGTCATCTCTAATAGCTTTTTTCCCAGACCAATTTCCTGTTTTCCCAGAATTCGTCTCCTAGTGTGCCGAAAATTATTCCAGGGAAGAAAGAGTCGTTTTAAATAGCCAGAAAACCAGAGCCGTTTGCAAAATCGAGCCAGCCGAATTGATTAGAGCCCTGGAAGTAGATTTGCCCCAAACCCTAGACCCTGAAGTTTTTTCTGAGGTTTCAATTATTGAAAATTTTCATCATACTTCTCAGAGTGATAGGGAAATGTTTTTGTCGACGTGTCTCAGACCAGAGACTAGCCTTTCGAAACTCCCTTACCCTTTAGATATCAATCTTTTTAATGAGAATACTCAGTTGGTCTTGACACTGTTGGCCGTAGTTTTAGGGTTAGATATGGATTTGTATATAACTGAGTTTCAATTGAGTTTATTGTACAGAATAAGTATAGTCCAGTCGGGAATTGACGAAAGTCAAATTCCCCGACTAAATTTTGAAACGTTCATAGCAGAAAGGATTCATGACCAGATAGTAAATTTTTCCACACACAGACATTTTAGGTTTCAGGCCTTTTTAATGAGAATGATTATGGTATCGAGTCAGGAGGAATTGCAGTTCCCAGAGATTGTTTTCACAACTCCACTGGAAAATAATATGTTCAACTTTATCAACTACACGCTCTCAACAATCTTTAAGATGATTTTCGGAAAAAACCTGCCTAGGGTACTACCGGAAATGCAGGCATCAATGCAATTGAATACAGAATATGCTACAGGGGACTGGTTTTTATCGAAAGATAGTACAGTAGTCAGATTGTATGGTTTCAAGCACGAACCCTATGTGTTACCAGCATTCCTCACCTTGAGGATTTTTGCCTTGGAATTCTTGAGACAGAAATTGATTGTAGAAGATAACAATTTTTTAGTTCATAGACAAGCAACGGACATTAAATATCCTTTCACATTAGGTCTGTTCACAATAAAGAATAAGAACGCTGCTGTATATATAGAGAAGTTGTTAAAAGACATGAATTTTGGGACAGATGCAGCTATGGAATATGATCCCTTGAATATCATATCCAAACGAAGAATTGAGCGTCGTATCAAGGCTCTGAATCATCAAATTGTTGAAGGGATGGCAGACAGAGCCAACTGGCTCGAATACAAAGAAGAAAATATTCCAGACACATCCGACAAAGAAATATCATTGGAAGAAGCAACGGCAGGAGAAGAAAGTGAAATAAATGCTGCATTAGTGGGGTCCAAAAGACCTATACAGGATATTATGATCATTGATGATGAGGAGACAGAAAAAGGAAAAATATTGAAAACCGATGAGTCACAAGAATTGACAACAATTTCAGAAGAAGCAAAAGCGACAGAAGATGAAATACCAGAAGTTACAGTGAAGGAATACAACATTGAAGAAACCCCTGTAGGGGGTGATGTAAATAGACCCAGGAATATCATGGACGTATTTGATGAACATAGTAAAAATAAGCAAGAATCCGCGAAGCAAACAAGTCAATTGTTTCCGAAGGTCAGGAATATATCAAATAATGAAGTGAGCTTATTTACCAGCAGGAACATCAGAGAAAATTCTTTGAAATTCTCAGTTGTAACAAAAAACAAGATCTCAGAGATGAAGATAGACCTGTCAAAAGTGAATGCCCCTGATAAAATTTTGTTACATAGACAAACTGGAGAGGTCATATACTCAGACTATTTGGGAGCCACATTGAGAGCAGACAAACTGAAGAATTCAGTAGATAAATTAAATAATCAGTTGAGACAGGAAAAGGCGGAGAATAAGTCTCGACAACAGCAAATTAAGAAATTGCAAATGGATTTGATTAATAAAGATGGAGACGCAGCCACCAAACTGCTCAAGGAGAAGGAAGATGTGATCTTAACATTGAGACGAAAATTGAAAATCCCAGATACTGTACTCATTCAAGGCTCAGAATTGACAGTATTAGAAAAAGAGAAAGAAGAACTATCTAACGAAGTCAATGATGTCACGGCTAAAATGTTAAAGCTTTCTGACGAAAAGGATTATTGGGAAAAAGAAAGGTTCATTTTGGAAGAACAGTTGGCAACAGTGAGAAAACAATTAGCAGAAAATAGTCAGCAGCAAGTACAGACAGGCTCGGAAGAAGATAAGACCAGTGTAGATGGAATTTCACAGGCAATGTCACAAATAAGTTTAAAAGATAATGAAATCAAATTGTTAAAGGCAGAAGTACAGAAATTGAAAGAAGAAAATGAAGTAAAAGAGAAAGAAATAAAAACTTTACAGGCAAATAATCAGGAATTGAGCAATAATAATAAAGGATTAGCAGCTCATGCAATAGGACAAGCTGCTATGCAGGGGTGTAAACATATGGTGTGGGACCAGATCATTAAAGAGGTTGAAAAACTTAGGCCATATCTGGATTATATAGGAGTTAAAAAAAGGTAGCCAAAGATGCCTTCGAAAGTTGCCGGGCAGTCAGAGAAAGCCTAAATAGAAAGCCGAAAGAAATAGCCTAGAGAGCAATAACATTCTTAAACAGTCTATCCGAGGCAGACCTGACAGCCATGAGTATAACGAACAGAATTTGTGTCATCACTTGGGCCAGAAGGATCTTGGGAAAATACTCACATGTCGAAAACGTCGAGGACAAAGCAGGAGAAATAAGGAAAGAAGTAATCCAGTTCAAAAAGCAATTTGAAAAGTTAGTGAATAAGGGATTCCCAGCTTTCTGGAACGAAAATAGTGAATTAATTCCTCCAAATGATTACAAAAGATTACTGTTTGATATCAGGATGGATCACCGAAAATTCTAGCAGCTAGATCACATGCTCACAGGAAAAATTCTAATGGAGAAAATGTCAGGGGAATTTGAAATTTTAAATATGCTAATTTCAACTTGCGCAAACCTTCTTCCTATTTCTTATGCAGGTCATATTGAGATGCGAGTCCTGGTGAAGGAAATGACCAGTTATGACCTACCCACGGTTGACCAGTGGAATTATGTGGAGAAATACGGAAAGACCAGATATTCTGTTCATACTTAGATGCATTTGAAACTCTTGCCATGTGGCAAAAGGATGATATCCAAAAAGTTTTGCCAAGTGGCAAAAAAGACATTTTTATTTTAAAAATTTGTAATATTATTTGAAAGACAGTTATGGGTTGCTCGAAGACAGTTATCTTTTAGTTAAGCATTTTTAATTATTAGTTAGAAGAAGCAGTTATGTGGAGCTTCTTCTAAAAATTTTGTATAAAAAACAATGGAGGTCATTGTTGAAAGGGTTGGAAAATTTTTGAGAAACAAGTATGTTTTGAAGTTTATTTTTTTGAAATAAAAGCAGTACAGTGATGATACCTATCTTTTGATACCAGAGATTCATGAGTTTATCAGTTTTACAGTCTGTTATTCTTCTTATCTTTATATGTGCATGTTTATCTTCTTCGTTATATCTCCCATGGTGTTTCTCTTCTATATTTAAATGAGCTTTTGAAATAACTTGAGATTCATACTGGTTATGCCTCATTTTATCTGCATTTAAATATCCATTATATTCTCCAAAGTTGACAATAGATTTATCCTGGATAGATACCTGTTGTTGATGGAATGTCTTTACTTCTTTCTATGCCGCCTGAAAAATCGAATTGACTGTAACATGATTACTATCTTGCCTCTGCGTAAATTTGTATGGTGAAAATCTCTTACTGGTTTATTACACATCTTGAAAGCTTCGACTCCATGCCCAATGTTTCTTGTTTACCTTTTCGACCAGAAAATATTTTTTGAGAAACTCTAAAAGAACCTTCGTGTATTTTTAGCCTTCATATATATATCAAAGAGAGAGCCCTCTCTGGTAGAGAAAATGGCTAGTTCATCTACCTAAAGCTTGGTTTGAAATAGGTTACCTTAGGTCTTGTTTTCTTACAACCGGAATAAAATCTAAGCGCTAACATTTTGGCGCCGTTGCCGGGGAGCGAAAGTGAAATTTTCCCTGGGAGAAACGACAAAGAAAGCTCAAATTTCTTGGGCAAGGAAGTTTGAAACAAGTTGGTTGTAGATATTGCCCTGGCGACTTCACTTGTGACAGTTTTCAGAAGTTTTGAGAGTAATTTAAAAAAAAGACATTGTGGTTACAAGAAGGAATCCCGGTTCGCAGTTCTTTTCAGGCGTGGATAATCCAGAAAAGCTCCTCAAGACAGAGAAAGTCAAAGGCAAGACGAAAGAAGGTATTTCTCAGTTTTCGAATATATTCCCTTCTTTACATGAACAGCTGTTTGAAAAAGAAAATATTGGTTCAAGTGAAAAGATTTTGTTTAGAACTAAGTCAGATTCTGATTTGAAAGGAACAAAAGTTGATCCACTAAGTTTGTGGGCCTATTCTTTAAAATCTGTTTGGAAAAATTTACAAAGATCCGAGAGGAAAACACCTGAAATATCCAAAGCCCAAAGAATACCTGTACAGGGTAATAGACAACAGGCGACGGTTGTTGCACCTTATAATCCACCACCCATGGCTGCCAGATTTGCTCCTTTGGTTTTGCCAGCAGTTTTACATGATTTGCCTCAAAATTATGCACAGAGAATCTTTACTTTTGATAATGAGGGAAATTATACAGCACAGCAACATGTTGATAATTTCAGTGATTTTATTGATTTAGAAGAAGTGGATTATGATGATGCTAAAATGAGGTTGTTTGCTCAAAGCTTGAGAGGTGAAGTGAAAAAATGGTTTAGAGCTTTAGCCGCTGGATCTATTGCAAATTATGATGCCTTTACAACCCTTTTTATCGAAAGGTGGGAAGATCAGAAAAATCCTTCGCAGGTATTGACCCAGTATAACAATCTGAAAAAGGGAGGTTTTGAGTCAGTTCAGGAGTTCTCTGCCAGATTTATGAAAGTCTACAATTCAATCCCTACAGATATAAAACCTCCAGTAGGAGCAGCCAAGTTACATTATGCTGATGCTTTTGAAGGTGATTTTTCATGCACATTGAGAGAAAGAAGATCTACTACTTTGGCAATAATGATGAAAGATGCAGTAGAAGTTGAGGCTAATATGATGGCTTCTGGAAAAATGAGACATAGAGATATGGATAGAAAGAAAATTAGAGAAGATAATCAAAATGCAGCTTCTTCTTCTTCTTCCTCTACAGATGTAAAATTCGAAGTAATGATGAAAACTATGGAAAAGTTGTTAGAAAGATTAGTAGTAGATAACAAAGCTCCAAATAAAGAACAAGCAGAACCTCAAATCAGAAATCTGAATTTTAGGAGACCTTTTGTTCCAACTATAAGGCCGAGAGAACAGCGAAACCCAAGGAATGCAGAAGAAGATCAAATCCGGCCTCCTTTTCCTGAAAATTATATTGCTGGAGAAGCTGAAGCCGAAATGCCTGAAGGAGATATTCACCATTGTGGCAGTTCTGATCCAGAAGTGTATTTGACTAAACAGGAGCATGATATGTTCATGGCAGAAGGGGAATGTTGTAGTTTGGAGGTAGGAAGTGATCAATACCAAATTGGTTATCAAAATGCCATAAACGACCTTCAAAGAAAAATAAATCTGAGGAACCGAGATGTTGTAATTGACAAAGGGAAAGAAACAATAGGCAAGTCAAAAAGAAATGCTGATAAAACTTCTACTAGTCAGTCTGAAACGCAAACTAAAAGAAAAGAAAATGAAGATGTGCGCAAGATAATTCCAGATAGCAAGAAAGATCCAATGAAGGAAAGTGATAAAAATTTGGTTCCTTTCAACATACAGAATGAAATGTCAAAAGTCAAGATTCCAGTACCCTTTAATGAAATACTGAAAAACAAGGAATACAAGGAACAAATTTTCAATATGATGCAATTAGAAAATCGGGTGGAAATAGACACTTTGGAATTAGATGATGATAATCCTAATATCTGTTTAGGATCAAGAATGGAAGACAATAGTTTGGAAGAAGTTTCTCCTTTCTATGTGAATTTGGATATTCATGATAAAGTGGTGCATAACTGTATGTTGGATTCTGGAGCTTCTCATAATTTAATGCCCAAACTTGTAGTAGAATCTTTGGGATTGGAAATCACAAGACCATATGATGACTTATTTTCTTTCGATTCAAGGAAAGTTAAATGTTTGGGGTTGATAAAAGATTTGACAGTCAATCTCAGTAAAATACCAGCCAAAGGTATTCTTATGGATGTGGTGGTTGCTGATATTCCTGCAAAGTTTGGTATGTTACTGTCCAGATCATGGGCCTCAAAGTTAAAGGGAACTTTACAAATGGATATGTCTTTCGCTACTATCCCGGTGTTGGGGGTACACAGAATATTGTATACTGAAAAGAGAGCTTCTTATTTGGTAAGTGATCTAAAAGAGCCTGAGAAACAAGCCATATATGCATTAGACACCGATTTGGGTTCTTGCATTTTGTACAATGATGTTGAATCTAAAGAAAAGATTGATTTAATTGAACCTAAAGAAAATGAGGAGGAAAGATTATTAAGAGAAAAGATCAGAAAAGAAGGTACTTGGACGATGCACTTTGATGGAGCTAAAAGCAGAGAAGGAGCTGGAGCAGGAGTATGGATAATTACGCCTGACAGAGAATTTCTAATGTTTTCTTACCAATTGAATTTTGAGTGTACCAACAATGTTGCAGAATATGAGGCCTTAATTCTGGGATTGAATATGTTGAAGGATTTGAAAGCAAAAAAGATTGAGGTATTTGGAGATTCTGAATTGGTTATAAATCAGGTAAAAGCTATTTATCAGACCAAACACCCTAAAATGAGGTCCTATAGGAATGAAGTGTGGGATTTACTGGAAAACTTTTTCGATGAACATGATGTTATCTCAATTCCCCGAGTTAGCAACACTGTAGCAGATTCTTTAGCCACTACAGGAGCTGCGTTCAAAACTCCCATCTTTTCTAAAAAGGAATATAATATCGAAGTCATACATAGACCATCTATTCCAGACAATGTCAAACATTGGCAGGTCTTTGAAGATGACCAACAGATCAAACGCTTTTTGGAAATGACAGATGAGTTCAACTACAGATCTATTGATGCAGAAGGTGATGAGATGGGTCCAGATGAAGTGGATTCTCCAGAGGAAACAGAAAAATTCAAGCAAAGGATTGGAGGTAAGGATATTATACAGCTGAAGAACAATGTTATCCCAAGAGGTTTAATTCCTTTAGAAAAGCTATTTGATAAAAATGATGTGGTAAAAAATCCAAAGATTGAACCAAAACTTGAAGATGTGAAAGATTATAATTTAGGTTCTGAAAAAGATCCCAAATTGGTAAAACTTTCAAAGAAATTACCAAGAAAAGAAGAAGATAAAAGTGTGGAAGTAATGAAAAGGTTTTCGGATGTTTTTGATTGGAGCTATGAGGATTTAAAGGAATATGATATTTCTGTTATACAGCATACAATTCCAATTAAACCAGGTGAAAAGCCTTCTAAGCAAAAATTGAGAAGAATAAATCCCAAGCTACTGCCAGTGATAGAAAAAGAGGTGAGGAAGTTGTTTGATGCTAAGATAATTGTGTCTCTGAGGTTTTCCAAGTGGTTAGCGAATTTAGTACCTGTAAGGAAAAAGAATGGAGAAATAAGGCTGTGTGTGGATTTTAGAAACTTGAACAGAGCTTCTTTGAAAGATAATTATCCACTCCCTAAAATGGACCAGGTTTTACAACAAGTTGTGGGAGCCGAAAGAATTTCCATGTTGGATGGGTTTTCAGGTTATAATCAAATCAAAGTTCATCCAGAAGATCAAGAAAAAACTACTTTTACTACTCCTTGGGGAACATTTATGTACGCCAAAATGCCATTTGGTCTAATGAATGCAGGTGCAACATTTTCTCAGAAACATTGGTCCGGGAAACACTACTCCCCTCCAACTCAGATTTTCTCAGGTAAACTTTCCTGAAGAATTGAATAGCACATACCAACGACTTTCTTAGAGATATCCAGAACTCCATGATGCTTCCTCCAAACAAATTCATGTTGTTTACCATCCTGATGGTTTTATATCTTGAAATGACACCTCTTCGTCCGTGACGACACTTGCTTCCCTTGGTCGCATGACGACACTTCTTGAGATCAAGTTCAGTCACAGAACATGAAATTTTTGGATGGAAGAGGTATTTGGGACACTAAACATTGTTGAAATTACCTCATTCTTAACCCATTTGATGTATATGACCCTTAGGAACATTTTTCCAGACCAAACCATCTCCTGAAAATGAGCAGAAAAGCTTGTTTTTGGCCATTTTTTAACATGAGTGCTGGTACACAGGCATGATAGTAGCGTGTGTACCCTACTCTAGTGTACAATAGTAGCGCTCAAACCTTCTGAGCGTGACTCCACTGTTGAAATAGTAGCGCTCAACTCCATATGTACGCTACTTTGTCTACTGTAGAGTAGAGTGCACCCCTATTTTGGTCAAAATCTTGAAATTCGAGTAAGTTAAGTTGGTTGGGAAACCTCTTGAGCGGTTATAACTTCTTTTCCTCTTCCTCACTGACTATATAAGGAGGGTAGAAGGGCCATGTGAGAGGACTAAGCCCAATTACAAAGTTATGCTGGAGGAATGGAGACCCTCATCCCTATCTCTTGTGCTTCAGTTTTGGTAAACCCTAGCACAGTTGATTAGAGGCTGGAATCCCTGGAGAACAGAAGCAGGAGACCTTGAATCTAGGTTTCTTGAAGTGCCAATCTTGAAAGAAGGTATAACTTTATGTACTTGGTTTCATTCATCAATAAAGATCAACCGTTCTTTCCTTTCCAAATATGACCTATTCTCGTATGTGTTTGATTTGATTACTGTTTAATTATAGTTTGATGTCCTGTTATGTCATGGATATCAGTCTTATATATGTAGTCAAATGTGTTTGAGAAAGGTATCAAGTTGTTTTGCAAGTCTGAGCATTGCGACACTGGATAAGCATTCAAGAGCGAGGGAGGCAAAGCTAGGATCAACCTTCTGAATGAGGTGCCTATATCTCTAAACCCTAATCTCTTCATTTATTTGTTGTACTTGCAGAATGCTTGTAAGTCTATCTTTATCACCGTAAGTTGGTAGTTTCTTCCCTGAACTATAGGTGCATTTTCCCCACAACAGAATGGCGACCATACTGGGGAAAGCCTAACTGCTTAGGGGTGTCCAAGGTCATTTCTTCAGTCTTGTTTGATGGTCTTTGTTCATTTTATTGATTAGGATCAGTTAGTAGGCTTTATTTGACCCTCCTTGGCTCTTACATGCCCTTCCCAGCCGTTGCAAACCCTTGTGGACCGAGGTGTGGTGGTTTTAACGCCATTTTCCCAACTTTTTCCACCTGTACGCTACTGTTTGTACAACAAAGTAGAACCCATATGCTACTTTTCCTTTTCACAGTAGCGCCCATCCTACTATGGGCGTTGGTATGCCTCATACATAGTAGCGCTCAAAATCTGGGTTTGAAATTTTTGATTTTTTGGGTTGTGGACCCAAATCTGGGGGCTGTGGCTGCATTTTTTGGGGTCCCTGATGACCCTAGATCTGAGCTAAACCACTATAAGTGGTCTCCCATCCTTGTATTGATCCTACATTCATGATTTGAACCTCTTTTGATCAAGTTGGGCTTGTTTGGAAAGTTTTGGGGTTTGTTGACCCAAGTTGGGGGGTTGTGGACCTGTTTGGTGTTTTGTACCCTAATTTGAGTCTGACTGAACTTGCTTGCCCCATTTACACTGGATTTGAAACCTTTTGAGTCTTTTTGACCTATTTGTATCTATTTGAGTGAAATTTCTCTTTTAGGTTGGTTTCTTATCCTCCCTTATGCTTTTAGTTTTTCTTTTGTAGTGAAAGCTCAAGTGTTTTGGATGTTGTTCAAGACCTTGTTTGCATTGTTTATGTGCAGAACTGACTTTACCAAACCATACTTCTTCGTAGGTCATTTGATTCATTTGGGTCTAAAATTAGTTTTTGTAGTCTTTTCCCAATGGTTGGCATGCTTACATCAATAAGAATTTGAAATTCATATTTGGTAGCTTTTACAGTTTCATAAAGAGAACCTGAAAGTTTCTTTGCTTTGCTTTGATAGTAGGTTAGTTTGAGTTTTGTTTCTTACCTTTGAAAGCATAAATAATTTTGATTCATTTTCTGAATAGAGTACCTTGCAAGTGGCTTAAAATATTTTAGAGTGCTTCGCATCAAAAAGAACAAGTTTTCTTTTGCATACCTATTTGTTTGAGTAGCTGCATTCTTAGGTTTTGAGTTTAGACTTTATGTTTACCTTTTTTGCATTCGAAAGATTAAAAATTGCATTTGCATATGCATTCTAGATTAGAATCTTAAGACTTGCATTGAAAAGAAAAAGATTTGTTTGGTGGTAAATATTTCATTTTTAGTACTCTATCTCTATTATAACCACTCTCACACACCCACTACCTTTTTTGAGTAAGCAAGTAACCTTTAAAATGAACCCTAATAAAATGTACTAGTAATATTTTCTTTTCTAGGTTACACTATGCCAACTAGTCTTGGTTAGGATCTTGGGTTTAAAACACCTTAAACCACCCAAGATCACACATTACGCAAAAATCATAGTTCGACTATAACAGGTAAACCCACTTCATTCAAAGCTTGCCTGGGATCTATGCAGTAGGTCTTGTGAGATCAGATTGTTGGGAATACTCCTCTACTTTTTGTTTCGAGCATATACCAGGATTGGATCACGTTTGGGGACTCTTTTGAGTTTCGGGCTCAAATACCCTGCCCACGCCTTCTGATTCAACCAACGACTATTCCCCCAGGAGTTTTCGGTGTTGTGGTATCCTTAGTATCTGACCATAGGTTCATACATAAGTGATAGCGGAGGGTATATCTGCTTTACCTAGGACAGACATGGGAGGAAATCCCTTGCAGGTCTTTGGGAGGGTGGTTGGGTGATTCCAGCGCTTGCACCCTTAGTCATTTTATTGTGGACCCCGGGTAACTATTCTTCATCCTTCGTTGATCTGTTTTGGGCCCTCATCATCCCAGACTCTTCTCCGGAAGGCATCTGTTATCCTGGTTTGATTTAACTAGGACCTTTTTTAGTGGTGTTCTCTTTGTGCTACTTGTTTTAGTTTTCCTTAGAGAACTTCTTGTTCATTCGAGCAGGAAACTATGTGTAGCATTCCGGCGAGTGCCAATCAAGGTACCCCTGTTCCAGGGGATCCTTGTGTTGTTCCATTCATTGGAAACATTGGTGCTCCCTTAATGGCTACTCTGAATCTTCCTGGATTCACTATAGGGCTGCCAGTTTGGTTGTTTTCCACTCCGAATGCCTTGCATGCTCCTGACGCTTATTTTGTGAGCACCTCAAATCAAGAGCATCAGAACCATGTGCCTCCTTTTCCAGTAACATATTCTCCTCCTCCTTCTACCTCATGTGGCGAAAGTAGCAATACTAGGAGCCAACAGTCTAAAAGGAATAGACGGAGGAAGAATAAGAAGAAGATGCCAAAACAAGGGGGCAGCAACCCAACCTCTGCAAGTCATGCTGGGGGCAAGCACCCTTCCTCTGCAAGTCATGTAGGGGACACCTACCCAGCCTCTAGAGGTCATGCTGGGAGAAAACTTTTAGTCACTGAAAATCATATTGAAAGTTTGTCTTCAACCACTATCAGTCATGTTGAGGACACGTCATTAATCACTTCTAGTCATATTAATGACAAGTCACCAGTTCCCGTGAGTCATACTGGAGACACCAGATCAGCCACTGCAAGTCATGCTAAGGGAGTTGACATTGTCGACAAACCAAACAAACAGAACCTTAAGTTCCCTTGTAAGTTTTGCGAGGGAGATCACCTTACTTACTTGTGCCCTATACTTCCAGAAGTGCAAAAAGTGTGGTACTTAGTTCAAAAGTCTTATGCTTCTGAGCAACCAGCCTCTGTGAGTCATGCTGGGGGCAAGCTATTAGCCAATGCTAGTCATGCTGAGAGTACTGACGTTGTAAAGGAGTCTAAACCTATAGGACGGAAACCAAAGTTCCCTTGTGATCTTTGTAAGGGAGATCACCTTACTCACCAATGCCCTACCATTCTAGAGGCACGAAGAGTGTGGTCCATGTCTGAAAGAACCTCTGTTCCTGAGTTGTCTATAGATTCCCTACAGTCAGATCAACCTTTGGTTGATAAAGTGGTTGAACCAATGCAATCTTTGGTCGACCCCACTCTTCCTTCGGAGAGTGAAGTGATCGAATCAATGCAATCTTTGACCGATCCCATCAGTCCTTCGGAGATTGATAAACCTACTGCTGAAGTCTTCTGCATTACCAGTTTGGATATTCCTGAAAAAGGGGCCACTTCATCTATTCCATGTGAACCCCTACCAAGCCCTAGGATCGTTTCCTTTGATTGGAATAGTCTAGCCGAGCCTCGTCTTCCTTCTTCGACAACTTTCCAGATAAAGGTTGATATCGGGAACCATACGGTTGATCGATGCATTGTTGATGAAGGTGCTTCTGTTAGTATCTTATCCGCTTGTGCTTGGAGAGATTTGGGTTTCCCTAATGTTATTCCAGCTGTTAATTGGCCGTTGACCTTCAATAGAAGACCTAGTGAACCGATCGGATTCCTCCGTCAACCACCTGCTACCTTGGGTGGAAATACAGTCTTAGTTGATTTTATGGTTCTAGAGGACCCTGTGGACTTTGATATGATCCTCGGGTGTGATTACATTTATGATATGCATACTGTGGTGTCTGTGTTTTTTCGTGTGATGCATTTCCCTCATAACAAAAACATTGTCACCATCAACCAACTTGCATTCATTGATCCTCCTTATTACCCAATTGTAGACCAGTCTAATCCCTCGTCTTTAGGCACTACTATGTCACATGGGCCTTATGTGGCATATTGTTCCTTGAGTTCAACTGCTACTGAGAAGAAGTCTCTGAGTTCATGCTTACCTTCTCGGGACTTGGTCCCAGCTTTTGACCAAGTGACACCTCCATCTGAATATTTAGATATGTGTTCTATCTGGGATGATATACTTCCTTCCAATAAAGTTTTCCTATAGTCCATAGCACAGTCTGCCATTCATTTGGATGTTGATCCAGTCACAGTTATGTCCAGCCCCGGTTTGACCTTAAAGTCTGATCTTCCTACTGTTGAGTCTTTGGACTCTCCTATAGATCCACAAATCGATGTTCCTGCTAAGTTTGATTCTACTTCTAGAATTTTCAACTCCCGTAATGATGAATTTGTTTCTGCATATTCCATCATGTCCTTCAACTTTGATCTTCATCCTGAAGTTGATCTTGTTGATTGTAAGTCCTCAGGCTTGGGTACCATAGAGTCTTCATTCGAAAACTCTGCCTTGTTTATGCCTGCTGTTGAGGATAGTGAAGTTGAAAGTATTTCTACCACAGTGACTTGTATCGGGTGTTTCCTTACATATGTTTTAGATATGATCCTGGTACTAATGTTTCTTGGAGACAGGATTATTAGCTGGATGTATACTTGCTTACTGGTCATTTTCGACACCTTGTGAGACCATGTCAGGTATATTTGGAACCTTGTATATATTTTTAGGCTTCCCTTCTATTATGTTGCATTTGAACCTTTTGCCATCTGAATTCGCCATAGGGTCGAACCTGTTGGATATTGGTGTGTTAGCTATCTCTTTATGCATCGTGCACCGGTCCGACAGCAGAGCCTACCTAACATGGGTCACCCTAGTCAGCACTCTTATGCCATTCTGGTGCCCATGCTGAGTTTCTCTCATAGGCTTGGGAGCCTTTTTAGGTTATGAGCAGTCTTCCACCTTTCCTTTGAGCTCGCTAAAAACAGTAAGGAGGCTACGAGCATTTCTTCCACCTTTCCTTCGAGCTCGTTAAAAACAGTAAGGAGGCTATGAGCATTTATTTCATCTTCACTTCGAGCTCACTAAAAATAGCAAGGAAGTTGTGAGCATTTTCTGTATCTCCTTTGAGCTTGTTAAAAATAGTAAGGAGGTCATAAGTTTACTTTTTCGGACTCGTTAAACCTTTACGGAAAAGATCCCCATGGAGTTCTTTTAATCCCTTTTCAGACTCCTTAAATAGGAAAATGTTGCCGAGCATAGTTGTCTTTTCGGGCTCGTTAAAATAACTGAATTGACATCCACTTAGGTATAGAATTACCCCTTTTTTGGGCCTTGGTGGATATATTACGGAAAAGGTATACTCTAGGTATACTCTTGTATGCGCTAGAAGAGTTCTTCTTCCATCATTTTACACTTTTTCGGGGAAGGAGACTAACTTTATGAAAAAGGACCTTTGGAGTCGTATTTAGGGTTTTCAGACTCTCGAAATGTGAAAACACCAAGCGAGCATTCACCTACTCGGGCTCGATGTGAAATCCACGACATGGTTGATAGAGGACTGTTTAAGTTTTTCAACTCTATAAACAAGAAAACACCGTCGAGCACATACCAATCCGGGCTCAATATAAAACCCACCGATAGGTGTATAGAGGACTGTTTAAGTTTTTCAACTCTATAAGCAAGAAAACACCGCCGAGCACAGACCAATCCGGGCTTGATATAAAATCCACGGATAGGTGTATGGAGTTTTCTTCTAGGATTTTCAGACTCCTTAAATATGAAAATACCGTCGAGCATGCTTTAGTTCTCTGTCAAGCTCGTTAAAAAATGAAAAAAGGAAAGGGAAGAAAAGAATGTTAAAATATCTTTCAATATGATGGCGGAAAGTCAACTATCTCCTTGAACAAAGCACCTATTTTGAGTCTATCAAACAAGTTGGGTTCTAGCGTTGGCCTTAGGGTAAACCTGATCTCAGAGTTCTTACTCCTCCTTTTGGTTAGTCTTACAATCATATGGAGAATCTGTTAATGTCTCCTACATTTCAGATTTTAATCATGGTCTCTTTGTGTTAAAAGCTGCCTAAGTCACTCTTGTGTCATGCTCACTGTTCAAGGATACAACCTATGTCGGCCATTCTGTAGTTTCCTTGACCTCATGTGTCGGTCATTCTGTAGGTTCCTTGACCTCATGTGTCGGCCATTCCTTGGTGTCAGTATGTTTCATCATGTGTTTAGTCCTACTCCAAATCATCTCATACCTGTTTGAGTGTCCCTCGTGTTGGATGATGGAGGATGCATCAAGGCCTCCCTTCCAATGGACTTCTTCCCATCGAATTCAACTCATTGTACTCTGGGAATGAAGTTTAGAGTTTAGGTTAGTACCTTGGGGATTGCAGTCATTTGTGGCAATTTCCCTCGCTATTGGATAGATGGGAATACATCAATGTCTCCTATCCGATGGATTCTTCAAGTGTTCGATGGAAAGACCACTAATTCGCACTTGCTTGAATGTACTAGGTACCTTGGGTTCCATTTTCATTATTGATGGACACCCTCGCGTTTGTTAAAGGTATACATCGATGACCGATAATCAAATGATACCTCCCATGTTCGACATCAACTCAATTATTCACAGGGATAGGTTTGTACCTTGGATTGTTTTTGGATGAAGACCTTGGGATCCTCGATAGCATCACCTCATTTATGTTATCGCCCAAGTTGCACAAGCCTAAGCCAAACTCTTTTTGGGCTCTTGATAAGACATAGAACCAGCTTGTTCTCTATGGCTATGTTCTCTAGTTTTTACATAGATCCACCTTGTATTTCTGTGGCTATGTTTACACTTATGTTCCTCATGGATCCACGCTTGTATTTTAGTGGCCATGATACATGCATCAGTTTTTGGATCATTATTGTATCCTCTTGGAGGTCATGTTCCATTATTTGAACATGGACAGTTACCTCAAGGATAAGTTTGTCTGACATTGCCTTTGCTTTTAGGTACTTCTTTTGAGCATATGATTCTTGGTTTCTCCGTTCCTCCATGTTTCAACTCTTTTTTATTTATAATGTATTTCGGCCATCGTTTCCCACTCTCCCTCTGACCTCATACATTAGGGGGAATCTGTTATAGCTTGAAATGACACCTCTCCGTCCGTGACGACACTTGCTTCCCTTGGTCGCATGACGACACTTCTTGAGATCAAGTTCAGTCACACAACAAGACATTTGTGGATGGAGGAGTCATATGGGACACTAAAAATGGTTCAAATTACCTCATTATTGACCCATGTGATGTATATGACCCTTAGGAACATTTTTCCAGACCAAATCATCTCCTGAAAATGAGCAGAAAAGACTGTTTTTGGCCATTTTTTAACATGAGCGCTAGTACACAGGCATGATAGTAGCGTGTGTACCCTACTCTAGTGTACAATAGTAGCGCTCAAACCTTCTGAGCATGAATCCACTGTTGAAATAGTAGCGCTCAACTCCATATGTATGCTACTTTGTCTACTATAGAGTAGAGTACACCCCTGTTTTGGTCAAAATCTTGAAATTCGAGTAAGTTAAGTTGTTGGGAAACCTCTTGAGCGGTTATAACTTTTCTTCCTCTTTCTCACTGACTATATAAGGAGGGTAGAAGGGCCATGTGAGAGGACTAAGCCCAATTACAAAGTTATGCTGGAGGAATGGAGACCCTCATCCCCCTCTCTTTTGCTTCAGTTTTGGTAAACCCTAGCACAGTTGATTAGAGGCTGGAATCCTTGGAGAACAGAAGTAGGAGACCTTGAATCTAGGTTTCGTGAAGTGCCAAGCTTGAAAGAAGGTATAACTTTATGTACTTGCTTGCATTCATCAATAAAGATCAGACGTTCTTTCCTTTCCAAATATGACCTATTCTTGTATGTCTTTGATTTGATTATTGTTTAATTATAGTTTGAGGTCTTGTTATGTCATGGATATCAGTCTTATATATGTAGTCAAATGTGTTTGAGAAAGGTATCAAGTTGTTTTGCAGGTTTGGGCATTGCGACACTGGATAAGCATTCAAGAGCGAGGGAGGCAAATCTAGGATCAACCTTCTGAATGAGGTGCCTACATCTCTAAACCCTAATCTCTTCATTTATTTGTTGTACTTGCAGAGTGCTTGTAAGTCTATCTTTATCACCGTAAGCTGGTAGTTTCTCCCCTGAACTATAGGTGCATTTTCCCCACAACAGATGGTAACACTTCTCTTAGATTTACTCCTGCACAATCATTACCTCCACCATCACCTGCAATAAGAATATCTACTTCCGATTCTATGTATTTACCCCACAGGTCAAACATCCCATTACGTTCATCTGCACATATGCAACCATATGATTCTCAGCTACACCAACACATGGTTAACCACATTCAGTTTCCTTCTGCATCCTGCAAATTTTGTAAAGAAAAACATACCCCACAAAAACAAAATACATTTTAGTCTATTAATTCACCCTCTTCATCCTCTTCCTCTATTGATCATAAAGGTCAGCATACTGATTGTCTTGATTGTTCTTCTTTGTTTCGAGATATTAAAAGTTTGTCTCTCCCTCGAGAAAAATATGGACACTTGTCCCATATTTCAGCAAGAAGATTAGATTCTGGCAATTCCATTCCTTCTTTTAAGGATGGTAGTTTACAGTCAGATTTTCAATTTGTTAATTTGGGAAGCCCGAATGATCCTGATCCTGGAGAACAAATCCAATTATAGAATTATGCTAACTTCCAGCCTGTATGTATAGCTCAAAACCCTGATTATGTTGCTAGAGATGGTCTTGACCTCAAGGCTCATCTGCAGACACTGCATGGATCTTTAAAAAATATTTCGGATACTATTGCTTCTTTGGTTAAGAACCAAAAAGAGTAGATCGCTAGGCTGTCAGATATTGAAGCTAGTCTCGATGTTATTACAAGATCTATAGAAAATCTATAGTCAGCACTTCTATCTCCTTCTTCTCCTCCTAACTATAGTCAAATCAACCAAGAGGGCTATAAGTTCAAATATCCTTCTGGTAGCTCAAACCCCCATAAATTCCTAAAGCAGTTAAGTCCACATAGACTGTAGAGTATTCAGCATGGTGCTGAATTGGCTATAGAAAAGTATGAGTTGTTGAAACAAAGAGTTCTGTCACTTGATTGTCATGACATTAAAATGGCATCCTCCACTATCTCTATGGATTCTGAGATAGGTGAAGCCTCTAGCAAACCAAAAAGAAATAGAGTTGAGTCACATTTCTTCCAAAATCAAGCTAGAAGAGTTTTAGGTCAAGATGTCGGCAACAATAAGTTTCACAATCCATTAAGTAAATGGACAAATGAATTAAAAAATGTAGATATCAAGATTGATTCCAAAGATCTGTCCAAAGGCTTTGGTAACACACTGATTATTAATTTTGATTGCTTGGAAAATGATCATATTCCAAATTTGTTCCAAAATATCTATGCATGGGCATTCCAGAGAAAAGCAGAAACTAAAGCATCCTGGAAAGATATAGCTACACAGCTTACTTGGGCATTTACAGGAATAACAAAGCAATGGTGGGAAAAAATTTCAGAAGAAGAAAAAGAACATTTACTGGAGGATAATGATCCTTTAGAAGCTTTGTTTCAAGCCCTTGCTCATGAATTTCTTGGCGCATTACCTCCTGATGCATCTCATACTGCGCAATTGGACATGTCCCATAAATTATGTGATATCAATCTTCTTCAAGAATATTTTTGTACAATGCAGACCATGTTGTACAAAATTACAGATCATCAGAATGTTGCCTACCTTCGCCATTATCTTGCCTCTCTTCCTGGAAAAATACCATTTCTTGTAAATACCTATTTGGCAGATCATCAAGTCAAGATTGAAGAGTTATCTCTTGCTGGTTTACATCAGCATGTGCTCACAGCCCTCCAAAAAGAATGTGTCGCCATGAAGACACAGAAAAATATCAAAAAACAAATTTTTGTATCTCAGTCAGCCTATCAGCAATTTCGTGAAACTTCAATTATGGTTGTTTCAAGCCTTGTCCACATAAAACATCTACATGCACCTGCCATTCCAAAAAGTCTGGTGAATCCAGTTCTCGATCCCATCCCAGATTCCAGTCTTCCTCAAAGAGAATCTCAAAGTATCCAAAGAAACCATTTTTTCAAAATAGGAAGAATAGGTTTGTCTTTAAGAAAAGGACCCAGCCACTTTGAAAGTCTACCTGTTACATCTATGGCAAGCAAGGCCATTGGGAAAACAAGTGTCCAGAGAAGAAGACAAATTTTCAGATAAAATCTATGAGATTTTTACAGTAGAGTACAATCCTGCTGAGTGGGATGTAGTCCCTGAGTTACAATCAGAAGATGAAGGATTCTCCATTCATGAGTCTACAAATGACTTTGAATATAATTCTAGTTCTAATGAGTTAAATCTACATAAGATTTCCATTAATTCTTCGGATAGCTCTAATGATGACCAAAATTTTATTAGTATTTGTTTTATGTTTTATTTTGCTTCTCTCAAAAGTCAGATAGAAGAGTTAGAAGAAAAAAAGGCTAGTATTTCTCCAGGCCTGGTCATAATCAGAAGAAGACTACAAGAAAATATTGATGAGTTGACATAAAAGTTGCCAGAACCTTCACAGTATGTCCCTACATATGAAGGGTCTGATCCAAGCGAGGCAGAACTTCTTAGAAAAATTGTTTTCTTTGAAAACAAAGTAAAGAGAGAGAGAGAACAGTTAGCTAACTTAGCTACAAGTATACAAGGATATCTACATCAGCTAGATGAAATGAACTCTGAATATATCTAGCTAACAATGAGAAAATCTCACAGCTTTAACCCAGTTCCATAAATAGTAGAAGAACCAGTCCCTGAACAACAGAGTTTAGGAGATCGGATGGTTGTCCCTATCCAGATCAAAACAGAAGGGTATAAAGCTTACGACTTGGATGCACAAGTAGATACAGGCGCCATGAACAGTTGTTGTAAATACAAAGCCATTCAATAATATTTTTGGCAGCCTATCTCTATTCACTTCAGAGTAGTTAACAAAGAACTCATCAAAGTAAGTTTTATTGCTCCATATTTTCCTATTTTGTTAGGAAAAATAAAAATATATGTTACTTTATATTGTTTAGATATAGGAGCTGACATATTACTAGGACAAGATTTTGTCAAGAAACACCTGCCAATGTCAGTTAGAGAAGATTCAGTTGATTTCATAGTCCAAAGAACTGTGACTTCCATTCTAGTAAAGTCTTCTTTCACTATCAGAATTTCTCCTGAAAAGCCAGACATTGTCGAAGAATCCATCAAGGATTTGGAAAAAATAAAAAAGATTGTCAAACATGCAGACCTACATGGTCGAGACATCCTTGCAGAAATAACTCAGAAGTTACAAAAGGAATGTACTTCTTATCATCCAGATGCCTTCTGGAAGAGAGAAAAATACTATGTCACTTTTCCATACAAACAGAATATAGAAATAAAACCTCAGAAAGACTCAACAAATAATATGAGTCATATGGAGCAGCAAGCATGCAAAGAAGAAATCAAACAGTTGTTGGATAGGAAGCTGATAGAACCTTGCAAAAGTGCTTGGGCTTGCCCATCATTTTATGTCAATAAGCATTCTAAGTAGAAAAGAGGAAAGAAAAGATTGGTAGTTAATTATGGAGAATTGAACAAAGCTTTAGAACCAATCAGGTATCCTCTACCTCATAAAGATTTAATTCTATCAAGGATAGCAAAATCCAATGTCTTTAGTAAGTTTGATCTTAAGACTGGTTTTTGGCAAATCAACATAGCACCAGAAGATAGGTACAAGACTGCATTCGTAGTTCCTCATGGCCAATATCAGTGGATAGTAATGCCTTTTGGCCTGAAGAATGCTCCATCAGAGTTCCAAAAAAGGATGGAAGACATTTTTCGTTCTTTAGATTTTGTTATTGCATATATTAATGATTTGCTCATTTTTAGCAGAGATATAGTTGAGCATAAGATACATTTAGAACAATTTCATAATTTTTTTTTTAAGCATGGGATTGCACTTTCGTCATCCCCATATAAGTTTGTTATTTCTAAGACTTCCATTGAATTCTTGGGCCTCCATATTTCACAAGGAATAATAATTATGCAGCCACATGTTTTGCAGAAAATATTAGAGTTTCCTGACAGATTGCAAGATACTAAACAGGTTCAGTGATTCCTCGGTTGCTTGAATTATATCAGACAGTTTTATCAAGCACAGGAAAAAGACACAAAGGTGTTATAGAAAAGATTAAAGCCTGGCACAAAATGGATACCAGCTATGACTGACACAGTCAGAATAATCAAAGCAAACATCCAGAAGCTTCCTCCCCTTGCTCTTCCAGTCCTAGATCTACCTTTTATTTTAGAGATTGATGCTTTTGATCAAGTTGGGGTAGCTATGCTGTTGCAAAAGCATTCAAAGAAAGAGGAGGTTTGTGCTTATACTTCCGGAACCATTTTCGAAGCAGAATCCAAGTACCCATCATCACACAAAGAGATTCTTCCTATCAAGAAGGGTATTCATCGTTTCAAACTTTTCCTCAAAAGTTTATGTTTTATAGTTTGAACATATCTTAAGCATATGAAGGGTATGCTTGCTAAAAAAATACTTGTAGAACATGGCAATACCAGAGTTCTTAGATGGGTTGTCTAGTTGCAAGGATTTGATTTTGAGATCATCTTTAAAGCTGGAAAAGACAATCATCTTGCAGATATGCTAACCCGAGAAGGAACACCTATTAAAAATATTAATGTTTTTACTATAGGAGAATCATCTTCGTCATCCACATTAGCAGAAGATCCAGTTCTTGTCTGCCATGAATGCATTTATGGGTGTGAATAATGTTTTCACCAGCAGATCCAAAGCCTACCTTCTGAAATATAGCAAAGGATCCTCCAAAGCAGATTGGATTCTCCAAAAGGATGACACAGTTATGATATAAATCTTGATAATCCTTTTCACTAGGTTAATCAAGTTAATATGATTTTTGGGTTTTTTCCTCTTCCCCTCTCAGGAGTTCCACAATACTTTGCATATATTTTAGATCCTTCTATCAGATGGATCGATTATTATTCCATTCATCAAATTGCTCGTGCCCATGGAAAAATCACCATCTGTTTTTATTGTGATGATATTATGAGGGAATATAGGTTATGGAGCCCTTGGTTAAAAATTCTCTTCTTCTCATATCTTCCATGCACTTCAGATCTTGAGCATTCAAGGCCATTTTGGTTCACCTCAGTCTTACAATGTGAGCTAACAGAAGGAGCTACTGCAGGTAGTGTGTTTCAGTTTGACATCCTCTGGAGAGGTGCATCTATCTCACAAACTATTGACATAGACTATGTTTCCATATTTGTTATCAAACATTATTTCTTCGGAGAAGTTTCCATCCCAGGATATGCACTACATCGGTATTTTAAGTATTCACCTTTTTTCTACCTGTTTCCGTGAAAATCCTCCCCATTGGATCCTCATGAATATCTTTCTGTATGGTATAGCTGATCCTCATGAAGAGGATGCTGATCTAGATGGATTTGATTCAGAAGGATTTGATTCCGATCATAGCCCACCTGGCTATTGAAATAATTGTACTTATGATTTTCTATATCTTGTCTTTCGTGGGTTCTCTGACGAATCTCCACTATGTAATAGCTTTTAGATCTATTATTGTTATAATTTGGATCTTTGTATCCCTCTTTATGTCATTTCTTTAGTGGGTTCTTTGGTTAAAGAATATCCACCGTGTATTTATGAGCTATCCTCTAGTGTGGATGTCTCCTCATGAGTTACCCGAAAACTAAAGATGCTCTTGTCAGTCATGTTAAGGCATCTCTGTGCTTCGTGAGTCATTACTTTTGGTACAGACAACTACTAGTGTTGTGAAAAGTAGATTCTCCATGTCGATGAGTCATCAATTCTTTTCTTGCGATGGAATCCTCTCATTTTGTATAAAAAAGGTTGCAAGGGTTCATTCTAGGCATTCGAAGTTTTAGTGGTCTAAGTGTTTGGAAAATGAGCAGAGAATTGCTTCGGTGTTCTTGAGTTTTCAAGTCTGTAAATCTATCTATGTTTGTGGTAAGAATATATGAATGAATTTGAAGTTCTGAGTTCCATGAGTTCCAAGTTCTGATTTCTGCATATTTGGTATCAGAGCCTTGTGTTTTTTATCCATCGCATCATTTCTGTTTCTCTTATGTTTTCCATTCCCTTTTGAGGTGGGAAGAGTTATTATATTTAAATTATGGAGCATTGAATTTGTTTGAAGAGCTTGCACAAGCATTCACCCGCTCACGGCGCGATCAGCCATCAAGGGTACTCCGATGTGTAGAAGTTCTTCTTCGGCTTTCTCCAGGTTCAACTTTAAGTTTATCTCTTTTGTTATTTCTGTCATGGATTCTTCCAACAACAACAATTTTTACTTTCCTGAATCTGCTTCATCAAAGAAAGAGAAACACACAAAGCGATGGTCAGGCCTAAATAAATATTTGAACAAAACTGAGTCAGATACTTTCTATGATACTCGTGTTGTGTCTCAGGAATATGAACCATAGCCTAACTGGTCATTACCTGAAATAGAGGTCAATAAAATTTATGATCGTCCTCTGTTCAAGTTTCGTGCAGTCCAACTATTTCATTTCACATTTGTGAATATACCCATATCTGTTGGTCAGTCTGTATACTAGATTCCGTTAATCAAATATGAAGATATAGCTTGGGGTTTGGAGAATGAATATAAATATATCCATATTGGTTTAATACAGTTCAGTATCAATCCTCTTGTACGTCCCAGATTGGATACATCCTGTTTATCATGTGTGTTAGATTCTAGGCTAAACAAGTTTGAAGATGCCTTGTTAGGAGGCTTTCAGAGTCCGTTAAATAATGGCCCTACATGGTCTTCCCTAGTTCCCCGATATCAGGTGTCTCTCAAGGACCCCTATATCAATGAATTTTTACAAGCATATATACAATTTTATTTTTTAATGTAGCTCCGCAATCCCAAACTGCTTAGTTGCATTGTTCTTTGAGTATATGGCTTGTTTCTACTACTGTGCTTGCAATTAATCCTAAGTTACATAAGAGAGCACTCCTGGAAGGATTTGTTATTGGTCCGGGAAACACTACTCCCCCCCCCCACTCGGATTTTCTTAGGTAACCTTACGTGAAGAATGGAATAGCACATACCAACCAATTTCTTAGAGATATCCAGAACTTCATGATGCCTCCTCCAAACAACTTCGTGTTGTCCAACATCCCGATGGTAACACTTCTCTTAGATTTACTCTTGCACAATCATTTCCTCCACCATCACCTGCAATAAGAAGATATGCTTCCCATTCTCAGTATTTACCCCGCAGGTCAAACACCCCATTACATTCATCTGCAAATATGAAACCATATTATTCTCAGCTACAACAACATATGGTTAACCATAGCTAGTTTCCTTCTGTATCTTGCAAATTTTGTAAAGAAAAACATACCCCACAAAAACAAAAACAAAAATCAGCCTATTAATTCACCCTCTTCATCCTCTTTTTCTGTTGATCATAAAGGTCAGCATATTGATTGTCCTGATTCTTCTTCTTTGTTTCAACATATTAAAATTTTGTCTCTCCCTCGAGAAAAATATGGAAACTTGTCCCAGATTTCAGCAAGAAGATTAGATTCTGGCAATTCCATTCCTTCTTTTAAGGATGGTATTCTACAATCATATTTTCAATTTGTTAATTTGAGAAGCCCGAATGATCCTGATCCTGCAGAACAAATCTAGTTACAGAATTATGCTAACTTCCATCCTATATGTATAGCTCAAAACCTGGAGGATGTTGCTAGAGATTTTCTTGACCTCAAGGCTCATCTGCAGACACTGCATGGATCTTTAAATCATATTTCGGATACTGTTGATTCTTTGGTTAAGAACCAAAAAGAGCAGACAACTAGGCTGTCAGATATTGAAGCTGGTCTAGATGTTATTACAAGATCTGTAGAAAAACTACAGTCAGCACTTCCAGCTCCTTCTTCTCCTCCTGACTATAGTCAAATCAACCAAGAAGGCTATAAGTTCAAATATCATTCTGGTAGCTCAAACCCCCAGAAATTCTTGAAGCAGTTAAGTCCACATAGACTACAGAGTATTCAACATGGTGCTGAATTGGCTAGAGAAAAGTATGAATTGTTGAAACAAAGAGTTCTCTCACTTGATTTCCATGACATTAAAATGGCAACCTCCACTATCTCTATGGATGCTGAGATAGGTGAAGCCTCTAGCAACCCAAAAACAAATAGAGCTGAGTCACATTTCTTCCAAAATCAAGCTAGAAGTGTTTTAGGTCAAGATGTCAGCCATAATAAGTTTCGCAGTCCATTCAGCAAATGGACAAATGAATTAAAAAATGTAGATATCAAGATTGATTCCAAAGATCTGTCCAAAGGCTTTAGTAACACACTGATTATTAATTTTGATTGCTTGGAAAATTGTCAGATTCTAAATATGTTCCAAAAGATCAATGCATGGGCATTCCAGAGAAAAGAAAAAACTA
Source organism: Larix kaempferi (assembly GCA_027924585.1). Taxonomy (NCBI): domain Eukaryota; kingdom Viridiplantae; phylum Streptophyta; class Pinopsida; order Pinales; family Pinaceae; genus Larix; species Larix kaempferi. Next base: position 15,228,048 of record BSBM01000893.1, read on the forward strand.
AAGCATCCTGGAAAAATATAGCTACGCAGCTTACTTGGGCATTTACAGGAATAACAAAGCTATGGTGGGAAAAAATTTCAGAAGAATAAAAAGAACATTTACTAGAGGATAATAATCCTTTAGAAGCTTTGTTTCAATCCCTTGCTCATGAATTTCTTGGTGCATTACCTGCTGATGCATCTCATACTGCTCAATTGTACATGTCCCAGAAATTATGTGGTATCAATCTTCTTCAAGAATATTTTTGTACAATGCAGACCATGTTGTACAAAATTACATATCATCAGAATGTTGCCTACCTTTGCCATTATCTTGCCTCTCTTCCCGGCAAAATCCCAGTTCTTGTAAATACCTATTTGGCGGATCATCAAGTCAAGATTGAAGAGTTATCTCTTGCTGGCTTACACCAGCATGTGCTCACAACCCTCCAAAAAGAATGTGTCGCCATGAAGACAGAGAAAAATCTCAAAAAACAAATTTTTGTATCTCAGTCATCCTATCAGCAATTTCGTGAAACTTCCAATTATGTTTGTTTCAAGCCTCATCCACATAAAACATCTGCATGCACCTGCCATTCCAAAAAGTCTGGTGAATCCAGTTCTCGATCCCATCCCAGATTCTGGTCTTCCTCAAAAAGAATCTCGAAGTATCCAAAGAAACCTTTTTTTCAAAATAGGAAGAATAGGTTTGTCTTTAAGAAAAGGACACAGCCACTTTGAATGTCTACCTGTTACATCTGTGGCAAGCAAGGCCATTGCAAAAACAAGTGTCCATATATTTTTACTGCAGAGTACAATCCTGCTAAGTGGGATGTAGTCCTTGAGTTACAATCAGAAGATGAAGGATTTTCCATTCATGAGTCTGCAGATGACTCTGAATATAATTCTAGTTCTGATGAGTTAGATCTCCGTAATATTTCCATTAATTATTTGGATAGATCTGATGATGACCAAACTTTTATCAGTAATTGTTTAATGCTTTCTTTTGCTTCTCTCAAAAGTCAGATAAAAGAGTTAGAAGAAAAAAAGGCTAGTATTTCTCCAGGCCTGGTCATAATCAGAAGAAGACTACAAGAAAATATTGATGAGTTGACAAAAAAGTTTCCAGAACGTTCACAGTGTGTCCCTACATAGGAAGGGTCAGATCCAAGCAAGGCAAATCTTCTCAGAAAAATTGTTTTCTTTGAAAACAAAGTAAAAAGATAGAGAGAACAACTAGCTAACTTAGCTACAAGTATACAAGGATCTCTACATCAGCTACATGAACTGAACTCTGAATATATCCAGCTAACAATGAGAAAAGCTCACAGCTTTACCCCAATTGTAGAAACAACAGAAGAAGCAGTCCTTGAACAACAGAGTTTAGGAGATTGGATGGTTGTCCCTATCCATATCAAAACGGAAGGGTATAAAGCTTACGACTTGGATGTACAAGTAGATACAGGCGCCATGAACAGTTGTTGTAAATACAAAGCCATTCTAGAATATTTTTGGCAGCCTATCTCTATTCACTTCAGAGCAGTTAACAAAGTAAGTTTTATTGCTCCAGGTTTTCCTATTTTGTTAGGAAAAATCAAAACATATGTTACTTTATATTATTTAGATCTAGGTGCTGACATATTACTAGGACAAGATTTTGTCAAGAAACACCTGCCAATGTCAGTTAGAGAAGATTCAGTTGATTTCACAGTCCAAGGAACTATGACTTCCATTCCAGTAAAGTTTGCTTCACTATCAGAATTTCTGCTGGAAAGCAAGACATTGCCGAAGAATCAGTCAAGGATTTGGAAAAAATAAAAAATATTGTCAAACATGCAGACCTACATTCTAAAGACATCCTTGCAGAAATAACTCAGAAGTTACAAAAGGAATGTACTTATGATCATCCAGATGCCTTTTGGAAGAGAGAAAAATACTATGTCACTTTTCCATACAAACAGAATACAGAAATAAAACCTCAGAAAGCCTCAACAAATAATATGAGTCCCACAGAGTAGCAAGCATGCAAAGAAGAAATCCAACAGTTGTTGGATAGGAAGCTGATAGAACCTTGCAAAAGTGCTTGGGCTTGCCCAGCATTTTATGTCAATAAGCATTTTGAGCATAAAAGAGGAAAGAAGAGATTGGTAGTTAATTATGGAGAATTGAACAAAGCTTTAGAATAAATCAGGTATCCTCTACCTCATAAAGATTTAATTCTCTCAAGGATATCAAAAGCCAATGTTTTTAGTAAGTTTGATCTTAAGAGTGGTTTTTGGCATATTGGCATAGCACCAGAAGACAGGTACAAGACTGCATTCGTAGTCCCTCATGGCCAATATCAGTGGACAGTAATGCCTTTTGGCCTGAATAATGCTCCATAAGAGGTCTAAAAAAGGATGGAAGACATTTGCTCATTTTTAGCTGAGATATAGCTGAGCATAAGATCCATTTAGAACAATTTCATAATTTTGTTTTTAAGTATGGGATTTCACTTTCGTCATCCCCATATAAGTTTGTTATTGCCAAGACTTCCATTGAATTCTTGGGCCTCCAAATTTCACAAGGAAGAATAATTCTACAGCCACATGTTTTGCAGAAAATCTTTGAGTTTCTTGACAGATTGCAAGATACTAAACAGGTTCAACGATTCCTCGGCTGCTTGAATTATATAAGACAGTTTTATATCTATGACTGACATAGTAAGAAGAATCAAAGCAAACATTCAGAAGCTTCCTCCCCTCGCTCTTCCAGTCCTAGATCTACATTTTATTTTAGAGACTAATGCTTCTGATCAAGTTTGGACAGTTGTGTTGTTGCAAAAGCATTCAAAGAAAGAGGAGTTTTGTGCTTATACTTCCAGAACATTTTCTGAAGCAAAATCCAAGTACCCACCATCACACAAAGAGATTCTTCCTGTCAAGAAGGGTATTCATCATTTCATTCTTTTCCTCAAAAGTGTTCGTTTTACAGTTAGAACAGATCTTAAGCATATGAAGGGTATGTTTGGTAACAAAATACTTCTAGAACATGGAAATGCTAGAGTTCTTAGATGGGTTGTCTTGTTGCAAGGATTTGATTTTGAGATCATCTTTAAAGCTAGAAAAGACAATCATCTTGCAGATATGCTAACCCAAGAAGGAACACCTATTAAAAACATTATTGTTTTTACTAGAGGAGAATCATCTTCATCAGCCACATTAGCAGAAGATCTAGTTCTTGTCTTCCATGAATGCATTTATGGGTGTGAAGAATGTTTTCACCAGCAGATCCAAATCCTACCTTCTGAAATACAGCAAAGGATCCTCCAAAGCAGGTTGGATTCTCCAGAAGGACGACAGAGTTATGATATAAATCTTGATAATCCTCTTCGCCAAGTTAATCAAGTTAATATGATTTTTGGGTTTTTTCCTCTTTCCCTCTCAAGAGTTCCAAAATACTTTGCATATATTTGGGATCCTTCTATCAGATGGATCGATTATTATGCCATTCATCAAATTGCTTGTGCCCATGGAAAAATCACCATCTGTTTTTGTTGTGATGATATTATGAGTGCATAAAGGTTATGGAGACCCTGGTTAAAAATTCTCTTCTTCTTATATGTTCCACGTACTTCAAATCTTGAGCATTCAAGGCCATTTTGGTTCACCTCAGTCTTACAGCGTGAGCTGACAGAAGGAGCTACTGCAGGTAATGTGTTTCAGTTTGACATCCTTTGGAGAGGTGCATCTATCTCACAAACTGTTGACATAGACTATGTTTCCAGATTTGTTATTAACCATGATTTCTTTAGAGAAGTTTCCATCCCGGGATATGCACTACATCGGTATTTTCAGTATTCACTTTTTTCTACCTGTTTCCGTGAAAATCCTCCCCATTGGATCCTCATGATAATCTTGCTGTATGTTATAGCTGATTCTCGTGAAGAGGATGCTGATCTAGATGGATTTGATTCAAAAGGATTTGATTCCAATCATAGCCCACCTAGCTATTGAAATAATTGTACTTAATATTTTCTATATCTTGTCTTCCATGGGTTCTCTGACAAATCTCCACTATGTAATACCTTTTAGATCTATTATTGTTATACTTTGGATATTTGTATCCCTATTTATGTCATTTCTTTAGTGGGTTCTTTGGTTAAAGAATATCCACCATGTATTTATGAGCTATCCTCTAGTGCGGATGTCTCCTCGTGAGTTACCTGAAAACTAAAGATGCTCTTGTCAGTCATGTTAAGGCATCTTCATTCTTCGTGAGTCATTACTTTTGGTACAGACAGCTACTAGTGCTGTGAAAAGTAGATTCTCCGTGTTGAGGAGTCATCGATTCTTTTCTTGCGATGGAATCCTCTCATTTTGTATAAATAAGGGTGCAAGGGTTCATTCTAGGAATTTGAAGTTTTAGTGGTCTAAGTGTGAGTCTGAGTGTTTGGAAAACGAGCAGAGAATTTCTTCGGCGTTCTTGAGTTTCCAAGTCTATAAATCTATCTGTGTCTGTGGTATGAATATATGAATGAAATTGAAGTTCTAAGTTCCAAGTTCTGAGTTCCATGAGTTCCAGGTTCTGAGTTCCGCATATTTGGGTCTCCGAATCCATCTTCAGTATTAAAATTTAGTAAAATATAAAATTGTTGTTATTTGACCCTCTCGGAAGTCTATTAAATTTTTGGTAAGTTCATGTATTTTGCGTCATGTTCACTAAAAATTGCCAATTTCACAACCTTCATTAATTCTCCATATACATCCATTCATCATGGTTTCCTTTGTACTTGAGTTCATAAAGTTCTAAAGTCCCCCTAGGTCCCCTTCCTACATAAAAATACCAATATATAGTAAATATATAATATGCTGATATATATATATATTGTATAGTTAATATATTAATATACTATAATATATATTGTTTGGTAAGTATAGGCATATGCGGGAACTAAGCAGGGAAATTTTGAGCACTACACTTGGGTGTTTTGTCAGTTTCATGTTCAGTGGATCCAAGGGGCACATGCACATGGCATAAGGTTTGAGTTCTTTTCTAGGAATGCCACATACGAGAAACATTTCCATATGAGCACTAAACCACATAGAAAAAACATATTTACAGATTGCAGTAAGCATTTGATTGCTTGCAAATCCATTTCTAATTGAAGCTATAGTGTCTTCTCATGAATATTCTTCATTAAAAACATTGTTATACATAAAATATCATGGAAGGAAAAATCTCTATATATACAAGAAGCACATATTTTCCCTCTATTAGAATAAGTAAAGGTAAGCTTGGTTCTATGGACAATAAAGAACTTCTTTTTCATCCTTTAAACTAAGTAGATGTAAGCTTCGTGATATAGACAAATTGATGATCAAGAGACAAATTATTCATAACATAAGCAATTGTGTTTCACTAAAGTTCTATGACAAAGAGAAAGGTTTTTATTAAACCAATCTAACAAATACAAGCAATGTTAATTTTACAACAATATCAATTATTCACTCATGTTTGTAAGATATGATATTATGTGTTTATTGGCAAGTAGTGATCTCATCAAGCTTGTATTAACGTAGAGACCCCAGATCTAAACCTTTAATAAATACGATTATAAATATAGCCTTAAAAAATACATAATAAGTGATCTTACATACCATAAGACAAAAAATATTTTTTTAGCAATACTAAAAAATTTGAAACACACTCTTCTATGTTAAAGCACTAATCATCCTATTGAAAAGATCCCTAATTACGGTTACTCCACCCAATCATACACTGTAGTTATAAAAAAATTATGAATATTTTATATACAATATAATTCTATAAAATTATAATTTTGTTTTTCTAAATATTGTAAAGATTTCCTCCCACTTTTAATACAAGTTACTATTACATATTTAGTAAAATAAAATAAAACATAGATTCATTTATTTATTTATTTTTAATTCAAAATTAAATCATTAAAAAACACCATTTAAAAATAAAATATAATTTTGTCAAAGTATCCTTTTATGAACAACGAAAAATCTGTATATATAAATAAAATAAAATTGTTACTAGATATTTTAACTACCAAATAGAGAAAATATTATTCCCCGATATCATCAAAAGTAAGTGAGGGGTCCGGTTTTGACAGCCCTGCCGGGAGCCGAGGAAAAAAAACATCCAACTGAAAGAAAATCCATTGGATCCAAACAACCACTGGGAAAATGGATGTCATGCTATCTATACAACCTGTAAGTGCAGTTTCCATGCTTCACATTCATTATTTTCTACATTTGTATGAGGTTATTTTGTCTTACGATTAATGGTTCGTGTTTATGGGCTCTAGGGTTTTTAGGTTGATTGCGTAGAGCAGTTACAGAGGAAGGAAGAAACTCATCGGTTCTATATCCAATTGTTGTTTGATTGGTTCCAGATCAATATTTAGTAGCACGGGCACCAACATTTAATTTATCTATCTATGATCTTTCTCTACAAATCAAGATTTTTGTGAAGAGCTATAGGTTTAACTTAATATGAAGTGTTTTCAATCTTTAAAGAATATTGGTGTAGATCTGGTGTAGTAATCAATCTCTTCCAAGCATTCTCCTCCTCAGATTTCATTTCACTTGCAGTGATCAAGTTGAATTCAATATTTCTTTAAACCCTTCATTCCATGATCTCAGTAATCTGCTGAGTGTAGCATTTTCTCAGCAAATTCCTCAGATCTGGTGCAACAAACTCTTCACACACATGGTGTAACTTCCATGCGATTCGAAGATTCATATTTAAGTTTTATGCATTTCACTGGTGCGATATGCTCTTCAACAAACTGTGATCTGCTTCCAACCTATGATTTTGTGTCTCCCGAGACAGTCTCTTCCATGCAAGTTTTTGAATTTGATGGATAAAACCCTCTCACATTTAGGCTAAAGCATCGATTATAGGGAGAGCAATACCCTAGTTGACCTGGGAAATCTAGTGGATAAAACATGATTTAATCAATGATTTGGCAAGAGATTCCTCCATTATGTGGTGATGAATCCTGTAAACTATCTACAAAACCCTTGTTATCTGAATCTTTCCCAAGCAGTGATAACTCTCTAAACCACTGTGTTGTGGTGCTTGAAGTAATAATGATTTCCATTATTCATTTACAATCTCAACAACGCAACTTCAAAATTCAGGGATACCTTTCTAAGCGATATGTTGCATGAACCTTTATTAGGATAGGGAGTTCTACATTGAAAGGATCTACACCCTGTCCTTTCATTTTTTACCATGAAAAGCATTGGAGGCTTCCCTATGTGGAGAGTTATTCATTGGGATCTCTTCATTGATGCATGTGCTCCTTAAATATTGCATAAAACCTTCTGAATGGTCCCCTAGAGGATGGGCATTCCTTCTTAGCTTGCTGGGTGCTTATCTCCTTCCAAAATGACCCTTGTAACAGAACTCCTAATGGGGTTAAGATTTGATATCAAACAGCTGGAGATATTCCTTGCAAACTGCCTGGAATGAGCTCAAATAGTGCATTTGATTCATGTTATGAATGAACCAGATATCTGCAGAAAGGAACAACTCATTTTTTCATTTCAAATATGCGCAGCTCCCCAAGGTGCAATTGAGCTGCAAAATATTCATTAAGAAGTAATCAAAAGATATATTTTTTTTCAAGTATGATATTAAAGAATTCAAATCTGCTACTTATTCTTGTTAACCCAGATTACTGCAAATTGAGAATCGTGTCAATATTTAGGATTCCAGTGCTAGCCGTAAACTTCTTCCAGTATGAATGCTGGTATGTGTCCTCACTAGAGCCTCAATGCCCCTCCATTATTTAATAGTGTTGCTTGATCATGCCTTATTCACTATGAAATGAGTCTTAGAGACTCCTTTTTTGGCATGTTAGGTCGACAACTAGAGTATCTCTCCATGAATGTATGCCCATAACTATTGAACATCAAGGAGAATGATTCTGGGTTAAGTCCCTTTTCTTAACCTTATCTCCATAGCAAAAGAGCCCTATTATCCAAGGTAGTATTCCCATAAAACCACAATCAATATTTAATGGTGTTGGCTTCTGTCCTCTGGCAGCTTTGTTGTGCTGGTTGATAGATCAAATGATAGAGCTCCTTCTCTAATCTGTGGGATGCTACAGGCCTGAAATCCTTCAAGTGCAAGTATTATTCTCATGGATATGTTCTGACAATTTCCATGCATCTTTACTAGTTCCTTCAGGTATTGCATCCCTAATTATTCCATCTGATATAATGTTGACCTTGCCAAATTATGAAGTTCTTGAACTTCCCCTTGCTCTTCAACCAAGCAATTTGGAGATAAATAGGATGATCAATCTGGTCAATGATGCCCTTATACATCATCTGAAAATCCTTATTTGCATAAACCCTATCATAGTTATATGCACTCAATGATGGCTCAGCCCTATGAGCACCTAAACATCAATCCATATTTTGTAGTGTAGGCTTGATTGGATCACTGGGTTCTTACGTTGAATTGCATATTGTTAGGAAGGTCCCATGCATGAATAGTTTCCAAACTTTGATTTTTCCTTTCCTTTGCTGCATCATATATTTTCCATGGTTCTACAATATATGCATGACATAATTTTATTTATTCTTAAATCTATTTGCAACTTTGCACATAGGACATGACTAATCACCCTCAGCTAGATCCTTTTATGGAGGAACTAAGCAAGCAACATGCATTTATTTCCAACAACTGGAGAATCATGCAAGTGTCACAGATTGGATACTCCTCGTAGATTGAGGCTCAGATTCAATTTCATATTCACCATTGGCTTCAGGAGCCTTACATCTTGTAGCCTTACTAATTCTTCCGTTCTACTTTGTAGGCTAATGACAACACACGTGTCCTTGAATAATGCTTGTATCAGGATGAGACATGGTACTATAGGGTAATCTTTAGTAACCTTGCTAGAAAAAGATGAAAACAAGGGTCCAAATCCTTACATCTTCAATCATACATGCTTGGATATCTATTGAAAGATGTAGTCCAACTCCCTAGCAGTAAACTCATCCAATCACCTCTTTTTGGTCAGAATGCCTAAAAATATCAAAACGCATCAGCATTTTGGGTGGTAACACGTCCAATGATAGGAAGCAAAATTAACACTATTTCCCCAAATTCTTTTCCTCACTTAATGCCTTATACTCCCTGGGACAAAATGCTAATAAAAATGAGTCAGTTATGCATCCCACATGGTATCCTACTTATGACTGATTACTTTGGGGAGCCCTTTCCTCCTCTTTTGGGGGTTGTTTTGGTTCTAACATAACTTGACTACATCTTCAGCAGCATTTCCATGAGAGAATGTGCAGCACTACATTTTTAGATGTGAATTATGCAGTAAGTCCAAGATTTCCAACTTAAAGCTTGGATTATACTAGTTTCTAATAGTGTTATCCCATTTGTGGGAATCTATCTCCATGGATTTCCTCAGTGGCTTACCTCTAACATAGGGTTAGCAAGACAATATTTTTGTTGTCGTTGTTCATCAAATTGACCATTTTCATGATTTGCAAAAAAAAAATTGATGCATCGTACACTACAACAATATTCTTCCCGAACATATGGATAAATTATGGATTGTCAACTACCATCATATTTGATCGAGATTCATCAATTACTGTTCATCATTTGTTTCCATGCACAAACTAATGGCCAAAATGAAGTAGTAATAAACATGACCCTTGTTCCTACTCTATGGTTATATTATCAATTCAATAGACAATGGGATCAGTGCATTAATGTGAATGACCACAGCTATATGAAGGCTCCTCATGTATCCACCTTCCATTCACCTTTTGGGATTTGTTTCTTAGTTTCAACCTATGGAACTGTGTGAATTGCTAGTGACAACCATTGATACGAGTGCACAACGAAAGACAAGGCAAAAGAGAAGAAGGAGCAAGAGAGAAAGTATTCTCAATTGTACACATGTTGTGCAGTTTCTTCATATCTCACAAGAGTGCAATTTATTGTTCAAGGTAGTGCCATATTTAGGTACTAATGATAAAGATTACCCCGAAGATAAAAAAAAGTTTGAAGATAAGGTTCATCTTCAACACTTAGTTTCTGAATATTATATTCTTCACATGATGTTTCTAAAAGGACAAAAGGCATCATGTACACAAAATGCATAATAATTACAAAATAATTAATAAATACGAAATACTAAATAGTGACCATGTCTCATCAGGTACCACTACCACCCCTACTTTTGTGGGCACATGCACCCAATCTTGTGAGAGTTGGCCCCAACTTGTTCAAGACTTGGCTCATGCTGACAAGCATAATATTAGAAACCTTCAAAAAGGATACATTTAATCCCATCAATATTATTTGTGATATTATATTTGTGTTTGACAATACATGTCAGTTTCATAATGTATATTTATTTTGTACGACTAGAGGTTAGAACAACTATGAACTTCTGCATGAACTCCATGCTATGGACACATCTGAGTGGTGGCTTGAATTTTCAGGTATTATTAGGCCATGGAAATCCTTGTTATTTTTTCTTAAGTATTGTTATACTGGTGTCTTATTTCCATTAAATTTACTAATAAAAAATCTTAGATTTATAATATATATTAGAAGAACAAAAATATCATGCACTTTGTTTCTTACATATACGGATGCGTAGCATGGGAAGAGGTATTAGTGCTGTAGGTAAGTTTTGAGTCTCGAAAGTGGCTTAGAATTTACAACTAGTTTGACATGATCATTTGACATGATCATGCCACTTAGGATAGTTCCTTATATGAAGTTTTATGTGACACTGAAATATTAGTTTTTAGTTGATGAATTGTCTTCTAAATACAATGCTTGATGGAGGGTTTAATGATGGTACTTCCCTTTTCCCTTCTTTTCCAAGATCCTATAAAATTTGTTTTGGTTGATCATTTGATGATAATGTTATAAGTTATAACTACTAGATGATTGATGTTATATGGTTTAATACATGTTTTCTATAACTAATTGAACATCCTACATGTTTTTTAAATATAAATCCATCAAAATTTATTAAAATATATATTATATTCAAAACACTCCTGTAACACTCTCCCAAAAAAGGAGCTTTTGAAAATTTCGCTTTTTGCTCCATTCTCGCTCCCTGCTTCCCGCTCCTGCTCCATGCTCCCAACAAAACTGATAAATATAATAAGTCAACATGATAAGAACAATCATGGTGAATTGGCCATATTTAAATAGTGTTAAACAAGATTTGTCCTATGAGTAGTAATCTTTCATGTGGAAAATTTAGAGGTTGTTTTGCAGGTGGGAGCCTCCCCATACTTGGAGGAGGATTAGTGCATATTTTGGTTGGGCACTACTATATTTTGGGAGATATCTTCTCTACATTTTGGATCTCAATATGTAGGAAGGTCCAAGATCAATTAGACTTGATAAATAGAATAAGTCAACCTAATAAGAACAGTCATGGTCAATTGAGCATAGTTAAATAGTGCTAAACAATATTTGGCCTATGAGTAGTAATCTTTCATGTTATATTTGGAGGTTTGTTTGCAGGTAGGAGCCGCTCCATACTTGGAGGAGTATTAGTGCATATTTTGGGTGGGAACTACCCTATTTTGGCACATTCTATGGAGATTTTATAAAGCTTTTCGAATAGATCTAATATTTCTTTTGCACATTTTGGATCTGTCATAACTTGGAGACTCTTTTATGGCTGGCGCACCCCTCTTGGAGAACCTTTGGAAGTAGGGTTTAAGGTTTAACGTGGTTATATTTCCACCTTGCATGGCAATACTTGTACATATGGAAATCTTTGCTTTTGCTTGATCCATATTACCCACATTGAAAGTTGGCAAGTGAAAGAGAGGATGCTTATTCCAACCAATTCGGTTCAATTTATATGTTCAAACAAAGAGAAAATTTCAGTTGATTCACTTAGGAGGATGACAAAAATTTAAATTCTCTTATACTTCTTTGCTCCTTCAATATGTAATGCACAAGGGGATGAAACACCTGCTGGTTCTGAGATGTTTGATGTAGCAAAGTTAGAAAGGTAACTGACACAGACATAACCAGGGAGAAAAATAAACCTTATTCAGGGGATTTGGACATGTCTAAGGTAGATAACTTCCTTGGTGCAGATTATGTTGTGCAAAAATTGGAGAATATATCAGCATCACCCCTCTTAGTTGTTAGTGCAGTTCAAATTAGAAGTTCCACTATGAGTCATGAGGGGAAAGTTAAGAACCCACCATTGTTTCTGGGTGGAATGAAAGAATTGAGATCATTATGTGTGATTTCCATTTTGCTAAATAAGTATGATTCAATTGATTATGGTACAAATTTTTGGAATATATTTTTTATAGCAATAAAACCATTGGTTGATAAATTTAGGCAAGAAAATTGGAGCAATGAAACACCTAGCTCTTTGTTTTCTTGTTTCTTGGAAATGAGAAAATGCTTAAAGATTGCTTCATTTCTTCAGAGAGAGAAATTGTTTGTTCCCAATATTCTGTCAATCCTGTCTGTTAAAGGTGTGTCAGAAGTCATGGTTTCATCTATTCTGAATTTCGTTGAGAAGTTTCTGAATTTGGAGGATGCAAATGATGAGGATCAAGAAAATATTTCGCTGCAACAAATTCTTTTACCACATCTTGATATACTCTTCACAAGCATGCAGAATTTGGTTCAACTTCGTTGAGAGAATAAAAAGGTAATAACTTAATAAGTGTGGATTTTGTTTGGTTTATAATTGTTTCTGTTGTTTTCTATCTTGTCAGAATGAATATAGATGGTCATTTTTTTCCCTTCTGGTTTTTAATTATCAAGAAAAGCATCTCAGGACCTGGGAAGCATGAGCTAAGAATTTTTAAGTTGTTGGGAAAATATGCAAAATGTTCAGAAGTAGTGAATCAATTTGTTGATTGTTTGTTACCATTCCTTGATGTCAAAAAAGTCAAAAGAATGGTGAGTACATTGCATGAGCAAAAATAATATACAGGGATTACAGTTGAATTTCAGATTTGATTTTATGAATTTGTTGAAACCAACTTAATTGCCATTTATTAACATATTGTAATCCATGTGATTTGCAGATCATTTCTTGGAAATACCCTTTGTCTTGAAAGAGGTTTTGCCAACTTTGGGTGAAAAAAGTGTTATTGAAATGCCAACTTTGTTCAGTTCATTGCTAACTTCATCAACATTGGATACTCGAGTGGCTATTTGTGATATCCTGAAAGGGATTTCAAAATTTGACCCCTCCTTAGTCTTACCTATAAGATGGTGCTTGTTGTTTAGTTTTGTTGAACCAAAGTTTGATATTATTTAATGCTCGTGATATTAGGCTACAGTGATTCCATTTTGTTATTCATTGGTTGTAACATCAAATTTTATTTTTAATTGCTAACATGATTTCTTGTAGAAAAAACTGGTAGGTTTTTTTAATGCAATATCCTCATCTACAATTGGAGAATATGATTATGATAAAAGGATTGCTGCTTATGAGCAAATATAATCTCAATTATTCTCCAATATAGGAGAGCAACATACCTTTCTTATTCTCTCACATTGTGTGTATGATATGTAATCAAAAGAACTCTCACTCAGGCATAGTGCCTCCAGTTGTTTGCTTTCTTTTATTCAATTTTGTGCCTTTGTATTAGAAATTGAAGAGGTATTGTAGCATGAAGAGATTCAAGATGACCTGAAAAGTGAAAAGAAACCTAATCATCTAAACATGGTGGAGCAAGAACTGCTTGATTCTTCCATCAATGATGGCTGTGGAAATTGGTTAAAGTATCTGTTAAGCATGCTAGTTATAATTTTCATCTTGCACATGTGAAGAATGGTATAAAGAGCTCAGAGACCTCTGCCCAAAGTGTATTATTTGTTGATTTATTTTAAATTTGTGCGCTATCCTCTTTAAGTTTTAGAGGTAAGCATTGCATTCTAGAATTTTCAAATGTATCTATAGGAATGGGTGGCTTTACTACGTTCAATAGTGTTTAGCCTTTCTGGTATTGCAACTTTGAATGAATGCAAGCCTCTTTCCAGCACAGATGTAGAAGTGGACTTTTTCAACAATATTTTTCACATTCAGGTTTCGTGTTCTTTCCTTTTATTCCCCATTCTTCCCAAAAAAATTCTTTGTATGGAAAGCAGTCTAACAGTGGTTTGTTTACTTATGCAGGGGCATAGGAGATCAAGAGCAATGGCACGGTTTAGATATATTGTGGATGCTAGAAATCTATCTATGGTAAAATAATGTTTGAGTCTGAGATAACTTTGTGAACATGTCTTTCATTATGTGAGTATGAGATAACTCTGTGTGCATGTTTTTTATCTGTGGGTGACAGTGGTGTGGTAAGTTGTTCATGTTTTCTATATCCTCTTCTGACCACACCTCTCTGCAATATACTCACATTGCTAGTGAATATGGAATATTATGCAGGGAAATCTCTTCCAAATATTTGTCCCGCTCTTTTTTAGTTTGTTGTTCGAGGCCAAAGGTGACAAGGAGGGGAATGTTGTGAATTCTTGCTTAGAAACCCTTTCTTGTATTTTTGGTCACATAAGATGGGATTATTACTTCTGTTTATTGATGATAGCATTTCGACTGATGGCTTCCAAGGAAGAGAATAGAATTATACTTGTATGGTTGATTTGTTCAATATTAGATAAGTTTCATTTTATTGATGGAATGGCCTCAGCTGTAGGAACATAAAAACATGACCATCAATCTAAGATTGGTGAAAAAGCAATGGATAAAGCCGGATATGGAATTAAGGAGGGATGGTGATAACAAAAATATTATCTACCCTGAAATACAAGAGCGTCTAAAAAAGTGTGTGCTACCTGAGATAAATAAGATGATGATATCTCATGCGAATGTGGTTAATATTTCAGTTAGTCATGTTGCATTGAAGTTATTCAAGCTTATGCCTTTAGAAACAATGGAATTAGAGCTTCCTTGCATCATACAGCGTATTGCTAATCTGTTGAAAAGTCGGCCTCATTCTTAATAACTGCAAGGTGCATGACCGATAAGGAATTCTATTTAAGGGTGCTAGCTCAATGGTAGAGCACATGCCTTATAGGAAGGAGGTTGGTGGTTCGATTCCACTGTGCCCTATTTATATTCTGAAACCACTAAAAAGAGATAAATGACTAAAAACATGACCAAAATTTGCATATAAACGACCACCAATACAACATGAAAGATAAGTGACCAAAATACGCATATAAATGACCAGTTTTGAGTTGGCGATTGCTGGTGCCAAATTAACGGTCATTTATCATGTGACAAAAAATGTGGTCATTAATTATGACAATTAATGACCAAATATATTACGAAATTAATGACCAAATATAAGACCAAATATATGACCACAAGATAACGTGTAAATGACCAAGCTAAATATGACCACATTTTTTGTTGCATCATATATGGCATCTATTTTGCTACCAGTGGTCACCAACTCAAAAGTGGTCATTTATATGCGGATTTTGATCACTTTTTTTGTCACTTATCTCTCATTTTGTACTAGTGTAATATCAGAGATCAAAAAGTTGATAATATGCAGAGGAAATGGATTAAATGGAAAAAAACATGGATTTTAAAACCAAATGAAAAATTGATCTAAGCCAATGGAGTTTCCATTTTCTGTGTTAATAAATATGTCCTACAGGTAGTTAGATTTATCCAGGGATTAAACTAAGATTCACTATGTCTAATCGAAGACAATAAAAAAACAAATGAAACCTTAAATTCCTAGATCTAACTATGCATACAAATTCTTAACGTGTTTAAAGAGAGGAAGTAGTATGAACTACTTCAAAAATGATGCTTGTTGTAGGGTCCGTTGTGCTGATTTTTTTTTTTTTATCCATAACCAAGAGCAGAGTCATATCCCCTATTAGTCAATTGAAATTTATCATTACACATAATTCATTGGATACTTCAACACTCAACATTTTCCACACACACATCATAAAAGATTTCTTCCAAATTATAACAAGGTTGACATTTCTCTCTATCTCATAATTTAACTATGGTCATCTTCTACCCTTCTAGTAAAATAATACAATGTTTGCAATATAGCTAAATAAGAACATTCATTTCAATTCTGTGAATTGTAGATTGACATAAATAAATAAGAACATTCATTTTATTGAAATGAATGGTAGATTGACATAAAATAGAGTACCACCTTTCCATGCTATCTTTTGAAATATGAAAAAGTATAGATGACACTATTTTTCAATTCTATCTTTTGAGATATGAAATGACAGGTTATTCTATTCCGACATCTAAACATAAATAAAATAAATAATGATGTTACTTATCAATTCTTCCTTCGATATGAAGATCGACATAATTAAAGACATTTCATTCAAGTCTATGAGCTATAGATTGACATAGTTGTAAGCACTACATGTCAATTTTATTTGAAATATGTTTTGTCGCAAGTAAAACTATTCTGTTCATATATCCAAATATAGTTTTCACAATAATACATTCTGTTTAGACATAAATAATATAAGTAATGGTATTACATATCAACTTCCACTTTTCAAGATGTAGATAAAACCTTTCATTCCAATCCTATGAACCTTCCACTTTTTAAGATGTAGATAAAACCTTTCATTCCGATCCTATGAACCATAGATAGTCTTAATGTAAGCACTATCTTCCAATTTTATTTGTAATGTGATTGTCATGAACAAATCTATTCCTTTTTATATATCTAAATATAATTGGCACAAAAATAACTTTACTCTAAAAATGAAATACATAAACAATGGCATATATAATTTGCACTTATAACACACTTTCCTATTTAATACAGTTAAGGAATATACTGAACCAAAACCTGAGTCTTATAAACAATAATACTGAGATTTCAGGAATTGTCAGCAGTGTGCAGTGACTTGATTAAGATTGATACTCACATAGGTTTTGGTAGATTGAACTGAATGGTCGTTTCCCAAAAGAAAACGAACAGGGCGTTGGCAGAGTTGGAGACTTAATGAATGATTTCAAATTACAGAGCTATTCATGGCATATATAATTTACCAAATTAATAACAAAGCGTTGGCAGAGTTGAAAACTTAATGAATAATTTTGAATTATAGAGCTATCAATGGCATATATATAATTTACCAAATTAATAACTTTTCCTCTAATTAAAACAGTCGAGGTATGAATTGAACCCAACACGAGTCCTTTAAACAACAGTACTGATATGAGAATGATATATTCTGAGATTTGGATGATGATAACGCTTCTCCAATACCTCAGGGAGTTTTATCATAATGCATTTAAGTAAAAATCAGATCAATTTGGCATACGAATTTTTAATATTAAAGACAATATCCTGAGATCCATCTAGTGGAATGACGCCTACCCATTAGATCCGGGCATTTAGAAAAATGAAAACGCAGATCAACTTGCCATAATATTTCGAGAGACGGTGACCCTGGACGACTCTGAGACAATAATGTTTATATATAAAAATATATAAACACAAAGCATGCATTGAATGCCCTCATTAACCCTGGACGACTCTACAAAGGTTAACTGGGCGGATTTCAGAAATTGTATTTTAAAAGAAAAAGAGAGGGATTGACACAAAATCATAGGTATCCAGTGTAAATCCCTGGACCACGTGATTTGGTGTAGAATACCTCGCCATCCATTCACACAGACACTTACAACTAAAGAGAAGGGACAGAAATTTCGATTACAACTCAGTCATGCTAACTACACCGCTCGTCCCATCTAGTTGCTAGATCTGGGCATGTACTAGGGTAGACATGTAAATCGGATTTGATCTCAGGGTATAGCAACGCTGAATTGATGGAAGGGTTCAATCCATGAAACATTTCTTCATCTGTATTAATAGCAGAGTTTTAAATAATTGGGAAATAGTGAGATCGATCCAGATTCAACGATCTGGAAAATTTTAAACATTCTTTCGCAGAAATGTATAAGGGTTAAGAATTTCGTGGAATAATGAAAACAAAATACTTAAATTTTATGAAACGGATTCTTTAAATGACAAAACACAGATTAAAGAATGAAATGCATAGTGTTCAAAGTTGATGGAGAATTAAATCCAAAAGAAAACGAGATCAAGAAGAATACAAATATAAATAAAGGAAGAGTAATCCATGCAGATTTCATTACATGCCGGTGTATTTGCCAAACTGGAATCGGATCTTGACAGAGATAAACAAGGGAGATAGTGAGATCGATCCAGATTCAACGATCTAGAAAATTTTAAACAATCTTTGACAGAAATGTATAAGGGTTAAGAATTTCATGGGGTTTAAACAATGGAATAAATCCACCTTCAAAGAATAAATACAGGTTTTAATGCGCATCCCATACCAACCGATCACTAGCCATTTTAACTTAAACATAAGCTTACAACAGAGGTGAGCGCGAATCTATTCAGATAAGATTAAATTATTACACCGACTGATATCAAGCAATATAATTATACAGAGATCATAATTTCCAGAATTAATTAACGCAAAGAATGTATATATTTAAAAATCTCGTACAACTTAACAAAAAATGACAATATCAATTTTTCAGAGATGATCCTTTGTCTATGAAGAAATCTAGATGTCGGCAGTCCCCTTAAAACTCACAACTATTACGTACACAAAAATTTACTTCTTTCTAGGAGCCAATCCATATTATAAAAATAAAAAAAGGATGACATTAAACATTTTAATAAAATACTGAACAACACAAAACCTTATTTGGATGTCAAGCTTGAGGTTGAGTAGATGATTGTAGCAGTGGCTGAATTAGCTGTCCGGAGTAGTCCAACATTGACGAAGATACCGACAACCCCTCGATTGAACTCCTTACCGTATGAGGAGTAATCTTCTTCCTCCCGATCCCCCGAGCAAGTGGGGTCGTAAGAACACACTAGCAGCTTCTCGAAAGGCTCTCCCAATCCCCGTTTGTTATAGCTTAAAATGACACTTCTCCCTCTGTGACGACACTTGCATCACTTGGTCGCATGACGACACTTCTTGAGATCATGTTTAGTCACACAACAAGACACTTGTGGATTGAAGGGTCATTAGGGACACTGAATATTGTTGAAATTACCTCACTCTTGGCATATTTGATGGTCATAACCCTTAGGAACACATCTCCAGACCAAACCACCTCTTGAAAACCATCATAAAACCTTGTTTTTGGCAATTTTCTCACATATGCACTCGTATCCTATGCATAAAGTAGTGCACACCTTGGGAAATGCACTGGTTTGCAGTAGGAAGAGTAGGGCATTTTCCTGGATCAGTCAAAATCTCGAATCTTGGTCAAATTGGGTTGGTTTGGGAACTTCTTGATCGGTTATAACTGGCTTTCCTCTCCCTCATTGACTATATAAAGAACGTAGAAGGGCCATAAGAAGGGACCAATCCCATAACAATGTTATGCTGGAGGAATGGAGACCCTCATCTCCCTCTCTTGTGCCTCAGTTTTTGATAAACCCTAGCACATCTCATTAGAGGTTGGGATCCTTAGAGAATAGAAGTAGGAGACCTTGAATCTATGTTTCGTGAAGTGCCAAGCTTGAAGGAAGGCATATTTTATGTACTTGCTTCATTCATTAATAAAGATCAGACGTTCTTCCCTTTCCAAATATGACCTATTCATGTGTGTCTTAGATTTGATTATAGTTTGCTTATAGTTTGATGTTTCTTTTGTCATGAATATCAGTCTCATATATGTAGTCAAATGTATTTGAGAAAGGTATAGAGTTGTTTTGCAGGTGTGGGCATTGCGATACTGGATAGCATTGAAGAGAAAGGAAGAGGAAGGTTGGGATCAACCTTCTTAATAAGGTACACATCCTCTTTGACCTTTATCTCTTTGCTTACTAGTTGTACTTGCAAAACAATTATAGGTCTATTTTTCATCACTATAAGTTGGTAGTTTCTCCCCTGAACAGATAGGTGTATTTCCCTCACAACAGAATGGCGACTCCACTGGGGAAAGCCTATTTGCTTAGGGATATCCAAGGTCATTTCTTCAGTTTTTTTGAAGGTATTTGTTCAATTTCTTGATTAGAATCAATTATTAAGTTCTGTTTGACCCTCCTTGGCTCTTACAGACCCTTCCTAGCCCTTACAGACCCTTACTCGCTGAGGTGTGGGGGGTTTTAACCCTATTTTTTCAACTTTTCCCACATGTGCGCAATTGTTGTGAACCACAGTAACGAATTCCCCTGTGTGGGCACTGGTCTGCCTCATAGACAGTAGTGCACACATCATGGGACTGAGGTTTTTGAGTTTTGATCTGTTTGGGGGGGCTATGGCTGCATTTTTTGGGGTCCCTGATGACCCTAGGTCTAAGTTAAACCACTGTAAGTGGTATCCTATCCTTGTACTGATCCTATGTTCATGATTTGGACCCTCTTTGATAAATTTGGGCTTGTTTGGAAATTTTTGGGGCTTGTTGACCCAAGTTGGGGGGTTGTGGACTAGTTTGGTGTTTTGTACCTTGATTTGAGCCTGACTGAATCTACTTGCTCCATTTCTAGTGGATTTGAAACCTACTAAGTCTACTTGACCCTGTTTGTATCTATTTGAGTGAAATTTCTCTTTAGAATGGTTTCTTATCCTCTCTTATGCTTTTAGTTTTCTTTTTGTAGTGAAAGATCAAGTGTCTTTGTTGTTGTTCAAGACCTTGACTGCACTATTTATGTGCAGACCTGACTTTACGAAATGATACTTCTTTGTAGGTCATTTGCTTTGCTCGGGTCTAAAAGTAGGTTTCATACACTTTTCCCAATGGTTGGCATGCTCACATCAATAAGAATCTGAAAGTCGTATTGGTTGCTTTTACTGTTTCAATAAGGAAACCTGAAAGTTCTTTGTTTTTGCTTTGATAGTGGGTTACTTTCAATATCATTTTTGTTTCTAACCTTTGAAAAGCATAAAAAAATTTGATTTATTTTCTGAGTAGAATACCTTGCAATTGGCTTAAAGGATTTAAGAGTGCTTTGCATCAAAAAGAAGAAGTTTTCTTTTTGCATACTTATTTGTTTGAGTAGCTGCATTCTTAGGTTTTGAGTTTAATTTTGTACATTTAGACATTATTTTTACCTTTTTGCATTCGAAAAGACTAAAAACTGCATTTGCATATGCATTCTAGATCGTATCTTTAGGACTTGCATTGAAAAGGAAAGATTTGTTTAGTGGTAAACATTTCATTTCAGTATTCTATCTCTGTTATAACCACTCTCACACACCCACTACCTTTTTGAGTAAGCAAGTAACTTTTAAAATGAACCCTAATAAAATGTATTAGCAACATTTTCATTTCTAGGTTACACTATTCACCAACTACTTTTGGTTAGAATATTGGGTTTAAAACACCTTAAACCACCCAAGATCACACATTACGTAAAAATCGTAGTTTGACTATCGCAGGTAAACCCACCTCATTCAAAACTTGCCTGGGATTTATGCAATAGGTCTTGTGAGATCAGATTGTTGGGAATAAACCTCCCACTTTCTGTTTCGAGCATATACCACGATCGGATCGCGTTCGGGGACTCTTCTGAGTTTCGGGCTTAGTTACCCTGCCCACGCCTTCTGATTCGACTAGAGACTGTTCCCCGAGGAGTTTTGGGTGTGGTGGTATCCTTAGTATCTGACCATAGGATCATACACAGGTGACGACGGAGGGTTATATCTGCTGTACCTAGGACAGACATGGGAGGAAATCCCTTACAGGTCTTTGGGAGGGCGGTTGGGTGATTCCAGCGCTTGCACCCTTAGTCATTGTATTGTGGACCTCGGGTAACTGTCCTTCTTCCTTCGTTGATCTATTCTGGGCCCTCATCATCCCAGACTCTTCTCCGTAAGGCATCTGTTTTCCTAGTTTGATTTACTTAGGACCTTTTTTAGTGGTGTGCTCTTTGTGCTATTTGTCTTAGTTCTCCTTAGAGAACTTCTTGCTCCTTTGAGCAGGAAACTATGTCTAGCATTCTGGTGAGCGCCAATCAAGGTACCCCTGTTCCGGGGGATCCTTGTGTTGTTCCATTCATTGGAAACATTGGTACTCCCTTAATGACTACTCTGAATCTTCCTGGATTCACTATAGGGCTGCTAGTTTAGTTGTTCTCCACTCCGAATGCCTTGCATGCTCCTGACGCTTCTTTTGTAAGCACCTCAAATCAAGAGCATCATAACCCTGTGCCTTCTTTTCCAGTAACATCTTCTCCTCCTCCTTCTACCTCATGTGGCGAAAGTAGCAATACTAGTAACTAGCAGTCTAAAAGGAATAGACAGGGGAAGAATAGGGAGAAGATTCCAAAACAAGGGGGCAACAACCCAGCCACTGTAAGTCATGCTGGGGGCAAGCACCCTGCCTCTGCAAATCATGCAGGGGGCACCTACCCAGCCTCTCGAGGTCATGCTGGGAGAAACATTTTAGTCACTGAAAATCAGACTGAAATTTTGTCTTCAACCACTGTCAGTCATGTTGAGGGCACGTCATTGATCACTGTTAGTTATATTAATGACAAGTCACCAGTTCCTGTGAGTCATACTGGAGACACCAGATCAGCCACTGCAAGTCATGTTGAGGGAGTTGACATTGTCGACAAACCCAATAAACATAAGTATAAGTTCCCTTGCAAGTTTTGTGAGGGAGACCACCTTACTTACTTGTGCCTTATACTCCCAGAAGTGCAAAAAGTGTGGTCCTTAGTTCAAAAGTATTCTGCTTCTAAGAAACCAACCACTGAAAATCATGCTGGGGGAAAGCTGTCATCTAATTCTAGTCATGCTGAGAGTACTGACGTTGTAAATGACTCTAAACCTATAGGAGAGAAACCAAAGTTCCTTGTAAACTTTGTAAGGGAGATCAACTTACTCACTGATGCCCTGCCATTCCAGAGGAATGAAGAGTGTGGTCCATGTCAGAAGGAATCTATGTTCCTAAGTTGTCTATAGATTCCCTACAGTCAGATCAACCTTTGGTTGATAAAGTGGTTGAACCAAAAGAGTTCTTGGTCAACCCCACTCTTCCTTCGAAGAGTGAAGTGATCGAATCGATACAATCTTCGACCGATCCCATCAGTCCTGCAAAGATTGATGCACCTACTGCGGAAGTCTTCTGCATTACCAATTTGGATGTTTCTGAAAAAGGAGACACTTCATCTGTGCCATGTGAACCCCTACCAAGCCCTAGGATCGTTTCCTTTGATTGGAATAGTCTATCCAAACCTCATTTTCCTTCTTCGACACCTTTCCAGATAAAGGTTGATATCGGGAACCATACGGTTGATCGATGCATTGTAGATAAAGGCGCTTATGTTAGTATCTTATCCGCTTATGCTTGGAGAGATTTGGGTTTCCCTAATGTTATTCCAGCTGTTAATTGGCCGTTGACTTTCGATAGAAGACCTAGTGAACGGATCAGATTCCTTCGTCAAGCACCTGTTACTTTGGGTGTAAAAATAGTCTTAGTTGATTTTACAGTTTTAAAGGACCCTATGGACTTTCATATGATCCTCGGGCGTGATTACATTTATGCTATGCATGTTGTGGTGTCTATGTTCTTTCGTGTGATGCATTTTCCTCATAACGAAAGCATCGTCACTATCGACCAGCTTGCATTCGTTGATCCTCCTTATTTCCCAACTGTAGACCAGTCAGATCCCTCGTCATTAGGCACTACTATGTCACATGGGACTTATGTGGCATACTGTTCCTTGAGTTCAACTGCTATTGAGAAGAAGTCTCTGAGTTCATGCTTACCTTCTCAGGACTTAGTCCCAGCTTTTGACCAAGTGACACCATCTGAATGTTTAGATATGTGTTCTATCTGGGATGATATACTTCCTTCTGATGAAGTTTTCCTCGAGTCCATAGTACAGTCTTCCATTCATTTGTATGTTGATCTAGTCGCAGTTATGTCCAGGCCTGATTTGACCTTAAAGTCTGATCTTCCTACTGTTGAGTTTTTGGACTCTTCTATAGATCCGCAAATCTGTGTTCCTGCTGAGTTTGATTTTTCTTCTAGAATTTTCAACTCCCGTGATGATGAATTTGTTTCTGCAGATTCCATCATGTCCTTCAAATTTGATCTTCATCCTGAAGTCGATCTTGTTGATTGTAAGTCCTCGGGCTTGGGTACCATAGAGTATTCAATTGAAAACTCTGCCTTATTTATGGCTGCTGTTGATGATAGTGAAGTTGAAAGTATTTCTACCACAATGACTTGTATTGGGTCTTTCTTTACATATGTTTTAGATATGATTTTGGTACTAATGTTTCTTGGAGACAGGATTCTTAGCTGGATTTATACTTGCTTACTGGTCCTTTTCGACACCTTGTGTGACCATGTCAAGTATATTCAGAACCTTGCATATAGGTTTAGGCTTCCCCGTTTTTATGTTGCATTTGAACTTTTTCCATCTGAATTCGCCATATGGTCGAACCTGTTGGATATTGGTGTGTTAGCCACCTCTTTATGCATTGTGCACCAGTCCGATAGCAGAGCCTACCTAACATGGGTCACCCTAGTCAGCACCCTTATGCCTTTTTGGTGCCCATGCTGAGTTTTTCTCATAGGCTTGGGAGCCTTTTTAGATTTACCATGACTTTGAGAATAAGCCTCATATCTTTCTTCCTCGTATATTTCTGGCCATCCTTGATAAGGATCCCATCTTCGTGTTCAAGTTGCATATGCATCTGTTATGATCATGCTTGCGCTAATGAGCCTCATGCCAGCTTCCATGCTTTTAGCTCGTTGTATAAGCCTCCATCTCTGATCTCATTTCCGCTAAGCCCTGTATCATTTTGCCTTCGCAATTTGACACCTTTTACCTGGAGGAGACACACCCTAAGTGTCCTTATCTTGCTTGTGTTCCTTGCATTAGGCATAGCTTTGTTCCATGTGCTTGGAGCTCGTTTTGCATGTCCCTAACACTCATCTCCTCCCATATTACGAGCATTCTTCTACCTTTACTTCGAGATCGTTAAAAACAATAAGTAGGTTACGCGCATTCTTCTACCTTTACTTCGAGCTTGTTAAAAATAGTAAGTAGGTTACGAGCATTTCTTCCACCTTCACTTTGAGCTTGTTAAAAACAGTAAGTAGGTTATGAGCATTCTTCTACTTTTACTTCGAGCTCGTTAAAAACAATAAGTAGATTTCGAGCATTCTTCTACCTTTACTTCGAGCTCGTTAAAAACAGTAAGTAGGTTTTAAGCATTTCTTCCATCTTCACTTTGAGCTCATTAAAAATAGTAAGGAAGTTATGAGCATTTTTCTGTATCTCCTTTGAGCTCGTTAAAAACAGTAAGGAGGTCATGAGTTTACTTTTTCGGGCTCGTTAAACCTTTACGGAAAAGATCCGTATGGAGTTCTTTTAAGCCCTTTTCAAACTCCTTAAATAGGAAAAGTTTGCCGAGCATAGTTGTCTTTTCGGCCTCGTTAAAATAATTGAACCGACATCCACTTAGGTATAGAATTATCCCTTTTCCGGGCCTTGGTGGATAATTTACGGAAAAGGTATACTCTACGTATACTCTGGTATGCGCTAGAAGATTTTTTCTTCCATTATTTTACACTTTTTCGGGGAAGGAGACTAAATTTACGAAAAAGGACCTTTGGAGTCGTATTTAGGGTTTTTAGACTCTCGAAATGTGAAAACACCAAGCGAGCATTCACCTACTCGGGATCGATGTGAAATCCACGAGATGGTTGATAGAGGACTGTTTAAGTTTTTCAACTCTATAAACAAGAAAACACCGCCGAGCACAGACCAATCCGGGCTCGATATAAAATCTATGGATAGGTGTATGGAGTTTTCTTCTAGGTTTTTCAGACTCCTTAAATATGAAAATACCATCCACCATGCTTTAGTTCTTTGTCAAGCTCATTAAAAAATGAAAAAGGAAAGGGAAGGTAAGAATGTTAAAATATCTTTCAATATGATGGCAGCAAGTCAACTACCTCCTTGAACAAAGCACCTGTTTTGAGTCTATCAAACAAGTTGGGTTCTAGTGTTGGCCTTAGGATAAACCTGATCTCAAATTTCTTACTCCTCTGTTTGGTTAGTTTTCCAATCATATGTGGAATTTGTTAATGTCTCCTACATTGAAGATTTGCATCGTGGTTTATTTGTGTTAAAAGCTGCCTAAGTCACTTTTGTGTCGTGCTCACTGTTCAAGGATACAACTTGTGTTGGCCATTCTGCAGTTGCCTTGACCTCATGCATCGGCCATTCCTTAGGGTCAGTATGTTTCATCATGTGTTTAGTCCTACTCCAAATCATCTCATACCTTTTGAGTGTCCCTCGTGTTGGATGATAGATGATTCCTTAAGGCCTCCCTTCCAACAGACTTCTTCCCATCGACTTCAACTCCTTGTGCTCTAGGAATGAAGTTTAGAGTTTTGGTTAGTACCTTGGAGATTGTATTCATTAGTGACAGTTTCCCTTGCTATTGGATAGATGGGAATACACCAATGCCTCCTATCCGATGGATTCTTCAAGTGTTCGACGATAAGACCATTTATTCGCACTTGCTTGAATGTACTAGGTACCTTGGGTTCCATTTTCATTATTGGTGGACACCCTCGCATTTGTTAATGGTATAAATTAATGACTCGTAATCAAACAATACCTCCCATGTTCGACATCAATTCATTTATTCACATGGATACGTTTGTACCTTGGGTATTTTTTGGATGAAGACCTTGGGATCCTTGATAGCATCATCTTATTTATGTTATCGCCCAAGTTGCGCAAAACTGAGCCACACTCTTTTTTGCCTCTTGATGAGACATAGATCCAGCTTGTTCTCTATGGATATGTTCTCCAGTTTTGACATAGATCCACCTTGTATTTATGTGGCTATGTTTACACTTATGTTCCTCATGGATCCACTCTTGTATTCTATTGGCCATGATATATGCATCTGTATTTGGATCATTAGTGTATCCGCTTGGAGGTCATGTTCCACTATTTGAACATGGATAGTTACCCCAAGGATGAGTTTGTCTGACATTGCCTTTGCTTTCAGGTACTTCATTTGAGCCTATGATTCTTGGTTTCTCTAGTTCCTCCGCTTCCATGATTCAACTCTTTGTTATTTACTATGTATTTTGGCCATCGTTTCCCTCACTCCCTCTGACGTCACACATTAGGGGGCATTTGTTATAGCTTAAAATGACACTTCTCCATCCGTGATGACACTTGCATCGCTTGGTCGCATGATGACACTTCTTGAGATCAAGTTTAGTCACACAACAGGACACTTGTGGATTGAAGAGTAATTAGGGACACTGAATATGGTTGAAATTACCTCACTCTTGGCCTATTTGATGGTCATAACCCTTAGGAACACATCTCCAGACCAAACCACCTCATGAAAACCATAAGAAAACCTTGTTTTTGGCCATTTTCTCATATATGCGCTGGTATCCTATGCATAGAGTAACGCACACCTTGGGAAATGTGCTGGTTTGCAGTAGGAAGAGTAGGGCATTTTCCTGAATCGGTAAAAATCTCAAATTTTGGTCAAATTGGGTTGGTTTGGGAACTTCCTGATCGGTTATAATTTATTTTCCTCTCCTTCATTGACTATATAAAGAAGGTAGAAGGGCCTCGATAAGGGACCAAGCCCATAACAATGTTATGCTGGAGGAATGGAGACCCTCACCCCCCTCTCTTGTGCCTCAGTTTTTGATAAACCCTAGCATAGCTGATTAGAGGATGGGATTCTTGGAGAACAGAAGCAGGAGACCTTGAATCTAGGTTTCGTGAAGTGCCAAGATTGAAGGAAGGCATATTTTATGTACTTGCTTCATTCATTAATAAAGATCATACGTTCTTCCCTTTCCAAATATGACCTATTTATGTGTCTCAGATTTGATTATAGTTTGCTTATAGTTTGATGTCTTCTTATGTCATGAATATCAGTCTTATATATGTAGTCAAATGTATTTGAGAAAGGTATAGAGTTGTTTTGCAGGTGTGGGCATTGCGATACTGGATAGCATTGAAGAGCAAGGAAGAGGAAGGCTGAGATCAACCTTCTTAATAATGTACACATCCTCTTTGACCTTTATCTCTTTGCTTGCTAGTTGTACTTGCAGAACATTTATAGGTCTATCTTTCATCACTGTAAGTTGGTAGTTTCTCCCCTGAACTATAGGTGTATTTTCCTCACAACACCGTTCCAGCTAATCCCAACTCTCAAGAATCATAACATTATTCGAGATTATGATGCTCATCTAGCATTAGAGAGCAAGAGATGTCATTTGCTCCTTCTCCTCCCTCATTATATAGCAAAAGCCTGTGTGCCATGTGTTTGTCCATGCACATATTTAATTTAATTTTATATTTTAATTTGAAATATTCTCAATTACATGTGTCTCAATGTCTTTAATGTGCACCTAATTCCCTAAATCAGTGGGAGTCAGGTGCAGAAGAGTTCTACTTCTATTTTGGTTCTTACTTAGTTTATTAAATACCTTTTTAGTAATTTTGTTGTTTTCATTTAATTTACTCCTTTTAAATAATAAAACTTTACAAGAGAGCTTTCTTCTTTTATTTAATAACATTTATTTCCTTTTTAAATTAAAAAAGTTTATAATATATTTATATATATAAATACATTTTAATTTTTAAATTCTTTATGAAGTAAATATTTCTAAACTTGGATGTTTAAACTATTAAAAGTATTCTACATCGAGTAGGAATTTACTATAGTACTTCTAATTTAGTTTTTGTTTCTCTTCTTTTCACAAGGTAGATAAATAAATTAATTTAAACTAAACCATTTGTTTTTGTTTTGTTTCTTTCTCTGCTTCTAATATTTTTCTTTTCTCTAAAAAAAAATAAAATAAGGAATATTATTTTTTTTTAATTTGTCTTTTTAATTTAAGGTCACATA
This sequence comes from Larix kaempferi, assembly GCA_027924585.1. Classification (NCBI taxonomy): domain Eukaryota; kingdom Viridiplantae; phylum Streptophyta; class Pinopsida; order Pinales; family Pinaceae; genus Larix; species Larix kaempferi. Next base: position 15,256,967 of record BSBM01000893.1, read on the forward strand.
AATTTATCTTTCATGAGTTTTCAATTTCTTTCTTTAAATGCCATTTTCTTTTCTTGTCTAGGTGCCTCTTCGACGTGCCCTCCTGACGGTTTCATTCCTTTCTTCTTATGGGGAGTACTGTATAGCGACCGGGAATCGTTACCGCGATCTCTCAACTACGCTTCTTGGAGACTAAGGGATATTGAGGGATAGGGATCTCCTTATTGCATGCCCCTCAACTCATCGTACGCGGCCAAATCATTATGGCCTTGCACGTACGACATACGCTTCCCCAAGTGAGCTGAAACGGCTTCACCCATGCGTGATTTGCTAATTCAGGGTCGATAGTCAGTCATCATACCCCGAAGTGTTCTTTATATTCTTACAAACCCTATAATTCCATTGTGGGTTAGTCGGTAAATCGTCTTATCTGCCACTGCACACACACTCAAGCGCACATTAGTAGCGCTGCAATATAAAATAATTTTATCATTATTTTCAGTATCTCAGTTTGTCGATTCTACTAAACATTCATCATTTTAACATTATGCTTCGGTCAGTCGAGCATATTCATCATTCGTTATTTTATCTCAGTCAGTCGAGTATAAAACAATTCATCATTTTCATTTCAAGTAATTTCAACATTCATCATTCTCCATTCTAAAGCATTTTCATTATTTTCCATTTTCTCAGTTAGTAAAGTATATTCATCAATCATCATTTATCTAACCATTTTCATTTCACATATAAAATTCAAAGAAATCATTCATGGTCCAAGTTTTTATAATTCCGAGTCACTTCAAATGAGTGCCCTCAATAGTCAAATCTGTCGTAGGTCTCAAAATAGTCAGATCAATCATAGGTCTCAAATAATCTAGTCAATCATAGGTCTAAAGTAATCAAAATCAATCATAAGTGTTGAGTTGGGCATTACATACACCCCCTCTTATTAAAACAACGTCCCGAAGTTCAAAACAAAAAAGGAAAGTCTCGACGCATCTCAGTTACATGCTCCCAGGTTGATGAACTGGGACTATATCTATCCCACTGAACCTTCACCTGATCAATCACACGGTGCCTAAGCGGCTGTGTTCGATGGTCCAATATGTATATCGGTTCTTCCGTCACGACCACTTCGTCCATTATATGTAAGTTACTCATGTCAATGATATGTGCTGAATCAGAAATGTAATGTCTAAGTATTGATACATGAAAAACATTATGCATCCTATGCAATGATGATGGTAGTGCAAGATGGTATGCAACTGGTCCTATCCGTTCTAATATCTCGAAGGGTCCCACAAACATAGGAGATAACTTTGTTCCTTTCCAAAATCTGATGGTACTCTTTTGCGGCCTCACTTGCAAAAATACTCGATCTCCAACTTGATACTCTCTATCGAGTCTATGCGCATCGGCATAACTCTTCTGTCGATCCTATGCTTCTTTCAGTCAAGCACGGATATATGCCATCTGTTCTTCCATCTCCTGAATCACCTCAGGTCCAAGTAGAGTCCTATCCTCGATTTTGTCCCCACTCAAGGGTGTTCGACAGGGTCGGCCATACAAAAACTTGAATGGCGCCATCTGTATCAAACTCTGATAGCTGTTGTTATATGCGAACTCTACTAGAGGTAGAAACTCCTCCCAATGGGTCTGCTAATCCATCACATACATTCTCAGCATGTCCTCCAGTATCTAGTTCACTCTCTAAGTCTGCCCAGCAGTTTTTGGATGGTATGCAGTGCTGAAGTGGAGTCGTGTTCCCATAGCTTCCTGAAAGCTCATCCAAAATCTACCTGTGAATACGGATCCTCGATCAGATATTATCTTCCTTGGCACTCCGTGCAGTCCTACAATCTCATCAATGAACACTCTAGCAATATCTTGGGCCTGATAAGTGTTCCTTATGGGTATAAAATGTGCACTCTTCATGAGAGTGTCTACTACCACAAAGATGGTATCACGTCTCTTGTAGGTCAAAGGCAATCCCACAATAAATTCCATGGAGATGATCTCCCACTTCGACTCAGGAATGGCATGAGTCTGAAGTAGTTTGGCTTGATGTCTATGTTCAGCCTTGACTAGCTAACACTCCATGCATCTGGCGACAAAATTTACCACGTCTCTCTTCAGACCATGCCAGAAGAATAGAGGATAAAGATTTGCATACATCTTCTTCACACCAGGATGTTCTCTATGAACAACTCAATGAGCTTCTTCTAGGACTAGGTTCCTGAGCTCATTGTAATCTGGCACATAAATATGGTTGTTGTATCTCAACAACCCGTCATTCTCTAATGAATAACCCTTATACCTAGGTAATTCCATATGTTCTTGTTCTAGCTTAGCTTTTACCTCATTATACCAATTGTCTTCCTGTTGCAGTCCAAGCATCTTTTCTCTCAAGTTGGTCTGCATTGGAATCACTGAGAAGATGCGGGGTCTACGACTAAGTGCATCTGTTACATTGTTCAAGGTCCCCTTTACATAGAAAATGTCGAAGTCATACTCACTCAGTTGTTCAGACCATCTTCTCTGCCTAGCATTCAAATCACTCTGAGTAAAGATATACTGCAATCCATGATGATCTGTCTTAAGTTCAAATTTCCTTCCTACCAGGTAGTGTCACCATAAGCGTAAAGCATGCATTACTGCAATCAATTCCATGTCATGTGTCAAATATTTTTCCTCATGTGGTCTGAGTCTTCGGGAGGAGTAGGCAATCGCTCTACCTCCCTGCATCAGCACACATCCGACTCCATCCTTGGATGCATCAATGCATACTAGGAATTCCTCCTCCATATCTGGTACTTTCAGAACCGGTGCCATTGTTAATAGCTCCTTCAGTTTTGCAAATGTCATGCTGCATTTATCAGTCCATAGAAACGGTCTATCCTTCTTTTGTAACTCATTGATCGGTTTTGCAATCTTGGAGAACCCTTCAACAAACCTTCTGTAATATCTCGCAAGTCCCGTGAAGATTCTCACTTCATGTACGTTCGTCGATGCTGGCTATTCCCAAATGGCCTCAATCTTGGAGGGATCTACTACTATATCATCGCCAGAAATAATATGTCCCAAATAGTGGATTTCCTTCTGGAAGAAGGAGCATTTCGACAACTTCCCATAAAGTTGGTTTTCCCTGAGACATTGTAAAACTAACCGGATGTGCCGTTCATGTTCCTCTGGTGTCCTGGAGTAGATAAGAATGTCATCGAGGAATACCTGCACGAACTTGTCGATATACTGGCGGAACACGTCATTCATCAAGTTCATGAAGACACTAGGTGAATTGGTCAACCCAAAAGGTACCACTACGAACTCGTAGTGTCCAAACCGTGTCTTAAAAGCAGTCTTCGAAATATCAGCTTCTATGATTCTCAATTGATGGTAACCTGATCGTAAATCAATCTTTGAAAAGATTGTGGCGCCTTTCATCTGATCGAACAAGTCATCGATCCTAGGCAAAGGATACTCATTCCTCACAGTAACCTTGTTCAACTGGCGGTAGTCAATGCATAGTCACCACGACCCATCCTTCTTCTTAACAAAGAGCACTGGTGCTCCCCACGAGGATACGCTTGGTCTAATCAACCCTAGATCCAAGAGCTCTTGTAACTGCATCTATAGTTCCTTTAGTTCTGGCATGGACATTCTGTATGGAGCTCTTGCAATCGGTTCTGCCCCCGGCTTTAGTTCTATGATAAAGTCTAGTTCTCTCTCAGGTGGTAATCCGGGTAAGGCTTCAGGAAATACATCCATGTATTTCGCAAATAAGGGATGGTCAGCGATGTCGGATTTGTCCTTGTCTTTGTTCATTGCTATTACCGCATAGAGATGACACCCCTTCCTCAGGATTCTCTTCAGCTGTAAAGTGGAAATCATTCGCAACGATACCTTGTTTTTCATTCCCCTGAGGACTTTCTTATGACCTTCATCATCATAAAAAGTTAGTTCCTTGCTACGGCAGTCTAAAATGGCGGAATGGGATTCCAACCAATCCATGCCTAGGATTAAGTCATAGGTTTTGAGGGCGGTCGCATAGAATGAATCTCTAGTGCGACATACTCCTATGTCTAACTCACAATATTCTAGTTTGAGTCCCACACTCTAGGTATTTCCGGATTCCATCTTGACTAAGTCGAAATCATCTTGTGCACATGGCATCATCTTGCTTCGTTCTAATGCTGAATAAGAAATAAATCTTTCAATAGCACCAGGGTCAATGAGTAAAGAGAATTGCATACCATTAAGTGTACCAGTCGTCTCTAGTACCGTGGACTGATGTTCCATTTGACGGTTGTTGACCGCCTCATGTATATGATGTACTCAACCCATATTTGTTGTGGTAGTCTCGGGGGGTCTTTGTCCCTGTCTAGATCCCGTCTGTTGCTGAAGACAATCAATCTAAAAGTGAGGACCTCTGCAAACCCAACATCCTTCCTTTGGTCCTCTTCTTGATCTTCCAATGGGTGCGTTATTGCAACGTGGTCCTGACCGTGATGGCTTCCCAAATGTTATGGTGTTCTCTCTTGAGGGTGGTGGCTTGTACGACATTTTTTTTTTCTAACTGGTTTTCCATTCATAGGTCCTCTGAAGTTATTTCGCTAACCAAAATTCACTCTTGACGAATCAGAAGGTAGTACTTCCCGAGTTCGAATGGGAAAGTTTTGCCTGGATGGACCTATGTTTACCAGTTCTTCTTGGGCTATCAAATCCTTTTGTACCGAATCATGTAATGTAGGCGGAGTGAGCATGCGGACCTTGTCTCTAATGTTTCCATTCAGTCCATAAATATATTTGTTCACTTTCAGCTTTTCTATCGAGATGTGAGGTGCATACCTCAGAAGTTCCATGAGCCTTATCTTGTACTCCTGCACTGTTCTTCGTCCCTATCGGAGGGCATTGAACTCATTGATCTGCCTCTCTATGAACTCTTGAGACATGTAGTGTTTGCGAAACTGTTCTTCAAACAGTTCCCAAGACATTTCATTGGCCTCGACCCCCAACTGTGGTTTCAATGTCTTCCACGAGAGTAGGGCTTCCCCTTTCAGCTGTAAAATGGCCATGTGTACCTTCAGGTTTGAGGTGTAGTCCCTCAAGGCGAAGCACATCGCCATGTTCTCTAACCAAGATTCTACCGCGGCTCCTTCAATGGAACCCCAAAATTTTAGAAATATTACTTTTTCAAGTTCTCTGTGTAAGTTGGCAGGAGGTGGGTTCTATGGTTCAGTCGCAGGTACCAAGGGTCGGTCTTCCGCATGGTCCATTTGGGTCAACAGCGCTTCCGACATTTTTTGGAAGTCTCTCATCATGTTCATGACTTCGCCGACAGGTAAGTTAATCATCTCTTTGGCTCTGGGTGGAGTAGCTACTGGAGGGGTTGGTGGGCCTGTTGCCCATGCTCATCCTCTCCCAGTCCTACCTCGGTGAGTCCTTCGGTCCATGGCAGAGTATATTTATCATACAAGTTTAAATTTGTTAATCAAGCAGTTTACCAGGTGTTGCGGAAATGTTTCGGTCCGAACTAGGTTCGACTGTACTCTGATACCAAATGTAGGGTCCATCGTGCTAATTTTTTTTTATTTTTATTTTTTTGTTTTTATCCATAACCAAGAGCGGATTCATATCCCCTATTAGTCAACTGAAATTTATCTTTACACATAATTCATTGGATACTTCCACACTCAACATTTTCCAGAGACACATCATAAAATATTTCTTTCAAATTATAATAAGGTTCACTTTTCTCTCTATCTCATCATTTAACTATGGTCATCTTCTAACCTTCTACTGAAATAATACAATGTTTGCAATATAGCTAAATAAGAACATTCATTTCATTTCTGTGAATTGTAGATTGACATAAATAAATAAGAACATTCATTTTATTGTAATGAATGGTAGATTGACATAAAATAGAGTACCACCTTTCCATGCTATCTTTTGAAACATGAAAAAGTATAGATGAGACTAGTTTTCAATTCTATCTTTTGAGATATGAAATGACAGGTTATTCTATTCCGGCATCTAAACATAAATAAAATAAACAATGACATTACCTATCAATTCTTCCTTCGATATGTAGATATGAAGATCGACATAATTAAAGACATTTCATTCAAGTCTATGAGATATAGATTGACATAGTTGTAAGCACTATATTTCAATTTTATTTGAAATATGTTTTGTCGCAAGTAAAACTATTCCGTTCATATATCCAAATATAGTTTGCACAATAATACATTTTGTCTAGACATAAATAATATAAGTAATGGTAATGGTATTACATATCAACTTCCACTTTTTAAGATGTAGATAAAACCTTTCATTCTGATCCTATGAACCATAGATAGTCTTAATGTAAGCACTATCTTCCAATTTTATTTGTAATGTGATTGCCATGAACAAATCTATTCCTATTTATATATCTAAATATAATTGGCAAAAAAATAACTTTCCTCTAAATATGAAATACATAAACAATGGCATATATAATTTGCACTTATAACACTCTTTCCTATTTAATACAGTCAAGGAATATAGTGAACCAAACCCCGAGTCTTATAAACAATAATACTGAGATTTTTGGAACAGTCAGCAGTGCGCAGTGACTTGATTAAGATTGATACTCGCACAGGTGTTGGTAGATTAAACTGAATGGTCATTTTCCAAAAGAAAACGCACAGGGCGTTGGCAGAGTGGGAGACTTAATGAATGATTTCAAATTACAGAGCTATTCATTGCATATATAATTTACCAAATTAATAACAGAGCGTTGACAGAGTTGAAAACTTAATGAATAATTTTGAATTACAGAGCTGTCAATGGCATATATATAATTTACCAAATTAATAACTTTTCCTCTAATTAAAACAGTCGAGGTATGAATTGAACCCAACACGAGTCCTTTAAACAACAATACTAAATATTAGAATGATATATTCTGAGATTTGGATGATGATAACGCTTCTCCAATACCTCAGGGAGTTTTATCGTAATGCATTTAAGTAAAACTCAGATCAATTTGGCATACAAATTTTTAAATCAGATTCGATCTCAGGGTATAGCAATGCTGAATTGATGGAAGGGTTCAATTTATGAAACATTTCTTCATCTATATTAATTGCAGAGTTTTAAATAATTGGGAAATAGTGAGATCGATCCAGATTCAACGATCTGGAAAATTTTTAACATTCTTTCGCAGAAATTTATAAGGGTTAAGAATTTCGTGGAATAATGAAAACAAAATACTTAAATGTTATGAAATAGATTCTTTAAATGACAAAACACAGATTAAAGAATGAAATGCATAGCGTTTAAAGTTCATGGCTCCTGATCTCAAATTGATGCAGAATTAAATCCAAAAGAAAACCAGATCAAGAAGAATATAGAGATAAATAAAGGAATAGTAATCCATGCAGAGTTCATTACATGCCGGTGTATTTGCCAAACTAGAATCAGATCTTGACAGAGATAAACAAGGGAGATAGTGTGATCGATCCAGATTCAACGATCTGGAAAATTTTAAACAATCTTTCGCAGAAATGTATAAGGGTTAAGAATTTCATGAGGTTTAAACAATGGAATAGATCCACCTTCGAAGAATAAATACAGGTTTTAATGTGTATCCCATACCAGCCCATCACTAGCCATTTTAACTGAAACATAAGCTTACAACAGAGGTGAGCGCGAATCTATTCAGAGAAGCTTAAATTATACACCGACTTATATCAAGCAATATAATTATACAGAGATCGTAATTTCCAGAATTAATTAACGCAGAGAATGTTTATATTTAAAAATCTGATACACCTTAACACAACACGACAATATCAATTTTTCAGAGATGATCCTTCGTCTATGAAGAAATCCAGATGTCGGCAGTCCCCTTAAAACTCACAACTATTACGTACACAGAAATTTACTTCTTTCTAGGAGCCAATCCATATTATAAATAAAAAAAAGAATGACATTAAACATTTTAATAAAATACTGAACATCATAAAGCCTTATTCGTATGTCAAGCTTGAGGTTGACTAGATGATTGTAGCAGTGGTTGAATCAGCTGTTCGGAGTAGTCCAACGTTGACGAAGATATTCACAACCCCTCGGTTGACCTCCCTACCGTATCGGGTGTAATATTCTTCCTCCCGAACCCCCAAGCAAGTGGGGTCGTAAAAACACACTAGCAGCTTTCCGAAAGGATCTCCCAATCCCCGTTCCAGCTAATCCCAACTCTCAAGAATCATAACATAATCCGAGATTATGATGCCCATCCAGCATTAGGGACCAAGAGATGTCCTTCTCTCCTTCTCCTCCCTCATTACATAGCAAAAGCCTCTGTGCCATGTTTCTATCCATGCACATATTTAATTTAATTTTATATTTTAATTTGAAATATTCTCAATTACATGTGTCTCAATGTATTTAATGTGCACCTAATTCCCTAAATAAGTGGGAATTAGGTGTAGAAGAGTTCTACTTGTCTTTTGGTTCTTACTTAGAATTTTGTTGTTTTCATTTAATTTACTCCTTTTAAATAATAAAACTTTACAAGAGAGCTTGCTTTGTTTATTTAATAACATTTATTTCCTTTTTAAACAAAAAAAAGTTTATAATATATTTATATATATAAATACCTTTTAATTTTTAAATTCTTTATGAAGTAAATATTTCTAAACTTCGATGTTTAAACTATTAAAATTATTCTACTTCGAGTAGGACTTTACTATAGTACTTCTAGTTTAGTTTTTGTTTCTCTTCTTTTCACAAGGTAGATAAATAAATTAATTTAAACTAAACCATTTGTTTTTGTTTTGTTTCTTTCTCCGCTTCTAATATTTTTCTTTTCTCTAAAAAAAATAAAATAAGGAATATTATTTTATTTTAATTTGTCTTTTTAATTTAAGGTCACATGAATTTATCTTTCATGAGTTTTCAATTTCTTTCTTTAAATGCCATTTTCTTTTCTTCTCAAGGTGCCTCTTCGACGGGCCCCACTGATGGTTTCATTCCTTTCTTCTTATGGGGAGTATTGCGTAGCGACCGGGAATCGTTACCGCGATCTCTCAACTATGCTTCTTAGAGACTAAGGGATGTTGAGGGATAAGGCTCTCCTTATTGTGTGCCCCTCAACTCATCGTACATGACCAAATCATTATGGCCTTGCACGTACGGAATACGCTTCCCCGGGTGAGAAGAAACAGCTTCACCCATGCATGAATTACTAATTCAGGGTCGACAATCAGTGGTCATACCCCTAAGTGTTCTTTCTGTTCTTACGACCCCTATAATTCCATTGTGGGTTAGTCGGTAAATCGTCTTACCTGCCACTACACACACACTCAAGTGCACATTAGTAGCACTGCACTATAAAACATTTTTATCATTATTTTCAGTATCTTAGTCAGTCGACTCTACTAAACATTCATCATTTTAACATTATGCTTGGCTCAGTCGAGCATGTTCATCACACGTTATTTTATCTCAGCCAGTCGAGTGTAAAACAATTCATCATTTTCATTTCAAGTAATTTCAACATTCATCATTCTCCATTCTAAAGCATTTTCATTATTTTCCATTTTCTCAGTTAGTTAAGTATATTCATCCATCATCATTTATCTAACCATTTTCATTTCACATATAACATTCAAAGAAATCATTGATCGTCCAAATTTTTATAATTTCGGGTCACTTCAAACGAGTGCCCTCAATAGTCAAATTAGTTGTAGGTCTCAAAATAGTGAGATCAATCATAGGTCTCAAATAATCTAGTCAATCGTTGGTCTAAAATAATCAAAATCAATCATAAGTGCTGAGGTGGGCATTACACTTGTCTCAACTCCAGCTCTGAACGTGAATCCCGTAAGTAGAAACTGTCTGTGTATAAGAAAAAAAAAACAACACAATCTCCAAATACTATGTATAATAGTTAGGATGTAATTAAAACTAGAAACACTTATGCTACTGATTGGAGCAAGAAGCATAATATGGGAAAATAAGACAATTTATATTGATGAAAGCTAGAAGAATCTTAAAAAGCCACCTCTTGATGTCCAAACAACAAATTTAGCTCCAAATACTTCCTCCTTGCTACCTCTGCAAAACTCTTAAAACCATAGGTTTGATACGTCAAGTGTTCTCCCCCTAGCTTATGGATGGCTTCCTTCTTATAGGGTTTGGAAGGCCAACTACTAGGAGATAATAATGGATCTCAAGGAGTAGAAGGTCGATCAAGGAGATGACTCGCAACAAGGAAGAAGGAGGAGATGATATTCGAGAGGAATAATCATCCCTAAAGTTTTTCCATCGAATCTAAGATCCTAACTTCAAGGAGTAAGGTGGTTGAGGGGATTTTTACGCCCTCAACACTGTGCAAAGCGCGATGAAGTTGATATTTATGCGCCCCTACAGGTATGCATAGTATGAAAAAGTGGAATTTCCTCATTCAACACTACTAGTAGGGCCCAAAAATTCTAGTAAAGTGGGCCGAATGAGGTGGCCAAGTGATCTGATGATGTGGCAGTCGACTCAAACAAGTTGGATTTGGCTCTAGGGGTTCCAAGGAAGGCAAAAGAGAGGACCAACTAGATGGGAGTAATTTTTGATGTTCATTAGGAGGAAGTGTCGTTAGGTTTCACATAGGGATAAACCATAATCAGGTGAAACGACACTCAAAGTGGGACTTTGAGGTAAAACACAAGTAATCATTCTAAACCTGTTTATGTTCAAACATTTCAGCAACGTGATCAAAATAGTGAATAAATGAGTAAAGGGAATGAATTTAATGCAGATGATGTTTGGAATTCCAATGTTCACCTTGGTATTTCTAAACCTATTATTCGACCATGGGAAGAACATGTTGATAACAAGCATAGAATTGACATTGGATACAGAAAAGAGGTAACATCTTAAATTGTTCCGAATTATTAAAAAATCATCAAGTTTCATAATGTTGAATTTCTCAATGAAAATTCATCTTCTCATTATCTAAAAGTTCATCTTCAAGTTTGCATAAAATTGTGAAATGCCAACATTGTGACAAAGTTCGACATATGAAATATCAGTGTTTTGATCTTCATGCTTGTATGCATTGTGGAAACCATACCCATTGTTCCACAAAATGTTTCTTATTGAAGAAGTCTGGAAGGGAAAAGATGAAGTTGACAAGGAAAGAGATTCCTTATGTAGTTGTTTATATAGGTGCTGTAACAACATAATTTTTTACATCTTGCAGTTGATAGATTGTTGCGATATGGGTGATGAATGAAAATGAAAAACAAGAAAGTTTGAATCTTCTCACCTTGTACCTAAAAGTGGGGGGGAGATAATATGGAATAATATCTATATTTTGAATTCAGGTTCCATGTTTTAAAGTGTTGTTGTGAGCTTATGAAGAAATGTGAATAAAGTATGCATTCTTGTTCTTGAATTTTCAAGACAATGTGAAAGTCAAAAGTTTCTAGAACCATCAATTCAGTAGAACACATGAGCGTCTGCTTCTTTTATAGAATTTTTTTGCTAATATTAAACCATCTTTTCCTGGTTCTTGGTATAGTTTTTGTGATCAACAGAAGTCATTCAAGCTTACAGTTGACATGGTTAGAGGTAATCCTAAAACCAATTCATTTTTTCGGTTGGTTAGTGGTCATCCTAAAACCACCTCTTTGTTAGTGGTCATCCCGAAACCACATATTCATAGCTTTTGAGCTCTTGATAGTTTATGGTCATCTTAAAACTATCAATTTAGTAGAAAATTTGAGATTCTACTAGTTTACATTTTCAGAGAACATTTACAGTTGTTTCTCTACCTTGATAGTTTTATGGTCAAATTAAAACCATTATTTTATGGTTAGCTTGAAACCATGCAACTTAGTAGAAGTATTAATACTTCTTCTAGGTTTTTTTTCAAAGGGATATTCATCGATTTATAGTTGGCCTTCTTTAATTTTCTACTCTCTTACTTCACTTGACACACATTGTTGATTGTCAAGTAGTGGTAGTTTTTAAGGTAAGAACAAACTTATGATTAAGGGGGGATGTTAAAACCTCTAATCATAGTTCGTTATCTTACCAAAGTATTATACATTTATATGAAAATTATGGTATTTTTGTATTATATATGTACATATTGAAGATAAATTAATTGCTCATTAATGATTATCGAGTATGCATTTTCTGTCATTGTTGGTCTTCATGTCTTTCTTTATATTCTTCATATATTTTTCATGATGTGATGTTTAAAAAAAACTAGATCTACCTTCTCCTTCTCATCACACAAGTATTTTTCCCTTATGCATTCATAAATTGGGTAGATGAATGTTATCAAAGTATATCCTTCATTGTCCTCATACATGACTCAACCTTTTCTCTTTTCACCCCCTCCCAAGGTCTATGTCGAAGGTGACCAATGGTATCTCCTTTGATTTTCATTATCATTGTTGATTCTCTCATCAAATTTATCTACACTGAATGAACAAATGGGAACCTCACTAGGGTGAAAATTGCATTTTCACTTTACATTTCACAGGTTATGTTCACGATTTTGACATCCTAATTTTCGGGAGAGCCTCCATCTAGGAGAAAATTTCCAAACAAAGTTTTAAATTTTTTTCATCCACCATAGCTATGGGGATAAATCTCAAAAATTTATCCTTTTATTTATTTCTTTTTCCAAAATCCATTAAACCTATGATTCTCCTCCCGCTTCACTTCCCGGAGAATCCATCTAATTCCTTTTTCAAATACATAGGGTTTCTTCTTAAAGAAAACGATTATGGATCCATCAATGACAGTGGTTGATCGAAAAGATCCATAAATGAATTGGTTTATGGTACCATCAATTGATTTCTCTCGCTGGAAATCTAATAATCTTTAAACATGACATCAAGTCCATACATGTCTATTGGATGTCTTCACATATATACAAAATGCAATTCTAAACAATGTAAGGAATCTCTGCAAAACATACATGTGGTCAAGGAATAGGAAGAGCTAGGCATTCCTCTTTCCATATTGGAATTATTATGCAAGACAAAAAGGGCAGGGAATATGGAGATTGGAAAACCTTTATCTCTCTTCGCAAGATATGGTTTCAAAAAGCATCTACATGCTCATTACACATAAGGGAATTTTGTAGGAATGTATATATCATAAATATATAGCACCACACAAAATCCTCTCTTTGATCTAATTCAATACCTCATACATACAAAAAATGAGGATCCCTCTTCTAATGGACCATAAAAAGAAGTTCTCACATAATAGTTGAAAACTTATCATTGAATCCAAGAAAATATTAATTGGTTATTTTCGGCATAGGTTCTGTTCTTCATGGATCATCTAAGGATCTTATATCGGCTAAATTGGAAAACACACTGCACTCTCTTCATCTCTATCATTTAGCAAGCGCATATATCAAAACCTTTTAGATCTCTTGTAATTAGAATTGCATAGCACTTCTAGGATCTATCTTACATACCCATAGGTGTCTCAATGAGATTGATATACTCAAGGACTTCAAAGAGAATCTACAAGTCTATTAGATGATTTGTTGAAATATTGTAACTTCTAAGAATATTATATTTGTACTTTATTATTCCGAAGATGTTTCATTCCTCCATGAAGACCTTATTGTATATCCGGAGATGTTTATTCCTCCGTCGGAATGTGGTAGCTTGGGTTATTAGACTTCCCTAGTGGGGTCGGCCCAAAGCCAGTTGTAATTGGGTGTTTAACCCAGTGGTTAAAGATGGGGCCGACCTAGTTAGTGTAAAAGTCAAGTCGGAGTTGTGTATAAATAGAGGAGGTGTGTTCCTCATTTAACATACATTCACTCACTTGTGATTAACACATAGGTGAGAGAGAGATCTTCTATGGAGGATAAGGAGCTCATGTTTGGGGACTACATCTTTGTATTTGATGGTCATCTATATTGAGGAAGATTTGCTGGGTTTTCTACCCCATGAGGGTTTCCCAGGATAAATTTGTGTCTCTTGTGTTTATGTTGTGCTTGTTGTTCTTTCAGTGATCATGTATATGCTATTGTTTTGAAATGGAATGTAATACTAATATTTTCTATCTTATCATATTGAATATTAACATGGAATTAGAGCTAGCCTGAAGGAAGGCAATGCATGGCACTTACAACACTTGTCTCGCTTGCGACAATTTGAAAGTTAGGGTTTTATATAGCAAAAACAAGTCATCATGTAACTTTCGTTATAAATCCATTTTGGCAAAGGTTCAGGATGTGAAACTTCTACAGGTCATAGACAACATCCCTCTGTACCTTGTGTCCAAAGGGAAGCCTCAGAATTGTTTTACTTTGTGATTTAGGATCCGCACAAGTTAGGGTTGCTTTCTCTTCGAGATATTAGTCATAAACAGGTGACCTAGGAAAAAAGGTCATATCTAGGGATAGGAAGCTCCAATTGAAATTTTCTAATAGTTGACAAGTAGGGAACAGACTTTAGTTTCATAGGTCCTCTTTTCAGAGGTTGAAGTTGAAACATTGACACGTGGCACTCCGTACAAGTTCACTCTCTTCTTTCATCCCATAAATAGGTCACGTTGCGACACTTGGCATAACTCTCTCTCAGAGAATCCATTTTAGGTCATATCTGTGGGGTTGGAAATGTAACAGGTCAGGCTACCAAAGGATGAAGTTTCAGACCCTGCAGATTCGTAATTTTAGAGTTGCACCAGAAACAATATAGCCCATCTGAAATGGCTAAACGGAGGAAATCTAAGATGAGGAGGAAGAAGCTCTCACTTAGGGTTTTCAATTCTCAGGTCTGGAAGGACCTGATACAATGTTGGAGACACCTGATACAAGATTGGAATATTTTATAATGGATTTGGAATACATTCATCATAGATATTGATCCTCCATCAAAATGTTGTGGGAGGAAAGAGATTGAAGATTAGGGTTTCCAAGTAGAAGAAACCCTAGCAAAGTTGGGAGACTCATAGGGCAGTGATAAAGAAGGTTTAAATGGCACTGATATCCTATCATTCTAGCACCATGAACATACATAAGATGTTTACAAGTGATCTACCTTGGATGGTTATGGTTTTACCCTTATAGAGAAGACTACTCGACAGGTATGACTTGAGAAGACACAGGTATGTTTTGAAATCTGATTCTTTATTAAGCTCATAATATGTTTGTCTTCATGTTATTGAGGTTGCTAAAATTATGATTGTTTGATAATGAATGCATGTGAGTGATAGAAGAAATTCATTGATTAGGTTTATGACACTTATGATTGTACTAATGCACCTGTGGTGTTGTATGAGGATGATGTTGTCTACTAACAAGATACAAGTACATCAAGAAAGACAAATCAAGTTCTATAACCATGACGACATGAAGACAAAGACTCATCCATAATCATTGATCACATAGAAGATCTACTTATGAGGTATGTATGACTTTGTTCTACTATGCTTAACTTATGAGATATGCAGGTTCTAGCACAAATCATTGAAGATAACAAAGAAGATATTGTTTGGGTATGTTAGACATAACAAAGCTTGATAATCCAGGTATGTTTTCCTATATCAAGTTAGAATCCTAATTTGTTAGGATCTTAGGCAAGTATACATGTGTATGAAATGATCATGAATATACATACTTAAGATTATTTAGAATCATAATGTTTTGATAGTATTAAGACTATACTAATGAATGTATGATTATGTATGAGATCATGAGGATGACACTAGTGCACACTTGAGCATGCATAGTGGTCTAGGATGGATAGAATTTCAAAGACTTATAATCATGATGCTATCATAGAGATCAAGCGGGAGGGAACCACACAAACATAAAAGATAAGTATTTGAGTTGTTATTTGAATCTCTGAATAGTCAATAATAATGCTCGTAATAATTGTATGAATATTTGTATATATCATGCATAGTGTAAGCATTCATGTGGCATTGAACAATATAATACTAATATGCATATGATGGGTAAGTTAGACAAACATTCCATAGTTGTTTATCTAGAATGAAACCTCTTTGTTGGCATGCTGAGAGCTGTGCACGCTCTTGATAGTATGTTCTGGTAGAGATGGAAGGAATCTAGATAGCCACAGTATGCATACAGGATATTGAAAAGTGTTGTGCCAAAGTATTGGTCAAGATAGTGTGATGAACCTGCAATAATTAATTAATGCAAATACACGAGATATCAGAAATAACAGAATAGAATCACTTTTATATTGATCACGGGCCACTTCGAGGGGGCAACCTCCTTTGAGCAAGCTCAATACAATTAACTTCACGGTGCCTTCAATGACCTCAACACACACTTATATACTAAGTCTATGCCCAATACCATGAGTCAAAACCATGGGACATATAATACTACGGGACGACTTACAAAGCATATGTGTCCAATACTATGGGTCAATACTATGGGCTAATATAAACTACGGATCAACAAATACTACGGGACGACTTACAAAGCATATGCGTCCAACAACAATATACTAACATAGTAAAGAGAAGGTTTTACATAGGTTCCTAACATCCCCTCTCCCTTAGAAAAAGCTTTGTCCTCAAAGCTTTGGTTGGAGAAATTGCTGCAGAAGCTGAAGGAGTGGTTCCTCGGTAGCATCCTCGGGTTTCATTTCAGGCCACTGACGCCTTTAGAGTGTCAAGGAGGATTGCTTGGAAGGTTGTATATGAAGAAGAACCCTGTCAGCTGCGTGTAAAATGCGCTCAGAACGGTGCTGATTGGCTTGTTGATTCAGGCGAATTCTGGCCATGTGAAGATTGACCTGCAGAATGAGAAGAATCTGATCGCGGTTTCGAAGAACCGAGTCAATTGCTTGAACTGGGGAGCTGCTAAGGGTGTATGGAAGAAGAACTGGCGGTGTTTTTCAATAGACCGCTTCATATGGTGTCCTGTGAGATGTGGTATTGTACCACCAGAGCGCTGCTAGGAAATCCATAGAAATAGTTGGCCAAAGCTGTTTAGGGATGGGCAAGGGTTTGAGCAATCCCGAAAGGAGTGTCGTTTCACCCTTGTTGACTTGGAAAGTATCATCGTCAGCCACCATCTGTTGAATTGTCATTTTTAGTCCCTGCCAAAAGAAGTTACATTGTTCTTGGTCATACATGTTGCAGAACCCAGAGTGCCCTGTTGATGAAGAAGCATGGAGTTCATAGAAAAGAGAGCCCTGTTGAACATATTGCACCCAATTTGGAACAAGCAGAGAAAGAGTTGTAAGCGAAACTGGGTCATCAATTGTGCAAAAAGGAGCATCTTCCACCATATTGTCCTTACCCTTCTTGTAAGTGATCACATAGGGATAAACCATGAGTTGGATAACCCATTTCAGGTGTGTTGGGGAGGAGACCCATTGTTCCAGAAAAATTTCCAGACTCGAGAGATCAGTCTTGATGCGGAAATAATTCCCTAATAGGTATGGCTGCCACTTCTGTACTGCATGCAACATAGCCATCATTTCCTGCTGAGAGGTAGATGTGGCTAAATTCTTACCGGAAAGGTTTCGTGAAGGTAGCAAGCGCATTGGTTCAGCAAAGATACTTGCAGATCTATCCAAGGAAGTAGTGGAGACTGTTGATGGGTGCATCTGAATGGAATTGAGCTGAGCGATGACACCATGTGAATTCTTCTTAAGGATTTTTTCCAGGCGATGTGAACTGATGATGCAGAGAGACCCTGGTTGTAAGCCCATAAATTTGTGTTGTGCCCCATTGACTTTAAACTGCATCCAAAGTTCAGCAAAATCCCATAAGATGGGGCCAAGTGTGCGTAACCATTGAATGCCCAAAACCACATCATATCCGCCTAAGGGCAAGGAAAACATGTCAGAGCGTAGGTTATAATCTTCCATAGAGATACGCACATTGTGACACTTCCCCTTGCAAGGTAAGGTGCCCCCATTGGCAACCATGACTTCAAAGTTGGAGTAAGGATGGACAAAGCAATCAGCCTGTTTGGCAATCCGAGGGTCAATGAAGTTATGAGTGCTACCAAAATCAAGGAGTATGGTAAGAGGGAGCTTCTTGAAGTATCCCCTGACCTGCATTGTTTGTGGGGTGGTGACGCCGGTTACAGCATGGAGAGAGATCTTAGGTGGGTCGTTCGGAAATGGGGTGTCAACATGCAGTTGTTGAATGTCGATCTGATCATCCACTGTATCCGTAGCTTCTTCACCAAGTTCTAAGGCAGGCAGAGAATCCACATCCAAGAGATAGAGCTTTTGTTGAACACATCTATGTCCCCGAGTGAATTTCTCATCACAATTATAGCAAAGCCCGTTTTCTCGGCGTGCCTGCATTTCTATCTCAGACAAATGCTTGATAGGAGTTGGTTGAGGAGAAGGCGTGATGGGAGGTCATTGGGAACCCATATTTCTGAAGGGAACAAGGGTGGGTTTAGAGCATTGTTGAGCTGCAATCTTGTCCTCAGCCAACTTAGCCAACCCTAGGACTTCCATCATTGTGTTGGGACAAAACATTTTGACCTCTGAGCGAATTTCATCCTTGAGACCACTTATAAAACAACTCCTGTAGAATTCATCAGATAATCCTTCTGTGTGGTTGGCCAATTTCTCAAATTCTGTCTGATACTCTCTCACTGTGCCAATTTGGTGAAGTTTAGTGAGTGCTCCTGTGAAATCATCAAAAGCACTAGGGCCAAATCGTGGCAAAATGAGTTGGCAAAAATCTGTCCAGTTTGGCTCGGGATGAGCTTTGATGTACCAACGGTACCATTGAAGGGCTTCCTGTTCCAAATGAAAGGATGCAAGTGGAACTTTCTGGACATCAAAAGTATTATGCAGACTGAAATATTGTTCTGCGTGGTATATCCATCCAGTCGGATCAGTACCATTGAAGCGAGGAAAATCAAGCTTCGGCCCACGAAAATTGTTGGAAGAAGAGAACCTAGTGGCTGCAAAAGATTCTGGCTGTCGGTTATTGTTCATGGCTGCATGCTGAAGATGGAGGCTGAGAATTTTTTCATCCAGATCTTGGAGTTTGGTTTGGATGGCTGCAAGTGCTTCCTCCATGGTGTTTTCTCCTGCACGGGTGACAACCATAACCAGGTGTTTTTTTTTTTTTTTTAACAGACTGGAGCAGCTACGGCTCGGAAGGAATCTGGAACAACGTCGAACGGCTGGATCTGGAACGGCTTGCAAAATGGATCTGAAACGGTGCAGCAGTGATCGGAAACAGATGGATCTACAACGGCGCAGAACTGACCGACAACAGTTCTGGACAGAGGAAATCTGCACTTGGGCAACTGAAAATAGATATGGACCCCAGGTATATGCGGCTTCCTATCGGTTCAAGGGATTCACTCGGCCACCAATGCTGTCTGACGGCTTGCGTATTGGGGCAGTACCCCTCACTCCACGACTCAGGTAAAACTGATAACCGCTTGGCCACAAACGACAGCTCTTGGTTTACCTCACGGGTGGGAACTAGTCAATCAGGTAGGGGTCGTTTCCCTTTTCGCTTGGCAGGTCCTCTCAATGGCCAGCTACTTCGGGGTTCCTGTGGTACTCCTCACAATGATTTTTAGGGCTTATGCCCAAGTACTTCCCACAGTTAAGCGGATAGGGATTATTCCCAGATCCGAACCTGCAACAGAAAAAAATTAGGCAGAAATTCCACCCAATGTTCAAAAACTGGATCTATATTGCTTAGAATCGCTATTATAGCATGTTTCCGGAACTGGAACAACCACTCTGCTTCTAACTATGAAAGCGGAATAGAAATCTAGGCACTCGGTCAAAAGATTTTCTCGCCGCAATTTCCGCAGCCGTCACCGAAATTCTGAAAAATTGCTGATTTTAAATCCGCAATATCTCCACTTTTAGAACTCCAAATGAGATGATTGTTTTTTTGAAACTGCGTATTTTTGAAAGAGGAATTCAGATATGCAATCGGTTTCTTCTGATTTTGTGCAAAAATTTTCGGAAAATGATCTGAAAGTCGCCACCCAAAAAAAGAAAAAAAAATTCCCACTTGTGCCAAGGAAAGTGCTATGATACCAGATGTGATGAACCTGCAATAATTAATTAATGCAAATACACGAGATATCAGAAATAACAGAATAGAATCACTTTTATATTGATCATGGGCCACTTCGAGGGGGCAACCTCCTTTGAGCAAGCTCAATACAATTAACTTCACGGTGCCTTCAATGACCTCAACACATACTTATATACTAAGTCTATGCCCAATACCATGAGTCAAAACCATGGGACATATAATACTACAGGACGACTTACAAAGCATATGCGTCCAATACTATGGGTCAATACTATGGGCTAATATAAACTACGGATCAACAAATACTACGGGACGACTTACAAAGCATATGCGTCCAACAACAATATACTAACATAGTAAAGAGAAGGGTTTACATAGGTTCCTAACAGATAGTTGCATAACTATGTGAACCATATCTATATGCATAATAGGTTATCATGTCAACATGATTTGATGATTATGAAGTATTACTAATCATGTAATTAACTTTGATTTGTACAAAATATCATGAATAATGATGATGAACACCGAACAAGTGATGGATGTTCAACAAGAAGACTTACAAATCAAACATACTATAGAAGGCTCGTGGCTAGAATATTCTCTTAGAAAGAGGAAGAGGATCATGACGAGATGTTTACTCCAAGTGGCTAGATAAGACCGTTCTCTTAATGGTGTAATTGAAGAAAGCTTTGTACAGGTACCCAGGATCGATAGTCATTTGATGAGCTTAATGATCACCATGGGTGATGCGGATTTCAACCTTTGCTACAAGGTTGAAGATGGTGTCTATATACAGATGAAATTCTTCTCTTAGATATATGCAAGAAGGAACTCACCACAAATTTCGAATGATCTTGAGGCTCATATCGGTAGACCCATCTGACGGGAGATGGCACCGATAGATATGCAGAAGATCACTAAATGCAGAGTGTGAATGTTGTTCAGTCATAGAGGGAGAATTGATAGCTTCTTGACAAGTTTGGGCTTTACCAAAAGTAAAGTTGATCCTAACCTTTACCTTAAGGTTATGGATGATGAACCTGTCATACTATTATTGTATGTGGATGATCTCTTTCTGACAGGGAATGAGAAACAGATCATGGAAAGCGAGAAGAAGCTAGCTACAGAATTTGAGATGAAAGATATCGGATTGATGCATTACTTCCTAGGTCTGGAAGTATAGCAAGGCCCAAAAGGAATCTTTCTCAACCAGAGAAAGTATTTGATATGTTGGAATGCAAAACCATGGCCACTCCCACAGATTCCAGCTTGAAGCTATTAACTGATGACTCATCAGAGTTAGTGGATGTGACTATGTACAGACATATTATTGGGTCATTGATGTATCTGATGAATACCAGGCCAGATATATGCTTTGCTGTGAACACCTTGAGTCAGTATTTAGTGGAACCTAGGCATGTTCACCTGATAGCTTCAAAGCATGTGATGAGTTACCTAAAGGGTACGATAGACTTTGGTCTATGTTATCTTGGATATCATGACATCAGATTGTATGGATACACATATGTTGATTGGGCGGGAAGTGTATCAGACATGAAGAGCACATCGGGTGGATGTTATTGTTTAGGATCTTCCATGATCTCGTGGTTTAGAAAGAAGAAGTCAAGTGTAGCTCTAAGCACAGCTGAAGAAGATTATATAGCTACTTGCTCTGCTAGTTGTGAAGTGGTATGGCTTTGGAAGTTGTTATCAGGATTGTTTGAATTGGAGATGGAACCCACTGTGATCTTGTGTGACAACCAGAGTTGTATCAAGATGAATAAGAATCCAGTGTTCCATGATAAGTCAAAGCACATAGAGATCCAATATTTCTGTATATGGGATATGGTGCAGAAAGGAGATATCAAGCTCGAGTATGTGAGCACTGAAGAACAAGTTGCTAATGTATTGACCAAACCTCTATCTCGAGTAAAGTTTGAGTATTTCTGAGATAAGCTTGGTGTAGTTCAGAAGGACCTTCCTCGAAAGGGGGAGTGATATGGTCACTGATGATGAGATTGCCTGCATCAAGGGTACTAGGTCGATGATGAGGATACACGTATTGATGATGTGGATACTTGTATTGATGATGAGGATACTTGTATCGATGATGTGGATACTTGTATCGATGATGAGGATACTTGTATCGATGATGAGGATACTTGTATCGATGATGAGGATACATGTATTGATGATGAGGATACTTGTATTGATGATGAGGATACTTGTATCGATGATGTGGATACTTTTATTGATGATGAGGATACTTGTATTGATGATGTGGATACTTGTATCGATGATGAGGATACTGTATCAATGATGAGGATACATGTATTTATGATGAGGCTACCTGTTCCGAAGATGAGTTCGATGACGAGGTTACCTGTACTGACAATGAGGTCGATGATATCAACGATATTAAGGTTGATAAGTGGTCCCTAGTGGACAAGAGGGGATTGTATCATCCCCGGACTTCGGTCCCTGAATTGATCCGTAGACATATGTCTATTTATGTAATTGTAACTTCGGAATGTATTTTACCCATGTATATTGTATTCCTATAGAGATGTTATTATTCCTCTATACGGAACTGTCGTCATTTATATTCTAAGTGTCGTAACTTATACTTGATGGGTTATTAGACCACCTTGATGGGGTCGACCCTGTATGAGTCATGTGGGTAAAAGAGTTATTAGACCACCCTATTGGGGGTCGACCCTATCAGCATTATGTTATGTGGTTAAGTTAAGGCCGACCTAGTAAAGGTTATTAAGCAAGTCAAGTCAAGTATAAATAGAGTGCGGGAGGCACTCTATTTGATCATTCACTTTCTAACTCACACACTCATTAGAGAGTGGTGCACTAGTGGAGGGGGAGAAGCTGCTGCTAGGAGGACTATCTCTTGTACTTAGGTTGTATCATTGCTCTATCTATATCTGAGGAAGTTGCGGGGTTTTTCACCTTCTTGGTTTTCCCCGGTGAAACTCTGTGTCTCTTGTGTGCTTGCATTATTGTGTCGATGATTGATATGTTGTAGATATGATGTACATGTTATTATATTAGTTGATATCTTAGATCAAATTGAAAATTATGAAAAACTAACATGGTATCAAAGCTAGCCTGAAAGAAGGCTTGTTATGGCATTTATGACACTTGTTGCACTTGCGAAGCTAGGGCATGATATAGAAAAAAATAATCATCGTAGAACTTTCGCTATAAATACATTTTGGAAAAGGTTGAGGATATGAAACCTTTACAGGTCGTATATAACATCCCCATGTACCTTGTGTCGGAAGCACAACTTCTAATTCACTGTACTTTGTTATTTATGATCAGTACAATCTAGGGTTTCTTCCTCTTCCATATCTCAGTCACAAACAAGTGACCTAGGAAAAAAGGTCACAATTTGGGCTAGGAAGCTCCAAATGAAATTTCGTAAAAAGTGATAGTTAGGGCATGGACTTTAATTTCTAAGGTAATTTTTTTCAGAGGCCGAAACTAAACCAGTGACATGTGGCATGCCATACAAGTTCGCTCTCATGTTTTATCCCATAAACAGGTCACGTTGTGACACTTGGCATAAATTTCTCTCAGAGAATCCAATTGAGGTCAGACCTGTGGGGTTGGAAAGATAACAGGTCAGGCTACCAAAGGAATAATTTTATGAAATTTTAGATATGAAATGTTTGAGTTACACCAGAAACAATCAGGTGCATATTTCTGTCAAAACAGAATTGGATTTTGAGCACCTTCATTCATGGCTCGGGAATTTAGGGTTTCAGAGAATGGTTGAATTTTTTGTATCGAAGACCACGGCTGGATGATCCTCATAAAAATTGAAATTTAGAGACCAAGATCAAATTTTTTGGTTGGGCATAAGGCTGGGCTTGATCAAACCCTAGTTCAGGATTTTGATCGGAAAGGTGGAAAATTAGGGATTCTACAAAAGTTGGAATTTCTAAAGTCTGTGACCACGGCTGGAAGCTCCTCCGAAAAATCAAAGTTTAGAGCTTTGGATAGAACCTTTTGGTTGGGCAAAAGGGTGGGCTTTATCAAACCCTAGTTCGGGATCCTATCTAGAAGATTCAGAAGCTTCAAAGGCAATTTTGAGGGGTGAAACTTTGCGGTTTTCAAATTCTGAGTATACCAGCTTGATCAGCTCATCAAGGCGCATCTTTCTATCCTTTCAGAAGTTTGAAATTCAAAGTTTGAATTTTTAGGGTTTCTCTGAAAAACCCTAATCCAGCTCGAGATCCAGTTTCTGGAAATCAGGTGGATTGGGTAAATCCTAGAAGAGAATGGATTGGTCACCTGCATAAGTGAAGAAGTTCCTGTTTCAAAGGGAGATGAGGCTAAGGCCTTACATAAGAAGATTACAAGCAATCTCGACACGTATGACTTATCCAGGTATGTTTCGAGCTATGTTCATGATTAATTTTATGGTATGTTTGTCTTCATTAAGTTTAGTACAATCTTGATTAACTTTAGACTTCTCGTATCACCTTAATAAAATTATGAATGCAGATATTCATTGATTAAGGTTTTGACACTTATGATTGTACTAATGCATTGTGGTGTTGTATGAGGTTGATGTTGTCCGCTAACATGAAAGGTACATCAAGAAAGACAAATCATGTTCTAGTTCAAGAACATATGACCATGTTGACATGAAGACAAAGATTCATCCATTGTCATGGATCTCATAGAAGATCTACTTACGAGGTATGTATAACTTGGTTCTATAATGATTAACCTATGAGATATGCAGGTTACTAGCACAAGTCATTGAAGAGAACAAGAAGACATTGCTAGAGATAACTAGCAAATATGATAACAAGGTATGTTTTTTCCTATATCAAGTTAGAATCCTACTTTGTGTTAGGATCTTATACTATTGTATGGTTGATAATGATTATTCATGAAGTTAGAAATGTAAGTAATCAAGGGTTTATGCATATTATGTATCTTACCTTGATTAATGATATGACTAACTAGAAAATTCCTTTGGTCAAATAAGAATATGCATGAGTAAAAGAAGTATTCTTTGAAACCTTGAATACTAATGTTTGTTATCTGTGTTTGAAATGATCATGACTATACATGTTTAAGATTATTGTGTTTTGATAGTATTGAGATTAGACTAATGAATATATGTATGAGACCTCAAGGATAACACAATGATGATACTAGTAAGTATGCATAAGTGATCAAGGATGGATATAAGTTCAAGGACAGGTAATCGAGGAAGCAAAGATCAAGAGGGAGCACACTTCAGTAGTTCCTGCAAGGAAGCAAATATTGAGAGGGAGTCCACCCTACAAACCAAACAAAGATAAGTATTTGAATTGTCATTTCTTGCATATTTGTTTGTTTAAATAATATTGTTCAATGATTCATATGCTGATGTTCCTTTACTTAGGGTGTGTATTATGCATATTAGAATAATTGCATTAATGAAAAGTATACTACTAATATGCATGTAATGTGTAAGTGGCCTATGAGACTGTACAACATTCCATTGCTACTTATCTAGAATGAAACATCTTTGCTGAAATGTTGGGAGTTGTGCACACTCTTAACAATGTTCTAGTAGAGATTGGAAGGCATCTAGAAAGTCACGGAATATGGATAAATGTTGTATTGAAGCATTGGCTAAAATAATTGCATGACTGTATGACATATTTCTTTATGTCTAAGAATTTGTTTTGAAAACTATGAGATGCTTCTAATCATGCAATTTAACTTGTTTTGTAGGAAAGATCGTATACCATCACCTACAAAAGAAGGACTACAAAATTTGTTCCAGTGATGAAGTTCAAACTATCTATTGAAGATATTGAAGAATCTGAAGTTCCCAGGATACAGGATACAGTAAAAGGATGCCATTTTCGATAAGTACCAATCAATCATGTTTGGGATGTGGTCCCAAGACCTAAAGGGAAGTTTGTTATGACTTCCAAATGGATCTATAAGATCAAGAATGTTGCAGATGGTAGCATGGAGAAATACAAAGCGAGTTTGTAGCTCGTGGATTCTCCCAGAAAGAGGGATTGACTATGAAGATATTTTTGCACCTGTAGCCAGGTACACTTCCATCATATCAGTACTTTCCCTGGCTGCAGTGATGAAATGGAAAATACACCAGATGGATGTCAAGACAGCTTTCTTGAATGGTGTAGTCGAGGCAGAAGTTTATGTGGAGCTGCCACTCGGGTTTGAGACACATGACCGAGAGTCACATGTATGCAAACTAAAGAAATCCCTGTATGGTTTGAAATAGGCACCCACGACCTGGTATGGAAGGATAGATGGCTTCCTATCTAGTTTGGGATTTACCAAGAGTAAAGCGGATTCCAACCTTTACTACAAGGTTGAGGAAGGAAATCCAGTGATACTACTATTGAATGTGGATGACCTGTTTGTAACACGTGAGGATAGATTGATTGTCAACAGAAAGAGGAAGCTTGATGCCGAGTTCGAGATGAAGGACTTGGGTATGATGCACTACTTTCTTGGTATGTAAGTGTGGCAGAGTGCGGATGGAATCTTCCTTGGACAAGGGAAGTATGCAGTAGAGATCCTGAAGAGGTTTGGGATGATGGACTGCAAGGCCATGGCCACACCTATGGCATCGAACCTGAAGCTTCTGTGTGATGCTTCATCTATGCCGGTTGATGATACGATATATCGTCAGATGATTGGGTCCTTGATGTACCTAACGAATACAAGACCGGATATCTGCTTTGCGGTGAACACATTGAACAAGTACTTGATAGATCTGAGACATGTTCACCTGATAGATGCAAAGCATATTTTGAGGTACCTGAAGGGTACAATTGACTATGGGATCAAGTATGAGGCGAATCAAAAGTTTAACAGAGAGGCTTATGTTGATTCGGATTGGGCAGGCAGTGCCATTGATCGGAAGAGCACTTCGGGATGCTGCTTCAGTATGGGATCTGGTATGATCTCTTGCTTTAGCAAGAAGCAGTCCTGTGTGGCACTGAGTAAAGCTGAAGAAGAGTATGTTGCAGCTTGTTTGGCTAGTTGTGAGGCAATATGCCTGAGAAAGCTATTGTCTTAGTTATTTGATCTACCATTGGATGCTACTGGTATCTTTTGTGACAACAAGAGTTGTGTGAAGCTGTCTAAGAACCCGGTGTTCCATGACAGGTCGAAGAACATTAAGATCAAATATCACTATATCAAGGATATGGTGCAGAGAGGAGCAGTGAAGCTCTTGTATGTTGTGATGGATGAGCAGGTTGTGGATGTATTGACGAAACCACTAGCTAGAGTGAAGTTTGAGTACTTCAGAGAGAGGTTTGGTGTTCTTCTGATTGATGACACTTCGAGGAAGAAGTGATGGACACATTTATAGGAGCCATTCCAAGCATGGTGAGAGGAGGATCCTTCCCATGGTTGTGGATATAAGCATTATGTGATAAGCATCAGGACGATGCTCTAGTTACTTCTCTATATGCATCATGGTCGATGCTTGATATGATCAGTTGGATCATGTATTTGTATATGCGTCATGTTGGATGCTTGATATGATAAGTTGGATCATGTATTTGTATATGCATCATGTTGGATGCTTGATATGATCAGTTGGATCATGTATGTGATATGCATCAGGTAGATGCTTGATACGTATCGGGTGGATACATTGTATGATCAGGTGGATCATTTATATGATATGCTTCAGGTAGATGCATGATATGTATCAGGTGGATACATTGTATGATCAGGTGGATCATGTATATGATATGCATCAGGTAGATGCATGATATGTATCAGGTGGATACATTGTATGATTAGGTGGATCATGTATGTGATATGTATTAGGTAGATACTTGGTATGCATTCTGTGGATGCAGTGTATGATCATGATGATCATAGATGACGAGCTTTAGGATGTTGCTCCAGATGATATGCATCAGGACGATGCAGTGACGACGATCAGGATGATCACGTATGATGAGTATCAGGACGATACTCTGGATGATGTACATCAGGATGATGTACTGTTAAGTTTAAACCAAATAGACAAACAAGATCTCTGAAAGAAACACAATCACAAGATAGACACACAATATACCCTGGGAAACCCTCATGGGGTAGAAAACCCAGCAAAGCTTTCCTCAATAAGATGATCAACCAAAATACAAGATGTGCTCCTTCTCCTTGACTCCTTAGCAGATCTCCTCAACTAGTGCGCACTCTTCCACAAGTGAGTGAATGATCTAATGAGGAGTTCACCTCCTCTATTTATACTTGACTCCCAACTGACTAAAAGACTAATGGGGCCGACCTCACCTGGAGAAGTCTAATAACCCCTAAAATATAACTGCAGGGCCGACCCACCCATGGTGGGTCTAATAACCCTAGTTAATACAAACCCCTGGAGGAATAAACATCTCCAGATACATGATAGGGTTACCTCGGAGGAATGTATCATCTCCGGAATAATAAAGTACAAATATAATATTCTTTGAAGTTACAATATTCAACACTCCCCCTTAACGAGAAGGATATTATAACAACATCTGCAAGAGCAAGGAGTCATCATATATGATACATCTATAAATCATTGGAAGCTTTCTTCAATTCATCTTCATCAGTAACTCAACCAGTTACTGGAACATCAATGTCAACAATGTCGATATCAATCCGATCATCGGCATCGTCATCAGCATCGTCATCATACGATCATCAGCATCGTCATCATACGATCATCAGCATCATCATCACACGAACATCAGCATCATCATCACACGATCATCAGCATCGTCATCAGCATCGTCATCACACGATCATCAGCATCGTCATCGCACGATCATCAGCATCGTCATCACACGATCATCAGCATCGTCATCACACGATCATCAGCATCGTCATCAGCATCGTCATCACACGATCATCAGCATCGTCATCGCACGATCATCAGCATCGTCATCACACGATCATCAGCATCGTCATCACACGATCATCAGCATCGTCATCACACGATCATCAGCATCGTCATCGCACGATCATCAGCATCGTCATCACACGATCATCAGCATCATCATCACACGATCATCAGCATCGTCATCACACGATCATCAGCATCGTCATCATACGATCATATTCCTAGGATGATCAATCCTGCTCCTTTTAGGACATAGGTCCATGGATGATACAATCCAATCTTCAGTTCTCGGAGACTTCAGTCTACGGATCAATTCTGGGACCTCAGTCCGGGGACGATGCAATCCCCTTCCTGTTCATTCAGGACTTCAATTTTCGAAGACCCAGTCTACGGTTCTATTCTGGGACCTCAGTCCGGGGACGATACAATCCCCTACCTGTTCATTCAGGACTTCATTATCGGAGACCCAGTCTACGGTTCTATTCTGGGACCTCAGTCCGGGGACGATACAATCCCCTACCTGTTCATTCAGGACTTCATTATCGGAGACCCAGACTACGGTTCTATTCTGGGACCTCAGTCCGGGGACGATACAATCCCCTACCTGTTCATTCAGGACTTCATTATTGGAGACCCAGTCTACGGTTCTATTCTGGGACCTCAGTCCGGGGACGATAAAATCCCCTACCTGTTCATTCAGGACTTCATTATCGGAGACCCAGTCTACGGTTCTATTCTGGGACCTCAGTCCGGGGACGATACAATCCCCTGCCTGTTCATTCAGGACTTCATTATCGGAGACCCAGTCTACGGTTCTCTTTAGGACTGAAAGTCTAGGGATGATCCAATCCCCTCAACTGTCCACTAAGGACTTCATTCTCGGAGACCTCACGTCTACGGCTCTCTTTAGGACTGAAAGTCCAGGGATGATCCAATCCCCTCAACTGTCCACTAAGGACTTCATTCTCGGAGACCTCACGTGTACGGCTCTCTTTAGGACTGAAAGTCCAGGGATGATCCAATCCCCTCAACTGTCCACTAAGGACTTCATTCTCGGAGACCTCACGTCTACGGCTCTCTTTAGGACTGAAAGTCCAGGGATGATCCAATCCCCTCAACTGTTCACTAAGGACTTCATTCTCGAAGACCTCACGTCTACGGCTCTCTTTAGGACTGAAAGTCCAGGGATGATCCAATCCCCTCAACTGTATTCTCATCAATACAAGTACAAGTATCCTCATCCATACAAGTACGTAATCAATATCTAGCATCAACAGCATGTATACATCATACAATCATAAGCATGTATTCTTACTAATACATCTATCATCAAAATCATGTATACATCTATCATCAAAAGCATGTATACATCTAGCATGTATTCTCACTAATACATCTATCATCAAAATCATGTATACATCTAACATCAAAAGCATGTATACATCTAGCATGTATTCTCACTAATACATCTATCATCAAAATCATGTATACATCTAACATCAAAAGCATGTATACATCTAGCATGTATTCTCACTAATACATCTATCATCAAAATCATGTATACATCTAACATCAAAAGCATGTATACATCT